>JAQPZY010001685.1:2722500-3160000 GCA_029931535.1 Margaritifera margaritifera
ACATCAAACATTCACACACTAATAAATACATAATGGGTTTAATGACTTTTTAAAACATTCACAAAACTTTTACAAAAATCTTTACCTTTTATATGCCACCACTGGAAAAATGGTACACCTTTCTCACTCTCTGGTAACACAGGCAATGCAATAAATGATTTCTTGTCCATGAAGATAATTATTCATTTAAACATGGTTGTTGTCATTCAGATAAACTCTATATCTATCCTCATCTGCAGGGGTTGAAAATTCACTTGCTCAACTTGAAATTGTAAATGAGCTTTCTTGGCAGTTGAGTTAATTTTCTAAACACTTGCCCAATCAAGTCATTGCTGATTTATAGCTGATAAGTCTTTCTCTTTAATGAAAAGGATCTTCTGTTGAGAATATTGCTGATTTTGTTCATTGAAAATCCATACTTTCTACTACAAGTTTGTTTTCCCTTTGTTTTGATCAAGCTCATACTAGCTCTTCTCTCTCTCTCTCTTCAATACTAATAAACTCTTACCACAGGGAAAGCAGACTGGTCTCAATTTGTAATTACTTACAAATGATGTTAGAAGTGTAAGAGAATTCCAGAAAACAACCTTTCACGTGATCAAATTTGGGTCATGAACATTGTAAACTTTTATATTTCTATAATAACTGATTGAGTAAGAGTTTATTCTGGACAAGTAAAAATATAGAGTACTTGCCCGAATAGGAAAGTGGATTTTAGTGATTTTTCAACCCTTGAAATGTGATGTTTCTCACACTGAGGTATTCATAATGGCAATGATCATTTACGAGGGAACTCTTGTGTAACAAGGGTGTCTCACCTGCTACCCATGTAATGATGTCTTTCACCAGCATCTGACTTGCCAAAATTTTAACATAGTGTTATAATCTTAATAATGACAGTGCAGATGCTGTCAGAAAAATGACACCCATGTTCCTCCATGGTTATGCGAGTAAAACAAAAATCTAACCAAAACTAACCAACTTTCAGATTTGTAACACCAGGTCCCAGCTTGCTGACTACTCCACTGGCTTCATGGCCAAGAATCATGGGTGCCTTGACAACAAAGTCTCCTATAGCGCCATGCTGCCAGTAATGCACATCAGAGCCACATATGCCAACATGCTGCATGCACAACTGCACCTCTGTACAAAAGAAAGTTAAAATTTTGTGGTAAACAGGAAAATTTTCATAGGCTGAAAGGGCTGACATCATGAATGACTCCAAAAGAAATAACTGGATCTTAATATTTATCAACAAGAAAGCAACATGTTGGAAGAAGACTAATACTACTGCATGTATTAGTAGTATATAACAGTAATAATGCACACTGCATATACCAGTAATAATACTATACTAGTGATACTTGTGGAACAGCCTTAATTAAGATTATTTCTTCATTAAGAAGAAATATATATATATATATATATATATATATATATATATATATATATATATATATATATATATATATATATATATATATATATATATATATATATATATATAGACACACACACAAAACTGTCTTAAAGGTCACCTTTATGCAATGGCCATTCTCATTCCCCTCCAATGAATTTCCTGTATCAAGGTCATGTATTAACCTGCTTTCTATGGCCAAGGGCCTGGTGTTTTCTAACCAAGACAAGTTCCTTACAGCTTTAAATGGTCACTTGAGTGTACTGACAGCGACTGCTTTATGTATGTAAATGAAACATCTGCCTTAAAAGAAAACCATTGTTTTTTATATAAAGACTGTCATGTGAATGGATATGTAAACTTATCTTTCTTATTTAAAAAGCGATCAAGTCAATTGGTTAGTGTTACTTTCTATATGCCTAATTTGTGCATTACTATTTTAAGACTCTGAATCAAAGCTACCATATTTGATCCAAATCACCCAGAGCACTTAGAAACATCCTTTTAGGGGTACAAGCTGAGGTAAATTGCTTTCTCTACCCCCTCCCCCTTTTTTTTTTACATGTGTTGTGACACATACTATAGACACTTACAATATGCAATCAACAGAAAGGTTAATAGAAAACTAATTTTAGCTTAAATTTTTTTTATTTATTAACTTTGTTCAATTCAACAAGTTTTATCTGTGTGTATTGCTTGATAATAGCTTCTGGGATCAAGATTGTGTTAAGATCTTCCTACCCTGTTCATGATGCAAAAATCAAACTCAGCTAATTCCCTTTGGATGGGGCCATTATACTGGTAATTATGATGAGAAAATCAAACACAGCTAATTCCCTTTGGATGGCGCCATTATAAATTAAACACAGCTAATTCCCTTTGGATAGGGCCATTATAAATCAAACACAGGTTATTCCCTTTGGATGGGGCCATTATAAATCAAACACAGCTAATTCCCTCTGGATGGGGCCATTATAAATCAAAAACAGCTAATTCCCTTTGGATGGAGCCATTATAAATCAAACACAGCTATAATTCCCTTTGGATGTGGCCATTATAATTATTGTACCTCAAAGAAACTACAAAAATGCTTCAACTTTAAAATAGTATGTAAAAGTCCGCATAAATGCACATGTACAAAGGCATTGTGAGTAACTGTCACAAAGAAAAACAAAATGTTTACACTTGTCCACAAATGTTTAATCAATAATTTAGTCTTTTTCATTCAGGAAAAGATAGTGTGCCAACATTATGGTCACTATTCCCTCGAAAATTGCAAGAAGATCAAAAAGGACGATGAAACATCATGCATATCTGATAGCAAATACATGATGGGACCAGTGTTTCATGTACACCCAACTTGAAAGGCACCACAAGTCTCTGAACAAGGGTGATCTGTCAATCATTTAGTTTACACTTTCCATATTTGATGGTACTTTCTATATTTGGACAAGGTCTGTAATCAGATTAAAATCAAGATCTACTTATCATAAGTACATCTGACAGACACCGATAAAGGTTCATATTCTAGACTAGTGACCTTTGGAATTTCTGGTCCTCTTATTTTTGATAACATATCAGATAAAGGGTTGCATTTCATGTTAAGGAACTCCAGCTGCAATATACCAGTCATTGAGCCTACCTTACCATACATACAAGCAGAATATCATACAGCAAAAATAGGCAGCGGGAAAAACTTGAAGAAATCTATGAATACAACTTTTTTTAACAGAATATCTGAATGATAAACAAAATTCTCTGAATAGGAAATTATATCAATTGCTCTAAATGTTTAAAATGGGGAGTCGATTCTTGGAGGGCTAGAAGGACTTATTTGGAGGATCATGTTATCTCCAATAAAACAATAGCTAATATCAACAGACAGCAGTATCATTGACTGGTTCAAAGACTTTCAAATATGTGATAAATAGAAACTGATTTGTGTTTAAAGATGAAATTTGTGACCCTTGTTGCTTAATACCATATGCCACGTGATGTAGGCATATGATATGATTCAAGTTGTTTTGAAAATTTCCTGCGTCTATTCTAGAACTGAAAATTTAGGAAGGAAAGTTCCCCTCCATTTAAAAAACAAAAGTCCCTCGAAGAGACTGATGCTCTACTATCTGAAAAGAATTTCCAGGAATTTAAGATAAGATAATTTCTGCCTTTTAATTGCTGAGTGTTGAAACCATCTCCGATATTCTTCAGCGATAACAAGATTTCCAAATTAGCTGCTGTGGTGGACATATTGGATGGCAGATTGGCATTTTTTTATTTTAGGACCAACAAGACTTCATAAGAAGTCTTCTGATGGAAACCCCATGTTGATATGACTTTCTGTTTTGGAGGAGTAATAATAACATGATTTTTAAGATGGGTACCATGCTGAGCATATTGGATATCAAATTGGCACAATTTCTATTTAGTACCAACAAGACATCATAAGAAGCCTTTCAGTGAAAACCCCATGCTGATATGACCATTCATTCAGAAGAAGCAGTGATAACAAGATTCAGGAGAAGTGCAACAACAAGATTTTCAAAAACAAGATTTTCAAGATGACCACTGTGGTCGCCATATTGGATGTCTGAGTGGCACCATTTTCATTTAGAACCAACAAGACCATGGGATGAATGTGTGTGTGTAAAGTTTCATTACAATCCTCCAAGTGGTTTAGGAGTAGTGATAACAAACTTGTGCTAATGGACGGGCATCGGATGACAGACAGATGATGGACAACAACTATCCCATACTATGACCAGTAAAGCTAAAATTTACAAAATTAAAAAAAAAAAAAATGAAAGTTTTAATATTGACTGAAGCAAATATTTAGAATGAAACTGATTAAAACAACATAAACAACAACAATAACAAGTTTCCCAGAACCAAGTCTCTCACCTGCATCCATAAGCTTGTCAGTATAAACTGGAAAAGTGACCACTACATGTATATCTCACCATGCTAACACAGGTGAGAGAATAATAATAATAATAATTTGTTCACAAAAGGTGAACCTTTATTCAGAGGTCACCTGTATTAAGAGGCCAGTTTGACCTTTTCCCATAGGCAACTAATTAAGACAGGTTTGATTGTAAACTTGATATGTTTCAGGAAGATTTCCAGTTTTTCTCACATCTTTTTGGACAAATTTTAAAGCCTGACTCAAAGAGTCTTCCCTGATGATTTGGGAGGTGTCACATGGCAGCTTGACACCTTAGGTGGCGTATCACATACTTGCTTCACACCTAAGATGGCATACGAGGTCAAGCAAAAACCCTGCCATTTTCCTGTATTTCACAACAGTTGCTGTTTTCTGCCAGCTGACAGTCTATTCACAAAAGCATGCAGTATCAATTGTGACCAAAGTTTCACAAAAGAATTAGTTTATACATATAAATATCAACTTTAAACATTATGCCAGAAGCAGGACAACACTCTGAAAATCTTGATATATTGGTAGATTTATTGCACATTTTCCTGCTTATGTGATTAATTTTGGTAACAATTACTTTGTTGAAGTCTCTGTTCCTAAACAGTCTTCCTTGGTTAAGACTGTAAATTGACATGGTCTGAAGAGTAAAACATTACTGGAACTGTTTACATAATGTTACTAAATTTTTACATAACAAAACTGATAGAAAATGACACACCTTTTGATTCATCATAAAAAGCAGTGTTGCACATAGGATCACATGGGCAGGGGACAATGTGTCCCCCTACCTCCAATTCTGGGGAACACACACCATTTTAGAGGGATAAATGAAAATAACTATATAATGCACTAATAGTGCTATAAAAATGAGATAATCTTGGTTGCTTCAACAGTTTTGCCACCTTAACTTTGTGGTCTGCACTGTACTATCATATTTTCCTTGAACACTTACATTATTGCAATACAAGTTTTATCATGTGCTCAAGTAACTCATGAAAACATTATCTGGATAACCTAAAATGAGCTGCACCACGAGTTTTCCGTTCTGGATCTTGCTGTCTCATTTAACTTTAGTATACACTCATTATCTACCAGCATTTATTATAATAAATACCTATGCTTTCTGAATTACTTTTATTCCAAACTAATAAATCATTAATTACATGACAAGTTGTGTATCTGCAAAAATTTACTCACTTTTGTCAACCTCAAAATAAATTAAATCTCCCTCGCTGTATGAAGCATAGGACATGAATAATGAAATACCAGACTTTGCAACTGAACCAAGCCATTTTCAATGGAGATGCATCCAAGAATTATAAAAATCAATTCTGAACTGTTTCTTATATGCTACTTGACGTGATTTCTCCAACTGAAATGAGTGTGCGTGTGCAATTCCAAAAATGCATTTTTATCAGTTTTCAGAAAAACATGGTCCCACATAATTTCATGGAAATGAATAGTCTAAAACTCTTGATTGTGCTACAAAATATGTTTATAGCTTCAGTTTTAATTAGGACAAAAATTGAAAAATTTAGTAAGTAACATTTGTTGGCAGTCATCAGAGGAATACATGTACACTTTGCCCTACCCCATATTCATTTTCATGAAATCTAACACAAATTTTGGACCTTCATTAAAACTGTTTCATATGTGTTTATAAACTTATTTATTCAGAATATATCCATGTTTAAGTTATACTAAACACAATAAAAAAATTTTTAAAAATATTTGTAGAATCACCATAATAAGGTGTAGACAACTCAATGACTCTTTTCTATTACCAACAATGCAATAAAGTAAAATATTGGCAACATATTGAAAAAGCCTTCTTAGTAGGTTAAACTCATCCACACTTCACATTTTTCACAATTCCATTGACTCTCTCTTTCTCAAACATACACAGGCACACACAAGTACACACCCTTGTACTAAAAATAATAAATTCACATGTGTGTGTGTGTATATATATATATATATATATATATATATATATATATATATATATATATATATATATAAAAAGAGAGACAGACAGACAGACAGACACATACACAAAAATTTATAATGGTGCAAAATTCAAATTGGTTTCCCAATGTTTCAAGCTAAACAAGCTCTTCATCAGGGGAATAAACAGCTTACATAGCTTCCATATACAAAACAAAAACTAACTAAAAAAATTCTTCACTCCTGCATGTTAGAATCACAACATGAGATAAAAAATAAAAAAAAGTTGTGGAACAATAATAAACGAGCGGGTTATTGTGTCGATCACATAGAGAACCAAGATGTTTTTAACTAATTCTAGGTTGTGAACAAACGGACACACAGTGTGACAAAAAATCAATGCCATCTACAAGATCTGCTAAAGAAAATTATATCCCAGTAGAGTTATGCATGGAGGTTCTAAAGGAAAAATGTTAAGAGAATTATGTGGTGGGATAATGGACAAAATCTATGATAATAATAATAATAATAATAATAATGACAATACAATAATAAAAATAATAAATGTACTTACTTGGGTAAATATTATCGCAAAAATTGCATATGGGTGAAAACTGATGACTGGCTGTAATTTTGATAAGACTACAATAGGAAGGTTAGATTTTTCATTTAGACTGAACTCCCCATGAGTTTTCAGTTGTAGTATCCAGTATCTTCCTTACATGTACGTTCTATGTCGGTCCACCCCAGGTTTGATTTAATTGGTAGCATCTTGAGGGACTTGACTGAATGTCCAGTTGAGTTGTAGTGGTTGGTGACTTTTGCATTGATTTTGTTGCGAATGTTGCTTTGTGATTATTCATTCGTTTTCTGAAATCAACGGTTTCGCCAACATATTGAGTGGCACAGATCTTGCATGACAGAAGATATATTGCATTCTTGGCTCAACATCCTAACTTCTGATTGATTATGTAGCTAACTCCTGTTGTCAAACTTCTGAAAGATTTGGTCTTTGGCATATGTTTGCAAACTAGGCAATGCTTGTCTTTGCAGCATTATGTGCCTGAATCTGTGGTTTTGTTTGAAGTTACCTTGGGATGTACCAGATGGTCCTCGAGATTTTTAGATCTGCAGTATGCAACCATTGGAACTTCTTGAAATATACCCCTTCAGATGTTTGGACAATTCAATATGGTGTAAATGCTTCCAAATGATCTGTTCCAGGTTTGGGGGATCGGGGTGGAAAGTTACCATGATGGGGACATGCTTTTGGTTTTCTTGGTTTTATATTTCAGGAGGGCTCCTCTATTGAGGAGTATAGTTTTGTTAATAGCATCCTCAATGTAGCTTCTTCTGTATCCTCTCCTTCTAAGGTGCCCCTTGAGCTCCCAGAGTCTCTTTTCAAAGATAGCAGGATTAGAGCATATGCATTTGGCATGAACTCACATACCATAAGGGAGATTTTTTATTATGTGCTGGGGGTGGCAGCTGGTCGGGAGTAGATACTGGTGAGAGTCAGTAGGTTTAGAATATAGGTCAGTTTCTATGTTACCCTCCTGGGGGGTAGATTAATTATTCAAAAAGATGCTGGACCTAATTGATGACTCTTATGTAAATTTAATTGTAGGATGGAAGTTATTGGTGAATTAAAAAAATATTATGAAATTGTTGCCCATTTTGATCCATTTCGATTCTGTCATCAATGAATCTACACCAGCTTAGAGGTCTATAGGGTGACTCGTTGAGAAGCTTTGTCTCGAGTCTTCCCATGAAAATATTGGCATACGAAGATGCCATTTTGTGCCCATAGCAGTCCCATTAATTTGTAGGAAGTGTTGGTTGTTGAATACAAAATTGTTAAACTTGAGAACATGTGTTAAAAGTTTGACCAAATAGAACGTTGGAGGGTAAGGAACAGGTTGACTATCCCATGCTTCCTTGCAGGCTGTGATACCTTCTTCATGTGGGATGTTGGTGTATAAGGAACATATATCCATGGTGATGAGGAGAGTGTTATTTGGAAGGTTAGTTTTTGGTGTTTTGTTGAGATAGTCTGTGGTATCTTGGATATATGAAGGCAGTTTTGCTACGAAAGGTCGAAGGTGAAAATTGAAAAATTCAGACATTTTTTCAGTGGGTTGGTTGTTTCCAGAAATGTTTGGCCTCTCTGGGTTCCCTTCTTTGTTTATTTTAGGGAGTAAATAAAATCTCCCTGGTTTGGGGTCAACTGGTAGGAGGTAAGTTAGTATTTTGTCATCCATGTGTCCTGCATTATGCATGTCTTGTAATGTCTGACACACAGTTTCAGTGTGTTCAGCTGTTGGGTCATAACTGAGTTTTTGTTATAAAATCTCTCATCCATAAGTTGACTGTTTACCTCAGCAATGTAGTCAGATGTATTCATGACAACTATAGAGGACCCCTTGTCTGCTGGCTTGATGACAATATCTTCCCACTTGCGCACTTTTTTCAGCAACTGTCTTTCCTGTCGAGTTAAATTGTCCTTTTTGGTATGGCTCCATTCATGAGAATTTATGTCATTTTCCACCGTGGACAAGAGTGCCTCTAGAACTGGAACTTTACTAGGGGTGGAATATAATCATTTTTGGGTAAGAATCTGTGAGACTCATTGGTAATGACGTTGGAATCTCCAGTATTGTCACTAAACTTTTCCTTGAGTCACATTCTCCATTCAAAACTCATTAAGTTTTCTTTCAATTCCAGTACATTGTATGTTTTTGGCCGGGACAAAAGTTGAGGCCCTTGGAGAGGAGACTTATGTCTCAGTCAGACAACTCAACCGATGACAGGTTTACAACAGTGTGACATTCCGGTTTGCCAGAAGGTTTTTCCTGCGAAACTTTCTATTCTTTTCTTTTTCATTCCTACCATGATGAAACCACATTTAGGATTTCTCTGTATAATGTGATCTCTACATATTTGCCTTTTTAGGCTCATTAGAAATGTGTTCAGTTTTCCCACATTGCCACAAAATGTGTTTTCATCATAATGTCTTCGGAGAAGTTCAGTATGAAATTTAATACCTGCCTCCAATTCCCTGGTTTGATGTCAAGATTTAGCTTTCAAGATTACCAGAAGCTTCAGAGAAGTGAAATGAAGAATAGAGTTAAATCTTTTGATAAAGGATGTGGAAGCTTCCCCCACACATTGGGGGCGAAACATGAATTTTCAAACCTAATGGTTGAGTTTTGTTTTCCAAATAGGTTACATGATTGGCCAAATGATGTTCTGCCCTGATTTTCCTTTTGCTGAAGGATCTCAGATTGGAGAAAAAAGAGCAAGTGTCCACGTAGACAAGGGTGAATATGACACATGAAAATAGGAAGACTGTAGACTGTACAAAAGTGAAACACAATAAGACATAGTAAACAGACACCAATACTAATACATAGAACAAGGGAGGTCGGATTATCACAAGAAGAAAATTCTTCCAGATAATGCAGGTTGTGACATAACAAAATAGTTTTATTAATATATATATATATATACATATATATACATATATATATATATAAATAGAAATATTATTTCCTAGCATGCTACTGTGAAACATTTCTGATGTTTACAGAGTTTAAAGAGTCTCTGATCATGTTCCACAATGAAATTTATCTGAATGTATTCAAAGAAGACCTGCATTGAAAAAGAGAAAAGAAACTCGTATGTCAGCATCCGTTTGTGTGTCTATTAGGTTTTATTTTAATTTACTTAAATATAATCTTTATATTAGTATTAATTGCTTTAAATCTAGGATGCTTGTGTTTGACACCCAATTTGTTACAGCCATTATTATTGGTACTTGTAATAAAATTGATGTTATGCACAAAATTTGCATCTTTGTTTTTGAAATAAAAAATTAAGCACAGAATCTAAACAGGTTGTAAATTAGTTACATATTTGTACAAAAATGTTTTTTCAACAACTTACTGTCACATGACATGTCACTTACATTCTACTCAGATTAAAAGTAGTGTACTTCAGTATAAAAAAAATATTTCATTGATAGTTTGGGTTTATGTTTGTGTGTCTTTTAGGTTTTATTTTAATTTACTTAAATATAATCTTTACATTAGTATTAATTGCTTTAAATCTAGGATGCTTGAACAATTTAGTTTGACACCCAATTTGTTACAGCCATTATTATTGGTACTTGTAATAAAATTGATGTTATGCACAAAATTTGCATATTTGTTTTTGAAATAAAAAATTAAGCACAGAATCTAAACAGGTTGTAAAAAATTAAACACAGAATCTAAACAGGTTGTAAATTAGTTACATATTTGTACAAAAATGTTTTTTCAACAACTTACTGTCACATGACATGTCACTCACATTCTACTCAGATTAAAAGTAGTATACTTCAGTATAAAAAAAAATATTTCATTGATAGTTTGGGTTTATGTTTGTTGACATTTGATTCTGCAAGGAAGGTTTCTGGTACATACGAATTGGAAATATAAATATGTGAAACAAACCAACAATATATATATATATATATATGTATATATATATATATATATATATATATATATATATATATATATATATATATATATATATATATTATTTTGAATAGAGGAATAAATTCATATTGGTATAATCCTGACATGACAATGTTTCAGTTAAATAAATTGAATACATTAATTTCCAGCAAAGAAACCTGAACACTATATTTTGTTTATCTGAATAAAAATCAGTATGTATATCAAATGACTTGGTGGTAATTATCTTATTAAATCAACTTTCACACAATAATGCTGGTGACAGACAATGTCCAAAATATTTTAGGGATGACTTGGCCAATGCACTGGTCATTTCCCTATGGCTGAAATGACCAAGTAGGACTAATGAATTGAGGCTTCATATGGTAAATAGAGGTTACTCAGAAATATGAAACATACAGGGATAAATTCCAATGTGTTGCAGCTTAAGACCTACTATGTTTATGGTTATTACCTCCTCTTAATATGTGGAAATAAAAATTGTGAAATTTTCACTTTTACTAAATATTACTTTGTTTTCAATCCATGGGTCGCTTAACATCATAAACATGTGTGCGGATGTTTATTCTGTCGGGTTCCAACTTTTTTGCATTCAAATATATCAAAATTTATATGAAAAAATACAGTAAAAGCAGAACACTGTTCAGTGTTATACAGGTCTATGCTCAACCAATTTGTTCTCAAGGCTGCATATCGGTCACACTTGTTTCTTTCTGAGAGTTCCCAGGAGTTAATATGCATGCATCAACATTTACCATATTTTCTATGTCTATGGATACTTTTTTTCACAGACAGCAAACATTTTTTGCCAAAATACATTTTTTATGCCTTGTAATTTCTGGACATCATTTTAAAAGAATTTTATTCATGCACTGATGTTTTTTGGACACAACTGTAGTTCTACAATGATAAGACAAAAAAGATAAATACCGGGTTTTTATTAAGTTTAGGACTGGCTTGCTTATCATTAAAAATAGCCTTAACAAGTTAGATGTGTGATTGAAACTGTCAAAAAACTTGGGAGAACCATGCTTTACTTAGATGGCTGAAACTGTTATAACAAATTATGTAACAAATAATATTTGCTTCAAACTATTACTCGCTTGTTAAGAAAAAATCGGAATCATAAATTCATCAGAATATCAGGGCTGAGCAAATCCCATAGCCCGACGTCCCAAATTAGTCATTTCTGAAGTCGGGCAAGTAAACTTTTCCAAGTCGCTAGTCCGGGACAAGTGCTTTTTAAAAAAGTCAGGCTAGTCCTTATTTTTGTGCTTTAATCACTATATCTACCTTTATTTGGCCAATCATGCCCTCTGGGCCTACTGAACACTTGATTCTACCCCTCTTCGTGTATACATTTACATCCTGTTACCGCTTGACTGCATATTGGGCTAAGCGACCAAATTACCGGCAAATCAAAACACGTCAAACAAAAGAAAGCCAGTATGATCAATTAGTAGTGTTTTAAGCGGTTTTGTTGCATTGAGTATACTCAAGCCAGATTATCATGAGCGGCTCACTATGATTTTAATCCAGCGAGTCAGTGTAATTAAATTAATGAAAGGTACTTTACAGACATCAGTGTTGGTTTCTTTTATGAACTGATTAAATGACAGTAATGATTCTTTAATTTTTAATTAATTATACAGATGATTAACTTCCACAAGCGATATTGCGTTTGAAGTGAAACAATTATGCTAATTAATGAGCTGTCTCTGTTCGTATTTAAAAGAGAAAATGTATGTTATGATCACTTTAGAAGTAGTTGTCAAGCAAGCTGATAGTTACTCTGTGGATAAAATGAGTTTGCTAAATTATTTTCGCAAGGAAGGTAATAACAGCGAGTCAAAGAAAGAAAATTTGTTTGAAAGTGGAGGGATAAAACGTAAGACTGATACTGAGTGGACGATAGCTATTTCTCCAAAGAGACATAAGCAACAATCTGTGATGGCAAAAAATGTCAAATATGACACTACTAAGAGACAGAGAAATTTTCAGCCGCATTGGGTTGATTGTTATCCCTGGCTTGAATGTATTGACTCAGAAGGAAAGATGTTTTGCAGTTAATGCAAACAATATCAAAAACTGGCACAGGTTGGAAATTCACCCAGTGTATTTGTCAGTGGAAGTGACAATTTCAGGATTGAACCAATCAAGTCTCATGACATGTCTGGACCCCACAAGGCCTGTGTAGCACAATATATGCATGACACTAGCCAGCATGTGCAGAAAATCAGTGAAGTCAGAGTTGCCGACACTCCACTAGGAAAGGCCCTTTCACAACTAAATGAGACTGAAATGAGAGCTCTCTTTAACACAGCCTACACCCTAGCCCATTATGGAAAACCATTTTCTGATATGGAAGAACCTTTGAGATGCTTTAGAGCATTTGACTACAGGCACTTTCCTCATGAGAGGGCAGCTCTGATGAAATATGCAGGTTCTTCTTAATCATCTTGAAGTAATTTTCAAACAGGAAGACCATCATGCCATTCATGAGCAGTATCTGGAGTTCAAAGCAAAGATGAGGGCATACAAGCAGTCACCGGATCCATTCTTAGTGAATACTCCACCTAGTCTCAGTCAATTATGCAAACTATTAGAAATCATGTTTGTTATAAGCTCCTCCACTGCTGAGTGTGAACGAGGATTTAGTTCAATGAACTTAATCAAGACTTCTTTAAGGAATTCCTTAAACCAAAAGAGTTTACAAATGCTAATGAACATTTCCGCAAATGGACCAGAGCTTGAGGACTTCAACCCAGACACAGCTATCAACTGCTGGCTTAGTGCTGGTGCAGGTTGCAGACATATATATGGACATTTTTTCAAATCCATCAGCTAAAACATATATACATGAACCTGAAGAAGCCAAATGTATAACAACCAATGTTTTTGAAAAATTAAATTCTTTTAAGAAATAATTATGTTGTATATTATTTCGTTTGTTTTTTCTATGGATTAAGTAGATACATCTCATCAAATCTCAGCAGTGATTACCATTTAGGGACCAGTGAAAAGTAAGGTGGGACTAGTGAATTTTCTGAAACCACTTGTCCTGGACTAGTGGTTAAAAAAAAAATTTGCTCAGCCCTGGAATATGTCACTTTTTATTAAAAGCAAAAACCATTAAAGTGTTCATCTTAAAAACTTTAACACTTCCATTGTGGATAATACTAAAACCTGCAAGTAGTCAGGTACCAGATGTGTATATAGGAATTAGTTTCAGTGGATAATAATGTATTTTAAAAAAAACATTACCAAGCAGAAAACTGATCCTTATTTCATGTGTTTTATTACTATGGTTTTATAAGTATTGGAATGTAATTTAGTTTGCTATTAGTCTTATATAAGTTCTGCTACCGGCCCACACAAAACAGGGATAACTTCATTGGTTTTGTTAGTAATATTTAGGACTGACCTTCTATTCTCACATCTGCTACCAAAATGTACTACTGATCTATCTGGAAAATTACAACTAAGATTCATCCCAACATATCTATTTTCATTTTGTTTTTATTTATTGACAAACTCTCTGACTAATATGATTATATTTATCCAGATCTTTGTTTAAGGTAAATGATGGTACCGGTAAGTGATTAAAACATGGCGGATTCTTTTACTTTATATGTTTATGCTGTATTTTTCAATATGCTTGCATTTTTTTGTGGACTGAAATAAACTTGGTAAAACTGGGCAAGTAATGTTGTTTTTTATTCATTAATCTACACATAAAGTGTGATTACTCTGCTGTTTGACTTATGAGATAGCCTAATACCATATGTGTGAGTTTCGTTTTTTGGGCTTGGATGTTTTGTTCATTTGTTTGTTTTTGGACACAAAATTAAATATTTTGGTATGTTTTTGGACACAAAAAAGTAATTTTTTTTTGCCATCCAAAAACATGCAGAAAACATGGTATATCATCTTAAGTCAATACAAAAGTATATTCAGGATTCAAAATTGACACTAGCATTTTGCTAGTTACAATTCTGATATTGCACGTTGAAAAGAAATGAACTAGAAGTTTCTTGCAAGTAATATTTTGGAAGTGTCTTTAAATTTTATTTCAAAATATAAAATATGCTTGTAGATGTTAAAAATAGGTTGATTTTTGCTAACTGAAAATGTTACAAGTATCAGAATGCTGCAATACTTAAAAAAAATATTTTTGAGCCCTGATGTTTCTTGTTCAATAAATAATCAATAAATTTGTTCTCAATATCAGAACCTTGCACTAAGGCACTTTCTAACTGTGTAATTAACCGGAAGTTCATAACTTGAACAGACCAATATAAAGTTAACATGTTTCAATCAAAATTGTATGCCAAATGTCTTTAAAAATACATTAACAGACCCTTTAACTTCCTAGTGTTTAGTTGTATGTTGTTATACAAATATCTTGTCAAAGATATCCTTTTATCTTCTTGTTATTAAATTTTTTTATATGTGTGCTTTCAGCTGGTATAATTCACCATTACAAAAACTATATATACTGGAATGAAAGAAGCCCTTGTCCAGCATTCGAAGACAAGCTGAAAATATTTTGCTAAGACAATACATTTCTCAAAGGCTTGTAAAAAAAATTTTTTACAGAAGATCTGAAGGAAAACTTCAGATTTGTGTGTGACTATCAAAATCTAAATTCCAGGCAAGTTGGAGATTTCAGGCTTGTAAGATATACCTCCAGGTCCTGGTTCAGGTATTGGGCAATCCTCCTGAAAGTGAAACAAAAAAAATAATATATTCCATGGAAAAAATGCGATATTGAATGTACACACAGGGTTGTAATTTTTTTTAAAAAGCAAGGTTGTTCATCGGACAACCAGGTTGATAAATCTGCTTGCCAGCAAAATCATCTTGTTGTACAATTAAAAATCTTTTAGTTATTTCTAATTTAAACAAGAATCCCTTGAAGGGACTAATGCTCTACTGCCAGAAAGGAAATTTCCAGGAATTCAAGATAAAACCATTTCTTCTTTATAACTACTGAGTGTTGAAACCATCTCTTATATTCTTGAGTAATAAGATTTTCAAATTAGCTGCTGTGGCAGCCATATTTAATGTAAGATGGTGGAAACCCCATGTTGATATGACTCTCCATTTTTTTGGAATAACAATAAAAAGATTTTCAAGATGGATGCCATGGTGGCCATATTGGATATCAGATTGGCACCATTTCTATTTAGTACCAACTAGACATCATAAGAAGTCTTTTGATGAAAGTACGATGTTGATATGACCAGCTTCCTAGGAGGAGTAGTGATTACAAGATTTTTAAGATGGCCTTTGTGGCAGTCATATTAAAAGTCCAATTGGCACCATTTTCATTTATGACCAACTAAACATCATAAGAAGTCTTTCTGTGAAAACCCCATGCTTATATGATCATTAATTCTGCAGAAATAGTAGTAACAAGATTTTCAAGATGGCCACTGTGGCAGGCATATTGAATGTCTGAATGGCACCATTAGACCAAACAGAAATCACAAGAAGTTGTTTAGTAAAAACCCATGTTGATATGACCATCCATCCAGGAGTAGTAGTGATATCAATATTTTCAAGATGGCACTGTGGTCACCATATTGGACATCAGATTGACACCATTTTCATTCTGGACCGACTAAACATCATAAGAAAACCCAATGCTAATATTAGTTTACATTCAGAAGGATTAGAAATAACAAGATTATAAAGATGGTCACTGTGGTGGCCATATTGGACATCAAATCGGCAGTTTTCATTTAGGACCAACTAAACATCATACGACATCTGGTGGAAACCCCACGTCAATATTACTTTTTGTTCAGGAGTAGTGATAACAAGAATTACAAGAAGGCCCCTGTGGCGGCCATATTGGACATCAGATCGGCATAATTTTCATTAAGGACTAACTTGAGATCATAAGAGGTCCTTCGGTGAAAATCCCTTGTTGATATAACCATCTGTTCTGGAGTAGTGAGAACAAGATTTTTAAGATGGCCACTGTGGTGGCCATTGGCCACCAAATTAGCACCATTTTCATTTAGGAGTAATTAGACATCATACGAAGTCTTCTGGTGAAAACCCCATGTCAATATGACTTTCCATTCAGGAGGAGTAACGAAAACAAGATTTACAAGATGGCTGCTGTGGCAGCCATACTGGACATCAAATCGGCCCCAATTTTGTTTAGGACCAACTAGACATCATAAGAAGTCTTTCAGTGAAAACCCCATGTTGATATTGTGAGAATTTAGCATGTTTACAGCAGTGTTGCATCTGTAGACAAGGATGTATGTGTGTGTGTGTGTTTCCCAGCTGATGTCTACTGAGCATGTTTTTATGAATAATCAGCAAAGACATACATTGACAGTGAATGCTACTAACTCTGATGTTATAAATACCTGTATCTGTTATGTAATTTTCATATTGTATCTTGTTTTGAGCCTGTGATCTGTGATTGTTTTCCTCACTGTTCCGTTTAATGTGGTCTTGGACCTCATTGCGGTGACCTCGCTAGGGTTAATTTCCAGGTCATTGCTAGATTTGATTCCCGCTACAGAGTTTCTACAGTTTTTCTAGAAGATTTTTTTTATATTTCACCACAAGGAAATCGCTTTCTGTTTGAAGTTATTGTTATCTAATGAATATTAATTAAGGTTTTGTAAAAGTTACGTTGTTTTCCACTGAATATTGTCACTTTCTTGAATGAATTCTGTAGTGAGGGTAAGATTTTCTGCTGTGGTTTTCCGCACAATTATGTAGGAATTCTGTAATTCTGTACGCCGTACGGGATTTTGTAGGGTATATAAACCTGAAATTTGGCAGAATTAGAAGGAAGGTCAAACGTTTTCCTTAGGGAACCATCCCCATTCTCAGTCAAAAATCAAAATTTTAGCTACATAAATTATATTTATAAGTATTTCAAGGGGGGGGGGGGGAGTTTTGCATATCATTCAATCACATGACAAAATTTGCTAAATATGTAATTTCTTAGGTAAAATTATTAAAATGTAAATTACTTTCTTATTATAAACAGGCAGTTTTAATTTTCATATAGCAAGGGTTGAAGCAAAGTTGAATTGTCCATATGAAGGTTTATTGATCTGAAATTTTTATTCTAATTCCATCATTCTACTTATGTCAACTGGTGTAAATGAAATTTTAGTTATCCACCAAAGTTTTTTTTTTTACTGTGATAATTACCACTGTACCAGTATAGTCAAATAAGATGATAGCTTTAATTATTTAAATTCTCAAATATATTGTTTAGCTATATATTTACATCTGTTATAGTTGAGTGTGATTAAATTATTTTTGCAATAAACTGAGAAACCTAAAATCAAAGTTTGGTTATTCAATTACTTTTATGATATATATGCACATACACACACTCATTTGTAAGCAATACAATTACATCAAATTAGATACATCCACAATGTTGACAGTCACATACACACATGCTCCTGAAGGCTGTCGCATATGACCATCCATTCTAAAGGAGTAGCTATAGCAAGATTTTCAAGATGACTGCTGTGGTGGCCATATTGGAAATCAATTCGACCCCATTTTCATTTAGGACCAATTAGACATCATAGGATGTCTTTTAGTGAAAACCCCTTGTTGATATGACACCTATTCAGGAGGAGTAGTGATAGCAAACTTTTCAAGATGGCTACTGTGTTGGCCATATTGGATGTCCTTGTGGCACCATTTTCATTTAGGACCAAATGAATGTGTGTGTAAAGTTTCATGGCAATCCTCCAAGTAGTTTAGAAGGAGTAGCGATAACAAATGGACAACAGACCATCCCATAAGCTCTTCTGATCTGTGACCAGTATAGCTAAAAATGTCTTTTGGTGAAAACCCTATGTCAACATGACCATCAGTTCTGAAGGAGTACCGGTAGTAATGACAAGGTTTTCAAGATGGCCACCATATTTATTGTTTTAGCAATGCTGACAATTAAAAGTGGAGATTCTGTTTGATGCTTGACAGTATGCACAGCAGCATAGATGGGATCACTGTTGGTAGAAGTGCCATGCCAGGACTAAAGAGCAACTATGACCGACACTCAAGACAGTCTGACTCCTGTCATAAGAAGATTTGCCATCCTTGGGGTGTCTTGGGAAGCTGGGGTGATTACCGTATTTTGGTATGTTATTCGTGCACTGGTGTATAATGAGGGAATGATGGGGGAAAACGTAGTTCTGCCATATAACACGCATGTGATATAATACATTTTATAATTGTAATAGCTTCGCTCCGTTTCATAGTGACAACAGTCAGTCATTTTGGATAGTGCACAGATCATCATTTGTTACACAACGTTTGAATTCTTTACAATAAACTAGCGCCTGACTGTTTCTCTGGTCTTTTCTGTTGGTACGCGGCACCCGATTATAACCAATAATTTTTTTTTTTACTGATATCGTAAAAGAAAGAATGAAAAAGTGGCAAACTTTAAAGTATATCTTTTCAATTTTATGGTTGGCCCTTAAAAGGGATGTTTTAAGGTTCGTTTTGTTAATGGAGTTCAATCTATTGCATCAAATCCCTCAAATTCCTCTTCGTGGTCATCACTCTTTAAAAGTCGATGTATGTCCTCATGTGTCATCATTCCTGACGTTTGATCGAATACAAGATGCTATGTGAAAGTTCAGGTCCAGTATTTACAGTTATTTGGACTATTATGACACTTCTAAAATATATCTCAGTGCCCTAGATAGAATTTACCAAGACAATACTTTGTAATTATGTTTGGCACATCAAAACTTTAGCTGGCGCTGATTACCTTTAAAAACACCATGCTGAGTCAATTAAATATTACTCACTCTATTGTAACAAAGAAGGATCAAATGCTGTGGTTTAAGATTAGAAATAAAACAAAGAAGAAAGCTTATTTTCCGAAGAAAAGGAAATAAATTGCAAGTTTACCTAGACAAAGCATTGTAACTATGTTCAGCACATCAAAGCTAAGCCGGCGCTGATTACTGTGAAAAGATCACACTGAGTCAATGAAGCACTGATCACTGTATAGTCGCAAAGATATATCAAATACTATGATTTAAGATGAGAAATAAAACAAAGAACCAAGCTTATTTTAAGTTTACCTAGACAAAGCATTGTAACTATGTTCAGCACATCAATGCTTAGTCAGCACTGATTACCGTGAAAAGATCACACTGAGTCAATGAAGCATTGATCACTGTATAGTTACAAAAATATATCAAATACTATGATTTAAGATGAGAAATAAAACTACAAACCAAGCTTATTTTTAAAAGGAAAAAAAAAAAGAATGTTTTCCAACTTCATACATTAATTGATTATTTTGTTTCACTATGTGTCAGTGTTACAGTAACAGACTAACCGTAGTCAAGAAAAATATGTACCCTAAATGTGATTCTGATGAGAAAATTAACACTGCTTTAATTCTAAATATTATTTTAAAATTCAAACAAGAATAAATGATGAAACAATAATTTGATCCAGAGTTATCTTATATTGAACATTTACTGGTACGGTAATCATATATTAGCTCCACTGATAACCTTGAAAAGACCATACCGAGTCAGTGAAGCATTGATCACTGTATAGTCACAAAGAAATATAAAATACTATCATTTAGATGCGAAATAAAACTAAGAACTAAATTTATTTTTCAAATGAAATTTTTTTTTCCAACTTCATACATTAATTGATTATTTTATTTCACAATATATCAGTGTTACCGTAACAGACAAACCATAGTCGCAAAAAAAATGTCCCCTAAATATGTGCCTCTGATGAGAACATTAACACTGCTTCAATTATAAATATTATATTTCAGTTCAACCAAGAATAAATGAAGACAAAATGTATTAGATCCACAGTTATGGAATACTGAACATTAACAGTACAGTTACGGTAATCATATTCATTCCGCTGCAATGCGGTGCCTTGCACAGCTTTAGAACAACAAGTTATCAGTCGTTATGTACATGTATTTCCAGTCGAGGCACAGAGCAAAAAGCTACACAGTGATGTGAAATAAACGAGTTTATTAACATAAGCAATCAAAGAACAAGGCTATCAAGGTTTGTAAGCATTATATATTTCATTAATAAGGCTAGTACCGGTAAACAATTTTATTACAATACAACGTGCAACAGACTTAATATTTCACAAGGAGTGAATGTGACACATGTAGGCAGTTATAGTGCCTTCATTCTCTCGTCAGATCGACCTGGAAAAAACTTTTTTTTTTGTTCTTCTATAAAACGCGCACTTTGACTTAAGATAAGAAAATTAGGTGAAAAAAGTGCGCGTTATACACAACTAAATACGGTAGTCACTCCCAAGGGATTAGGCTTACCATCTGGATACAAAGGTCAATCGAAATATTGTTTTCATTAGTAGCGTGCGGCCCAAAGATTAGATTTTATATGGAGCGGACCGTTAATCACTGATTTCCATGTTAAGAGTGTTCTTCTCCCCCACCAGTAATGTCAGATAATAAAAATTACACAAAAAGGAGTTGAGAACAAGTTGTCGCTCTATTATTGTCCCACACCCTATTTTGATGCAGTGTCATAAACTCACAGTTCTTGAGAGAATGCATCTTTCAATGACATCACAACCACAACATTAATTTACACTGATCAACACCAAGTCAGACAGACAGAAAAATGTGTCGAAAATCCTATTCTTATCAGTTGTGAAATGAATCAAAGATACATACTGTACCATGAAAAAAACGCCATTTCACCAATTCTCTTTTCTTCAGTAAGTCCTCATAAAAATCCTTACTAACTATTCTGACAGGGCAAATCAACTTCCTGCCATAATAGGCATAGTCTGCTACTCAACATGTGTTAGCAACGAAACTCAATGGCTAATAACTGCATCAGTAACACTGTTTAGAATGGTGTACAGTGTTATACAGTTTGATGTGAATCTGTCATAACTGATTTTCAGAGGTGGTTCTTTGTTATTAGAATTTGTGGAAATTTACAAGAAAAATACACTTTTACAATATATTTCATAATTAAATTAGTATCCTTTACATTTTTGCTTATTTAAATCAAAGTATTAGGATTTTCTATCTGATAATTAAGCAATTTTACTTTGACAGTAAATTTTCAATAATCTTTTAAGACATTCTTGATATTTAACTTATTTTGACCAATTTATTATTTTAAGATTTGTTTGATAATGGCACGAATGACAATAAATGAAAATAAAACCTTCTCCTGTAACTTTGTGTCTTCTGTCTGTGATTATTTGCATTCTGGATAAATAAGTTGTGAAGGATGCAAAACAGTTTTGATGTTCCAAAAACAGTACACTGAAGGATTGAGGTTCTACATGTTCACGATGCCAATAAAGTATTGGGGAAAAGGTGCTAAATCTAATAATTTTTTAATTATAACAACACAATTTTATAATAATGCCATCATGATTTTTCCAAATGTATTCTTTTTGCTTTCGAGACAAAATCTGTACCAAAACCAAATTAATGATAAATGTAAAAACAGCTTTGGGAATGGCAAGTTAAATTTCTTTCTGTAATTTTTCCCACAAACTTGAGTTTTCTACATCCTATTGATGTTCCTCTGCAATATAGTTTTTTTTTCCCCCGAGCATATGTACAATTGTGTCGCTAAAATAATTAGACTTCTGTGAAGTGCGTCATAATGGGTGACGTAATACACACTTTCTGACAAGGAGTCGTCTGGTTGAAAGCATGCAAAGAAGAGTATTAGGGAATATATCATTGTTATTTTTTATGCATACTTTGCTAAGAAGTATATTTCTGAAAAGGTGAAAGAAAGTACATAAGTGCGTTAAAATAGGAGAGTCCAGGATAGGTAGACAACTTCACTTTACCAAGGGTCTATACAACTCACACGGTACCCCGACTATTTGACTAATCTTCCTGACCACCTTGGTAATTTACATCATGTCTGCATGACAATCAACAAATCTAAACCTACTGCAGTGCGACCTCGACCTAGTTTGGATAAGTGTTGATAACACGACCACCATTAATACTCATATCTGTAGGAGTATATATAACCTTATTGTAGACAGGCTAAATAAAAGTCATAATGCGAAAACAAATTCTACTTACAAGGCTTATTTCGCCTTTCTTCTTCAAAATCGCTGTCAAGTTGGTATCCATCACAGTTATACAATATTATTTTCCTCTCAATCAGTATGTTATTTTGATTTTGCCTCGACGTCTCCGCGGTCGAAAAGTGTAGCAATCGAAGACGAGGTTATCCAACTATTGGGCAACTGTTATTCTGCTAAAGTTTTCTCCAGTCTTTCTTGGGTCACCAACTAATGGATGTGCCCGATGACACAGTCTTTCAGTCAGATAACAATTAATACAAACAAACAAAAATACTAGTACTTTTTCTTTTCTTTTTCTCTTTTACTATTTTTTTAAGTTTGAAAGAGGACGCACGACACTCTGAACAATAAATACGAATTTCGTCTTTAAAATGGGACAATATGATTTGAGGAAGCTATTTTAGTAGATGTGAAATGGGACCAGCCAACTCCCCCCGGGGGTGGGGGATTCGGGACTCCCATGGGAACGTCGCACACCACGTGTTTGTGAGTTTTATTCGACGGGTAGGGGCGGATCCGCGACGATCGGAGCTGGTCCCAAACTCTTAGGGGGCCTTAAAACTTTTTCGACACCTCCCTTCCCCCCATGGACTGGTCCAAAACGCTCTTTTCCCAGCCGGCCGAGCGAGCTTTTCTCGACAGGTACTGACCCCGTGCCCGCGAGCTTTTGTCGATGGGTATCAATGCTAGTATTTGTTTTTTGTTTTAAAAAAATATGTGTGAAATTGTATAGCGCTTCAAACATAAATAGTGTTCAGTGGCAAGAACAAGTATGCTTGGCTTAAACGAGGAAGTAAAGAGGTATGTGGGACAAGATGCGTGGGCGTATACTGCGATATCCATTCTGCGCAGAGTTGGAATGGATGTGTGATCTTGCCGTGCTGGAAAAGTAGGGTCGGATTTGGCACTGATCGTCGTATCTGTGTGCGCTGTACAGGCACCACCGTGGCACAGAAACTGAAACTGAAACGGACAGAAAACAAGACAAGGAGGCGGTTTAATATAATTCTCTGTGAGCTGCGGGATGCCCAAAAATGCATTTATAGGGTTGCGCATTAATATGCATAAGGTCTATGATGCCTTTCCGCGGGAAAATGTAATAATTTGACAGGCGAACTGCTAAACGGGTTGCCTGCCCCTACCCTCCCAACCCCCAACCTAGGCGCAGGGTTGAGCCTGCAGTTACGGGCTACTGGACACAGGGTTGGGCCAGAGGCCATGCCAGCCTTTGTAGAGCGGCAGGCTGGACCACCGCGCCACCGTGCCTGAAAAACACGCACTCGAATCGCAGTCTATGGTGTTTGGCGCGTAGGATGTCATCGGGAGCTTGAGAGACTTGACGGCCTGAAGTTCAGCCTCCTGTTGACGGCACAACTGGAAAACCAGGTCTGGGCAACGTCTACGGCGAAGCTGGGCTAGCAGGTGTCACTAAGGTGACGGCCTATTTCCGAAGCGCCGCCATCACGGTATTGCGCATTGACGAGATCGAGTAGATGACCGCCCTAACTAATGCCGCCATACTAAGGCACATCGAAGAGTACATGTGCGAGGGATCTTGATGACACTTTGTGAGTTGTATGGAAATCACTCTTGGTGTATCGCATTACCGCCCATTTCGAGGTCGGAGTACATTTTAACGCCGAAGGGCATTTCGCCGCGGTCCGTTGTCAGCGTGAAAAAGCGATAACAGCTGTTTCGAGTGGGCTATTCTATCAGCTATATACTCGGCAAACGACCACGTTAACCGGCCAGGCAAGTACCGCCAGCACGTGAAGGAGCTAAACATTGAGGGGATTGGCTTCCCAGTCAAGGTGAGCGACATCGACAGTTTGAGAGCCTCAACCCGGAAATGGCAGTCACGTCTTTGGCTGGACAAATGCCCTCCACCCGCGACGCGTCAGCGAGAAGGCAAGGTCACACGACGCTGAACTATTGCTGATTACCGTGGTGGAAAACAAACACTTTGTCCGGATAAACAATCTAAGCCGCCTGGTATACAAGCAAAGCGAACACAAAGAGAAGAAGTACGTCTGTCGCCGATGCCTCCACGTCTCCAGTCGGGCCGACCTATTGGAAGCCTACACCTAAGGCTGCCGCAGTATAGGCGAAAAGCGAAAAGCCCCAGCACGTGTCCTTCCCGGAGTTCGAAATGTTAGTACTTCTTTTAGCCTAGATCAAACTAAATAGCCTAGGTCAAACTTTTTTCTCACATTTTTTTCACATTTTTTCGTGTTTTTTCAGCCTAATATTAGTCTAGGACAAACGTTTTAACATTTTTCCGTATTTGTTTCAGTCTACTTTTAGTCTAGCCCACATTTTTTTCCGGTACAGTTTTGGAATTTTAGCACTATCTTTAGTTTAGACCAATTTCTTATATACATTTTTCCCGATATTTTTCAGTCTCAGCTAAAGTCCGCATGAGTTTCGGAATTTAAGTATTACTTTTAGTCTAGACCTAATTTTGTATATAAAAAAATAAAAAATCCATATTTTTTTCAGTCTCCGCTAAAGTCCGGTACAGCTTCGGAATTTTAATTCTACTTTTAATCATTTTAATCTAATGTTCCGGATTTTGTCTAGTCTCCGCTAAAATCGGGTACAGTTCTGGAATTTTAGTATTACTTGTAGTCACGTTTCATTGTAGTGTTATTATGAGTTGGTTCCCTTGATTAAAGCTATTTATACCATCAGTACAATATATGCAAATTTACTGACACCGCCAACATGATCTGATGTATAGGTAATGCTTTATATATGAACCTCAGATATATGCATCTAGCCACTAGGAAGCAGGTCACTACACACGGCGTGTTGATGGTATAATAAGGGTATTGTATAATATATGACTATGTTGATCACTACACACGGCGTGTTGGATAGCATATGTGGGGTTTTGGTTACTACACACGGCGTGTTGATGGTATAATGTGGGGTGTTGGATAGTAGACGACTGGTGTTGGTCACTACATAGGATTTCCCGTAAAGCCCTCAGGTATCCCTCACATGTTAAATCATCTTTGTCTGCTTGTGAGATAAGTATAGTATGTTTGTGTGAGAGTATAGTGTATCTATAAACACAAATTGCCCTTGTGTGATAATATGTTTGTATGTATGTAAGTATAGCATGTGTCTATAACACTCCTACTCTTTTAACTGGAAAATGAGGAGGGGGGGGTGGATTGTAATTTTAAAAAAGCTGGTGATGGATAGTCTGGCGTGTGTTGGATTGTATATCAAAAAATTTAAACATTAAATTTCCCATATGGGGCTATAAATAGATTAACATGGAAAGGGCCTATAAAACTCCACAACTTAGCATTACCATTCCCATTGAGGCCAGAGTGTCTTCTATATATTAAACCTACGGCGTAATGTTAATTCCCGTATGATGCACAAATATTGAAATCAACCACTTCTAACAATGTAACAATGTATACAACTGTAACTTTATAACCTCAGAGTGGCCCCCACATGTTAACCTACAGGCGCCTATATAATTATCATTTGAGGCCAGGGAGGCACATATAACTACTGAGCTCCTTGCGTTTACGTTGGTACTCTGCCTGCGCAGCTTGGAGAGCTTCCCGCGCCTTGTTGTGACGAATGGCTTCCTCGTTGGCCGCATCTGGTTTAATGCAAGGTACAGAAAGTTTGAGCCAGTGAATACGAGGGCGTTAACAATTGCACTGTTAAACATCATTGCAACAGAGCAATCAGGCGGCCGTGATAATATTGGCAGGAATGATGCCTTGTTTAATTAGCATGTCCTGGGTCCAAAGGCTCAGAGCCGTAATGGTAATGGCCTTCGCTGCGTCTTTGAAGTCTAGGCGGCCAAGGTCGGACAGTCTCATTTTTTTATGAAGCGTTTGGCAATCATATTGTACCCAACTTCAAATCCGCCGAGTACTGCTCCACGATAAAGGATGTTTCTGAGGTCTTTGGCCTACGGTTTGTACACATCTTGCACCTGTGTTTCGCACACTATTATACCGCGAAATATGGCGTACGCGAGGCCACCCACCAAATTCAGAACAACCCAGGGAACGTAGGATGGCATTGCGCTATCTTGCACTCGTGCAGCCATTACTGTGCTTGCGTGTACTGGAGCGGCATGAGTGTCAGCTTTTTCTCAGCCCGGCGTTTGTTTCATCAGAGCAGCAAGTCTTTTAACAGCAGCAGCTCTTCCTGGGTATTTAACCTTAGTGACTCGTGCCACTTTCTGAGATTGTTGCGCGGATTTTACATTGATATGGACGAGTTCACTCGCCCGGACGAACCGGTACCTAACTAAGAAGAAACCTCATTTATCGAGCCGCCTTCCCGGTATCACAATGAGATGAAGGGAATGAAAGATCGCCTTAACGACCTTTGCGGCGATCATCTAGGCCTGCAAAAAGCTAAAGTTACAATTCGCGACAAAAAGGCAGACGTCTTCTTTAAGTCAAATGGCATAAAAAATGAACCTGTTTATCCAGACTTTGTTAAAAATGGCATATTGACTCTGCCTATGTTAGGTATCCCTCTAGGTGGGAGGGAGGTAAAAAATATTCCATATTAACTATCCACTCTCAAAGGCAAGTATGGAAGTATGGTGTAAGCATATATGAACAGCCTGGCGTAGAGCGACCGCAGCCAAAGGTAAACAGTAAGACCGTACAAGAACTGACGAAAGTGCCAGATGAGATTCCAGCAGATACAACCAGGCTGATTGGACGGGCTTAGAACAAGTCTGAAAGAATCTCAAGACGAAGAGAAGAGCCAGCTGTTGCAAGCCCAGATTGCTAGCAAGGAGGATCAACTCGTCTTCCTGCGTGAATCAGCCGAAGCATTACGAGGAAGACATCACAACCAACTTACCGCAGTTTGGAAGACTATCAGCAAAATTATCCATGAGGATACAACCCTAGCCCAGAGGCTGAGAACACTCTTTCACAAACAGGGTTTCACTATAACCTCGATTCTCACCGCGCTGGGATTCATCATAGACATGATTCTATTCTCAGTCACAGAAGGAGGCGGGGGCGGCACAACAGCACCTCTAGCCGCGGTACTTAAACCAGATTCTAGCGGCTCCAAAGAA
Organism: Margaritifera margaritifera; assembly: GCA_029931535.1. NCBI lineage: Eukaryota > Metazoa > Mollusca > Bivalvia > Unionida > Margaritiferidae > Margaritifera > Margaritifera margaritifera. Next base: position 2,750,505 of record JAQPZY010001685.1, read on the forward strand.
TAGGTCAAAAAGTATCTGCAGCGGCTGTCCAGAATACTGAAAACGCTAACAGAAAAGTGTCGTCGGCTCTGCCATGTATTATTGGCACCATCATGTCTTTCAGAGGCGAAGAAACTAGATGTCTGCAAGCCCAATTGCAAAACCACCGACGACTAGTGCCGTTTAATTGGCATCGTAGTCTTTGGCTTCTTTTGATGCCTGCATATTTTGCATGGTAATGGTTTGTGCTGCTGACACGGCTTGCGCAAGTGGGTCCAAGTCGATCTCTTTATGCTTGTTGGATGCGGTTGTTGGGGCGTGCTTTCCATTTGTATGGGCATCTTTATCAAATTAATATAGACGTTGTTGCCTATCGTAATGTCTTCGTCCGTCATAAAAAGTTTTTTGATATACCACCCATAGGTGCCAACTTTATACTATATGTTAGATGAGGCCATGTAAAGGCCGTCCCCAACGACATAATCTAGCTTGATTTAGGCATACCTGAGCACATCCTGGTACTTTTGTATCGATTCGGAGATGTTTTCTTCGTGAGCGATCTTATCTTCTACGTTTGCAAGAAACTATTTGTGTGCATCAAAGGCCTCCCTTGATCCCACTATATTGTTGTGCGTTTGAATTTGCGTGCCCAGGATTTCCCAAATGTACGTCCGAACGCTATCGGTGCTCTACCCCGGTTCCAGTAAAGCCTTTCGATTTGTACAGCATAAAATACACAAAGACGATTTTAGCCCCGCTGCCCGGGCTGTCCTGGCCGAAGTAGTCAACTTTGCGCTTCTTTGAATAGTCAAACGCATTCGTGGTGGGCCTCCATGTATATCGGCTTGCAACCGCTGTTGATATTATAGTACATACAGCCAAATCCCTGTGGATGTATACCATCTGGCTATAATGTATTTGAAACCAATGTTTTTAGACCAGAATGATATAGACAGCGCTAAGTTTCTCTAGTGTTAACTTCCTTATAATTTGGTTATAGCGCTCAATTGTGTGCAGTTGGTGTCAGCTGATTTGTATGTGCCCCCTGATTTCTTCAGAAGCTTTTAAATACCTGAATCTGAATCTTTTGTTTGATTGTTTGTTTTGCTTTTTTTATTTTTTTAGATTTTAGCACACCAGACAGCCTAACAATGTTTAAATATTCTGTACCGGTAGGCCAGCTTACATGTTTAGTCAATGAGTTACTATTTATAATAAACATTTTTACCTCTAACAATCAATAATTTCATGGAATGCGGCGGGCTGGCTCGTCCAAATACAACAGTTTTAAAGCCCGCGCGAAGACTGTTTTGTACCAGCCCATTGGAAGGGGGCGGGGGGTGCTGGGCCAAAAACAACAGTTTTAAGGTCCCCTGAGAGTTTGGGGCCAGCCCCTATAGTTACCATGAAAGCTCCCCTGATCCGCTTCTACCTTTTGAAAAAAGCTCATAGACACGGGGTCTGCGATGTTCCTGCAAGGGGGGGGGGGAGAGGGGGTGCACTCGCGAGTGTTGCGGGACTGCTGGTCTAAATACCGTTTCACATCTCCTATTTTGATATCCTATTTTGCTCCCAAAACAGTCAAAATTGAAAGAGAGCATGTTAATTTTAATTTTTCTTGACTCGTATGAAAGTGAGACAGTAAATTGCAATACAATGATTAGTGGGATTTTGACTGAAGGAAGGAAAGAAAGAAAACTTAATTACGACAGAGAGAAGCGGCGTTTTCAAAGGACGGGGGTATATATATATATATATATATATATATATATATATATATATATATATATATATAAAGAATTTTTCAACATGGTTTAATTTACGTTACTTCGTACTTTAATATGGTCACAAGGGGAATGGTGTGTGCAAGGGAATGGTGTGTGGAAAAACGTCCATAGGTTGAACAGGGTGGGACGGTTTGGGGGACAAAGGGAAAGGTAATTTGAAAACACTGACACCGACTGACCAATACACCGTCTTACTAACCAGCACTCACACCTTCTGACCAATACACCGTCTTACTAACCAGCACTCACACCTTCTGACCAACACACCCAGGGGCGGATCCAGGCCAGGCCCTACTGCATTTTAAGCGTTTCCAGGGCATAATGTTAACCATCTAACTGTCAAGAAAATTTACTATATGAAACATTGTGGTCGTTTCTCGATTTCTTTTGTAGAAAGGGGGGGGGGGCGACAGCTTCGCCCCTCTGATCCGCCTCTGACATTCTCTTACTTACCAACAACCACACCTACTGATCAAGACACCGTCCTTCTGACTTGCACCCACCGCAACTCATCATCATCCCCCTCTTCCCGCCAACATCCACACCTACTAACCAAGACCTACCCCTACTGACCAACACACCGTATTACTGACCAGCACCCATCACCACTGACCTACCCATCGTCTTACTGACCATCACCCACACCTACTGATCAACACCCCTGTTAAAATTAAACGTTGAGGGGCATTTTAGCCTTCTATAGACATTTAAGAGGATGGAGAGAAGAATAAAGACAAAGCTAATGGCAGATATTGGCTTACGTTTACAAACAAAGACATAGTTTTATATTGTTCAACTCTGGAGTGAAGGTTATGTTAATTTGCAAGTATGTTGCAAAATATCCTATGTCAAACCTGCATGTAACCAGTTTGGTTCACTCTGTTACAAATGTACTGTTTCCATTTTTGTCGCCCTATATTTAATACGCTCACTGAACTGCTATCTATTGTCGCTTCAATAAACATTGGCAGAAAGCGTGTTGCAAAATATCCAATGTCAGTGCTGTATGCTACACGTTTGGTTAACTTTATCGCCCTAGATTTGATACGCTCACCTGACCTGCTACCTATTGTAATGTGCTGCTGGTGAAAAGACAGCGCGACATTGCTACACTGTCACACAAGGTCATAATTTGGTGTGAGATAATGTTTTTTGTGTACTTTATGGGAGTTACAATTTCTCTTTGTGGTTTTTGAGAACAGCAAACAACATAGATTATTTTGCTACTTCACTGACTGATCTAGAGAGCGACATTTTTTGGTTCTTCGCTTTGTTAGAAATGTACTGGATTGCTTGTACTTGTCCAGAATAAAATGATTGTTTCGTTACTGTGAAAAAGGAGAGTGAATTGTTCATTTCGACCACGCAATTTTTTTTTTTTACAGTAGTCTTTATAACTTTGAGAAGAAGGAATTATAGATGAGTAAATGAATGCATGAAATAATAAGCAAAAATTAAAATTATCGAAGGGTCTATGAAATTTTAACATTTCGGGTTATGGGGGCTTATAGAATTTTAACATTACGCATGTCACTATGGAGAATGTGGACAATAAGTATTTAATATGATGGATTGGTATTGCTCTCTGTAAGGATTTTAATGTTAAAGATTTATTGTTCCCTATGGAAATTAATCATTGAGGGGTACTGTAGCCTTCTATAGACATTGAACAGGATGGAGAGAAGAACAAACACACACTTAAAAAGAGGCATTGGCTTACTTTTACGATCCATGATCAAGTTTCATAGCCGATCAGGTTTTCGTGTACTATAAGGTTGCTACAACATACATTTTTTCTGCTACTTGACTGATTAATAGAGAGACCAAATGGTGAAAAGAGAGTGAGACATTGCTACACTGTCAATAAGGTCAGAATTTGGAGTAAGATAAGGTTTTCGTCTCGTTTAAGGTTGTTACATTTTCTCAGTTTGTGTTTGAAAGAGAAAACAACATACATTGCTCTGCTATTTGACTGATTTATCAAGAGAGCAAAACATTTTGGTTCTTCGCTTTATTACAAATGTACTGGAGTGTTTGTACTTGTCAAGAATAGAATTTGCGGAAAAAATAATAGTGTCTTAAAACTAATCAAAATAGTACGAGAGAGAGAGAGAGAGAGAGAGAGAGAGAGAGAGAGAGAGAGAGAGAGAGAGAAAGCACAATTGATAGTCATTACTGAAAGTCGCATTGTAGCACCCTCTGATAATTTTCATATCGATCCTGCGAGCAAGTTAACTTCGAGAACATTTCGAACGACAGCTCACACTTATACTTACACTGTCAGATTCAAGGCTTTAAGTCCGAATTGAGGTCTGATATTCAAGCTAGCAGTGAATGAATAATGGACTTAGGTTTAACTTGAAGGGTAGTTAGATCCAACACAACCTCGTGGTGGGGTGGGGGATCTATAATACATTAAATTACACTTTTCGTATTTGCTCTCGATTGCTGTTTTTGACCCACGAACTGTAGCAGCACTCAGTTTATATAACACAATGGTTACACCGTGGCTGTTGCGCATCGTACATTGATTGTCTGTGCTTGTTAAGACAAGAATAATTTTTTTTGTCCGTGAAAATGCGGAATATCTCCACTAAACCAATCATGAACAAAGAAAATAAAAATGAAGATGGATGATTAGGGCAGTCCCTGCTCCTCATGTGCAACATTTTTAAATTTAAAATACAAATACAAAAAATGTTAACATGAATGTATTTACAAGTTTGACAATGCAGAGCAGTAAGACCTGACTTGCAATCATCTAAGAGAGATTCATTTTGCCACTGATCGATATTGCATTTCTGAACTAAAGAAAACATATATCCATATATCCATAATGATCAATAACCATATTCCAATTTGTTCATAGTTTCTCGAGAAATCGTGTCCAAAACAAGTCAAAAATGTTCTAGTTGGAATCCAAGACTTCGTTGATTTAGAAAATACATACAATATTGTCCACACACTGTCGGATCAGATCCTTGTAATCTCGCATTTTTTATCGCCTTCCAAAGGAGGTAATCCATACGAATCAAAATATTCCACGCTTTGGTAGTTGGGAAAGTAGACTGCCACCCAATGGGTTCCTGGTCGATGATTGTCGTCCGTGTTGATGAAATAAGCTCGAACGCCTTTAGGTTTTTGATAAGGAAGTTCATTTTTAGCACAATCCACTGGATTGCAGGGAGATGTGTACGAACTGTGTGTCTGAAGGTAATGAAGTTCCCAGATATTCATTTTCTTTCTCACAGGTAATGATAAGCAATGATTTTACACTTGACATTTTCTTTATAGAGGTCTGTCAAGTGTCGAAGAACGGAAAGTCTCAGTACTCTGCAGCAAGAGAACTTCAATGCGTTTCGTCTCCAAGAGAGTTAATGGAGGTTTTGAATGGTCTCTCAAGTTTTTATACCACTCTCTCAAGATTTTCTCTTCTGGGTTGAGTGTCCAGGCTCCTTCCAGATAATCTTCTGACGTTTTTTCTTGACTCATCAATAAACATCTGTTGTGTTGCACTTGACTAGGATGATCGATTTGACAACCATAACAATGTTCTATGGTCAGGAGCGTGATTCTTTCAGCTAAGTGGTGAACAAAAAAGGAGAGAAAGGTTTCTTCTCGTTCTGGCCATCGTGACACTACTGTTTCTTTTTTTCCACCACTACCATCCATTGGATGTTGTGTCACAGTTCCTGTGTTTGATCATCCTCATCTATCTCCATGTCTTTGTACCCCATGTTAGTAATAGTCTAGGATCACTTCTCTAACACTGTTGATCTCAATTATATTGTTGAATTCTGCATACAAGATCACATTCACTGTTTTTTCAAGGACTCCTGCAAACTGAAGTTGCACACAGAGCTGGCCTGATTTTATATGGTGTGCATATCCCTCGTCACTGCCTTGATCTGGAGTGAAATCAAAACTCCACAAACAATATCATCCTGCATAGTTGTCGTACTTAATGCCGTGAAAATTGTTGATTCCCAATTGTCCTGTGACTTCAAACAGTGTCAATGAGATCTCAAATAATTATTGTGGGCAAAGTTAGGTTCAAAAGGGCTGGTGCACACCGTCTAGCCGTCTCGGGTGACTTCTATCTTGGAAACGTTGAAGTGTTGGACCTGGAAAGGGTTTTGATCAATAGTTCCGTTGAGGGCAGCATTGTTGACGAAGCCAACGAACAAACGTTTAGGAAGTTGACCCTGGAAAAGATGATCTTCGATATTGGATATGAGTCCAGAGGCAAAGATGACGTTTTTGATTTTCACTTGTCGTAAGGAACACTTAGCTATGCTTCTCGTCAGAGTCTGACTGATGTCGTTTCCAGTTTTAGGTAACATTTCCAAACATCGCACGTAGAGTCTGGCTACATCGTTGTTGGTTTTGTACTCATTAGCATGAGCCATAAAATGGAATATGGTGCTACTTCGACTTGTCTTGCAACCACAGGTGCAAGTGCAAACGATCCATCATTTCTAAACTACGTCCTTGGTTGATTTTCTTTCGTCGGTCGTTACAATCTAAAACGTGACGGTCGTTATTTCATCATGTATCAACTCTGTATCGTTGAATGTACCCACTGTGTTCGGTTTCCACACCACCCAAGCATAGAGGTGTGTGTTCTCTGGGTAAGCACTGTAAGGGTAAGTATCCATGCTGCTGATGACGAGTTTGTTAGGCAGGTACAAATCCACTTCGCTGAACGATGAATGCATGAAAATGTTGACGAGAGTCACGTCACTCTAATATCGGTAACTGGATTGGTGTGGTTGATTTAAATGACTTTCACTTTCAGGTACAATAAACTGTTATTCAGATCGATGTAATCTTTGGTTAGCCTTTTGATTTAAAACTCGATGGGGCCTAAGGTCGTCAAATACGACACGAGGTGGAATTCTACCCACTAGGATTATTGCGTCGTCATCATCGTAGGAAGCATGACAAACAGATCTAGTTCTGTCTTGGAACATTCGCAAGAATCTCTTTGCATCATTTTTAGTAATTAAAAACATCCAAATCTCTGACGGGTCTTCGATTCTTTTTCATTGTTCTTGTCGTATCTGTGAGGTCTTAACGGTTTTCGACGTCTCTTTATGCCTGTCCTTGATGTGACGTGGAGGATAATCCGATGAATCAACTGTTTCGACAGTGTGAAGTGAATTTATAGGTGTTTCTCTGTGGTTCAAGAGTTCTTTTCCTGTCTGGATTAACATATTTTCCCTGCATTGAGCAACATTTGTTTGGGACTTTGTCGACGAGTACGTTTTGGAGAAATTCTTTTTCTTGCGTTATAACAGCATTGTTTTATAACACAAAATCCTAAGGAGTCCATAGGTTTAAAGACGGGTGTCACCGAGAACTCTAAACCATGTCATCGTTGTCGAGCTACTCATTACTCAATGGCACAATGTAAAATCTGATCACAAAATGATTCCCGACTGATCTTAAAACCTGAATGAATTTAATGTGTATCAAGTCTCTATTATATACCTATTTTCTAATGACCCACATCATAACAGGACGTGAGTCATTCTATGGAAAAAATCCAACCTAATAGCAAATAAGACCCTCCTTGAAATTAAATTCTAGTCAACATTCTGCGGACAAGTAACCAGAACTTAAAGTGCAACTTACCTTCATGCAATATATTCAAACACACATTATAGATTCTATATACATAACACTTTCATAAATAAAGAAAAAGAAAGATTTATGCAATAAAGCTTTCTTTTACATACTTGTCAAATATGCATACGATACTATAATAATCAAAATGACATAGGAAGATGTCTTATGAATTACACAAAATAAAGCAATATAGTGCGTATACACGTGAGAGTGCGTCTGTAATCACATTACCTCTTCTCATGATGTGTCTAATGTCAATGTTGTATTCTTTCAGCATCAAACTCCCCTTCATCAATCTTTGATTTTTATTTTTCATTTTGTTAATGAAAGTAAGGCGATTGTGATCACTGAATACAACAATCGGAGAAAGAGCTGAAGTAATATACACTTCAAAGTGCTGTAAAGCCAATATCAAAGCTAAACATTCCGTCTCAATTGTGGAATAATGTTTATGTTGCTTATTTTTTTTTTAAATAGCATACTGGATGGTCTACACCATTTGTATCTTCTTGAATCAATACTCCACCAACCCTTTCATCACTTGCATTAACATACATTTTAAATAATTGGCTGAAATTTGGTGCCGAAAGAACTGGTGCACTCTTAAGTATGGCCTTTACTTTGTCAAAAGATTCCCGATATTTGTCAGACCAATGCAACTTGGATTTCTTACTCAATAATTTTGTCAGAGGTTCAGCAATTATGGGAAAATTTGAACAAAATTTCCGATAACATCCAGCCATACCTTAGAATCGCATTAGTTGCTTTTAACTACCAGGCACCGGGAATTCAGAGATAGCCTTGACCTTACCTTCTATAGGTTCAACCTGACCTTGTCACACTATATATCCTAAAAATGTGACACAAGCATGACAAAACTCATTTTTGCATAAATTAATCGTCAGACCCGCATCAGACGTTAGAACGTTTTTGGAGAATTTTTCATTCCAAAAGGCATCACTTATACTGATAAAGCCCATCTTGAGTTGTAAACGCCGAGATTTCTTTTCCTCTTTCCGTAAGTGGAATTTGCCAGAATCCTTCTAAAAGGTCAAACTTGGTGACATATTTCGCATTTCCAATTTTGTCGATCCAATCATCTATTCTTAGCATTGGAAATGAATCCGTTTTGGTGACACTGTTGACTTTTCTATAGTCAGTACACATGCAGAATATATTATCTGGTTTAGGCACAAGAATACTTGATGAACTCCAGTTACTTTTACTTGGTTCTATAAAATCATTCTCCAGTAAATATTGAATTTCCTCTCTCAAATATTCCTGCTAGAGAGGATTCATCCAATAAAGATGTTGTTTCACAGGTGTAGAATCTACGATATCAACGTCATGATGGATTTTATTTGTTCGTGTTGGAACATCAAGAAACACGTGCTCATACTCATGTAATAGCTGTTTTAGTTCATGTCTTTCCCGTTGTTGTAGATGTGAAAGTTTCTGGTCCAAATTGTTCAATATATCTGAATTCCGAAGTTTGGTTAAACCAAAGTCACTACTGTCAGATTGCATTCCGTCGTTTACATCCTCACTGTGTGGGATAGGTATAACTAAATTGATTGAGTAATTAATATTTCTTTAACATATTTGTGACAAGGTTGTTTCTGTTTCCGCCTCCCACTAGTGTTAATGATATAACTTAAATCATTTATTTTATTTTCAACGGTATAAGGACCATAAAATTTAGCCCGAAGAGGATTTTGAGGTATGGGTAAGAGAGCCAGAACTGTTTCACCAGGCTTAAAACTCCTTTCCTGTATATTTCTGTCATACCTTAATTTCATTTTTGACTGAGTAGAGTGAAGATTAGTTCTTGCTACTTCACAAGCCTTTGACAACTTATATTTGAAATCAGAGAAGTAGTCCAGAATAGTAATCTTTGAATCTTCATTTGAAAAAAGTTTCTCAAAAAAAAAAAAAAAAAAAAAAAAAAATTAAAGGACTAAACCCAATGATTCCTGAACTGGTTCCCTAATAGAAAACAACAACAAATGAACACCCTCATCCCAATCCTTTCCTGTATCAAAACAATACGACCGAATCATATTCGTCAAAGTTTGATGAAATCTTTCTAAAGCCCATTGACTTTCATGGTAGTAGGCAGAAGATTTAAACTGTTGGATGCCCAATTCATGCATAACTTGTTGGAAAATTCCAGACATAAAATTGAACCCTTGATCAGACTCGACAGATCTGTTAAGGCCAACAAGTGTAACAAAAAAAAAAAAAACCAAAGCTTTTACAATGGTTTTAGTTTTAATATTTCTAAAAGGAATTGCCCTCTGTAAATCTTGTAGACGCACACATTATGGTCAACAAGAATTGGTTGCCTGACTTGGTCTTAGGTAAGAGACCAGCACAGTCAACCATTATTCTGCTAAATGGTTCGTCAAATGCACGAATAGGTTGCAGATGAGCCTTAGGTATCTTTTGATTAGGTTTTCCTACCATTCGACAAGTGTGACAAGATTTGCAGTATTTAGAAACATCACTTTAAAGTTTCGGCCAATAAAAATGATTCCAGATCCTGTGGTAAGTCTTATTACTCCTAAATGATCACCCAAGGGAGTTTCATGGGCTACACTAAGAATTTCCTGTCGATTTGACCTCGGAACGACAATTTGATAGCTCACTGATCACTCCTCACCAGCGGGTACCTCAGGTGGTCTCTATTTTCTCACAAGGACCCCATTTGTCACAAAGTAACAATCTGGGACGTGCGGCTTGAGTTTCACTAATAGCACTCTGAAACAAACAGGAGATCTCAGGAGTTTGTTCCTGTTCAACAACGAGTACTTGTCTTTTGTCACCCTAATTAGAATAGACAGAATGAGTAGTAAAAAGAGGATCACTGTGATCAATACCTATTGGTTGATCAATACCAGGAGAAAAGGTGACCTCATCAAAAGACTGACCAATAAATGTTTCAGTGAAAGGAATAATTTCTGGATCAAAATCATTCTCAAGAGCTCTTTTTGCCATAGATCTGGTAACTGCACAAGCAGGATATAAATCAGGGATTTCAATCTCAATAGGATCAACTCTTTGATCCAAACAAAGCTTGTGAATTAAGTGAATTAACTACAACCTTATCCCCAGCTAGGTCATTGCCTAGTAACAAATGGATACCTTCTATAGGTAAAGAAGTCACTGCCCCAACAGTCACAGGTCCAGAATCAAAGTCTGATGCCAAATTGACACAATGGAGAGGAACATTTACAGAGCTGCACTCTACTCCCTGAATAAGTACAGTCACTAGTAGAAGATTTCTCAGACAAAAGCAAAGTACCTGATAACAAAAGACCCAGAGAAGCTCCTGTATCCCTTAATATTTTAACAGGGATAGGTTTGGCAGAATCAACAATAAGTGATATAGAACCTTCTGACATTAATGGTTCATAAGTCTCCAAAATAGAATCAGACTAGGATTTGTTTGACCCAACAAATGTATTGCTTTCAATACAAGACTGTGACCTTTATCTCTTTGAAATAAGAGCATTTGGAAAAGCTGTCTTTATTCTGTTGCTTATTTTTCAACCTGTATCAATCAGAAATGATCTGCCCTTTCTTTTTACAATAAGTGCACATAGGAAGAGATAAGGATTTCTGATCAGTCTTATCAAATGTTTGATTTCTAAAAGTTGTGCCGGATTGAAATTTGGAAGTACTTGTTTGAGACTGAGATGGTTTTTACCAAAACACTGCTGAGAGGTAGACTTACTGACAAATCAAACTTTGTGAGTTAAGGAATAAAAATCAGCCATGCGAGCAGCATGCTCCAAAGTTTCCACTTTCCGCTCATCAAGATAGGTCTTGACATTGCTATGGATGCACTTCTTGAACTCTTCAATTAATACAAGTTGTCTGAGGTTATCATAATCTTTATCAACCTTCTTGGCTGAGCACCACTTATCAAATAATTGTTCTTTTTCCCTTGCAAATTTGACATGGGTTTGTCCAGTTTCTTTTCTACAATTCCTAAATCCCTGTTGGTATGCCTCAGATACCAACTCATAACCCTTCTATATGTACTCCTGAACCACAGCATAATCAGCACTTTGTTGTACAAACAGTGAAGTGTAGACTTCACAAGCTTTGACAATAACTACACTTTGTAATAACAAAGTCCAATGCTCTCTGGGTCATTTCAAGTGAAGAAAGTATTTATCTACTCCTTTTTCCTGAAAAGGGGGTACCAACCTAATATATCTGGTAACATCAAAACTCCAAACTTGTATGTAAAGTGTGTGTGTGGGGGGGGGGAGTGCTATGCTTGTTAGTTCTAATTCTTTTATTCTATATTGCATTTCCCTTTCTTCTTTCTCTCTCTATCTGCATCTGCATTTATATTACCCTCTCCTCTTTCTCTCTATCTGCTTCTCCTCTTTTTCTCTCTCTCTCTCTCCATCTGCCTCTCCTCTTTCTCTCTCTCCATCTGCATTTATATTACCCTCTCCTCTTTCTGAACCTGAAGCTTTCTTAATTCCAATTTCATCTGGTTTTTTAGTTGTAATTCCCTTAATTTCCAATCAAAATCAGACACAGACTTATCAATGAAACCCAAAGCATTAGTATCCAAAATTCCCTCTCCCACCAAATATGGAATTAAAATATTCTTTATCTATTGCTTTTTCAAAGACACTTTCGCTTCACAAAGATCATAATGTCTGGAAAGCTCAAGCAAGTCGTCCTTTTTCATAGACTCTAACCCTACCTGGGTAGGACTTAAAACAAAGTTCACAACCTTAGATGACATGTGAATACTTGCTGGTTTCACTAAAGATTTCTCAAATGGGTTAAATAAAAAATCTTTACCAGGGACAATGAAAATTCCAAAACAAAGTCAATATAAATTGTAATTTAAAGAAATTCACATCCAGATGACACCCAATTTCTATCATGACTCTAGGTCTTAAAAATAAGTAACAGAAAGAAAGTGAAACCAACAATGTATGTAATATCAACAAGCAATTATTTTTCCTACAATACATAGTGAAATTCAAAAGATACTTACAAAATTATGAATCAAATTCCAAATAATCCTAAATGTCATAATCACAAGTTCACGAATACAGAATATTCCGAATGAGTTCCAATAGTTTTGAATGTCCTGATATACCTGATATACCACAATGATACAATCCAGAATGTCTTTGAATGAGTTCACAAAAGTCCAAAATTATATAGTAATCCACAAGTCAATGAGCACTTAGTAATTCCAATGAATGATTAAATAAATAATTCCTCTCGAATGATATCTGAGTTCAATGTAAAATCTAATCACAAAATGATTCCCGACTGATCTTAAAACCTTAATAAATTTAATACATATCAAGTCTTTATTATATACCTACTTTCTAATGACTCACATCTTAACAGGATGTGTCATTCTATGTAGAAAAAAACAACAGCCTAATAGCAAAAAAGACCATCCGTGAACTCAAATTCTAGTCAACATTCTGTTGACAAGTTACCAGAACTTAAAGTGCAACTCACCTCCATGGAATAGATTCAAACACATTATAGATTCAATATGCATAACAACTGATACATCCACTGCTAGCTTACCTCAATTGGGACTTAAAGTCCCTCAATCTGACAGTGTAAGAAAAAGTGTATGCTCTTGTTAGAAAATTTCTCGAAGTTAACTTGGTCACAGGTTAGAGATGAAAATAATCCCAAGGTGCCATGTACGATGTGACTTTCACTAATTACTCTCTCTCTCTCTCTCTCTCTCTCTCTCTCTCTCTCTCTCTCTCTTGTATTACTTTTATTTAAATACTATTTTTAACAAGCACAAACACTCTAGTACATTTGTAACAAAGTGAAGAACCAAAATATTTTGCTCTCTCAATAAATCAGTTAATTAGCAGAACAATGTATGTTGTTTACTATTTTCAAAAACAAACTCAGAAAATATAACAACCTTAAAATACACGAAAACCTTTTTTTACGCCAAATTCTGTCCTTCTTTGACAGTGTAGCAATGTCTCGCTCTCTTTTTACCATTTGCTATCTTTATAAATCAGTCAAATAGCAGAGCAATGTATGTTTAAACAACCTTAAAGTAGCAATGTCTCGCTATCTCTTTCACCAACAGTGAATTTCAGAACTGGAACAGAGTCGTTTATGAAACTTGATCGGATATTAAATTTAACCTTGGGTTGTAAAAGTAAGCCAATGCCTGTCATTAAGTGCATGTTTGTTCTTCTCTCCATCCTGTTCAATGTCTATAGAAGGCTGTAGTGCCCCTCAATATTTAATTCCCATACGGGACCATACATTTTCAATATTAAATTCCCCCAGAGAACTATACCAACCGATCATGTTAGATTCTCATTGACCCCCTCCCTCATAGTGACATCTTTAATGTTAAAATTCAATAGGCCCTGCCATAATCCATAATGTTACAATTACATAGACCCTTTGATATTTTATTTGATTTCATTTGTTCATTTATTTATCAATAATTCTTTCCTCTCAAAGTTTAGAAGTCTAATGTCAAACAAAAAAACAAAGCTGATTGTGTGGGCAATATGAACCATTCCTTTTCTTTCTTCACAGTAAGGATATGATCATTCTATTCTTGACAAGTACAAACACTCAGGTACAGTTGTAAGAAAGTGAAGAACCAAAATGTTTTGCTCTCTCAATCAATCAGCCAAGTAGCAGAACAATGTATGTTGTTCATTGTTTTCCAAAAACACAAACGGAAAATGTACCTCCCTTAAAGTATACAAAAACATTATATTACACCAAATTATGACCTTGTTTGACATTGTAGCAATGTCTCACCATCTTTTTCACCAACAGTGCATTACAATAGGTAGCATGTCAGTGAGCATATCAAATCCAGGGCTATGAAAACAACAATGGTACATTTGTAACAAAGTTAACCAACCTTACACCATACTGCAATGACATTGGATATATTGCAACACACTTTCTGTCAATGTTTATGGAAGTGACAATAGGTAACATTACAGTAAGCATATTAAATCTAGGGTGACAAAAATATAAATAGTACATTTGCAACAGAGTGAATCAAACTGACTCCATGCAGCATTGACACTGGATATTTTGCAACATACTTGAAAATGAAAATTGCCTTTCACTCCGGAGCTGGATAATATAAAAGAGTGTTTATTTGTAAACATAAGCCAATACCTGTCATTAGCTTTGTCTTTGTTCTTCCCTCCATCCTCTTCAATGTTTATAAAAGGCTATAGTGCTCCTCAATGTTTAATTCCAATTGGGGTGTTGGTCAGTAGGTGATGATGCTGGTCAGTAGAATGGTGTGTTGGTCAATTGAGGGGGGTACTGGTCAGTAAGGCAGTGTGTTGGTCAGTATGTGTGGGTGTTGATGAGTAGAGGGGGTGAAGATGCTGTTCAGTAAGGTGGAGTAATGGTCTGTATGCTTAGGTGGTAGTCAGTAAGATGGTGTGTTGGTCAGTATGTGCGGGTGATGATTAGTAAGATGGTGTGTTGGTCAGTATGTGTGGGTGCTGGTTCATAAGATGGCATTATGGTCAGTAAAAGTGAATGCTGGTTAGTAAGATAGTGTGTCAGTCAGTCGGTGTCAGTGTTTTTCACATTACCTTTCCCCTTGTTCCCCAATCCATCCCACCTTGTTCAACCTATGGACATTTTTCATATACCATTCCCCTTGTAACCATTATGGCCCATAATGTTAACCTATGAACCAATGTTCAATTCCCCTTGTCTTCACAGGGTTATACTTTCAAGATGGCAACTGTAATGTTAATTTCCCTAGTGTCCATAGAGGCCCATTTTCCACCAGGGTATCTTCCATTACTACTCTCTGGCTTTCCAAAAACAACAGGGCAGTATGTGAACCTAAACATGTGTGCATGCATTGGTCCAATGCCTGCAGATATAATGCCATGTAGCTTTATCTCAGTCCTTGTGGAGAGACTTCAAACCTTTCGATGTCAAGGAAGTTGTTTATAGAATACTTACTTGTCTTGTGCACAAGGGTCTTGACATATCTATTTGTGATTTAGAAGCAAGTTTTGGACTTTGCAGCGTTTGAAAGGGAAGTGAAAAAGCTGGACTTGAAAATGTGTGGTAACAAAGTTGCAAATTTTTTATTTTCACCCCTATCACCCAACCACCCCCCAACCAAAGGTGAAGGGGGCCAGGGGAGATATTGCAAAAGCAATGGCTGTGTTTACATTTGACTAGATGAAATTAATATGAAAAGTGAATAAATGGGGAGCTGGGTGTAGATGCTTAAGCTAAGAGTTTTTTTGGGGGGGTGGGATTAAAATGATGAAAACATAGCTTAAGCCTATACTTTTTTCATATCTATGTAAATGCCAAATTTACCCCCCCCCCCCCCCCCCCCCCCCCCCCCCGTTACAAATTGTTAGCACCTGTAATGAAGAGGTCTTGAGGTTTGGTCTCTGAAAGCAGAAGTCATGAAAAATTAGTTCAAGAGACAAAAATGAACAAGAAGCCAAACCCTCGTTTTGTGTGGCTACAGGGGGGAAAAAAAGACTCAAAGATTTATTTTAATGGGTTCTTGCCATTATTTATTAGCACCTAAATCTATATATAGGTTCTACTCATCCAACACTCTTGTCCTCTTGGCATTGGGTTATATACAAAATACCGTAACAGTTTGACAATATATTTCCTATGAGCAGGAAATAAACTTACACTTGTAAACTCATCAACACTTTTCAAAACTAGAGAGTAAATTTATTGATGTATGTATGTAACATCATGCTGATTCACAGAATTTTTATTTATAACTTTGTTATGAATATTTTTAAGATAAAACATTTTTGTGCTCTTGATAGTGGAACTAGAAGTATTTATGACTTTGATCTCTCCTCTAAGTGTCATAATCACTCAGACTTTGAGGTGGTAATTGGTTTGAATTTTGAGTTTGATAAGGAATGTTATAATACAATTTTGTGCTGAATTTTCCCAGTAGTCATCCAGTTTCAGATTAACTGCTCTCCAAAACTTGCTTCTTGTGATACTTTTTTTCATATCAACAAGGCAGAGTTTAAAACTGTTCAGTAAAATGAAAAAATACATGCAACCAGTAAGCAACTATACAATTAACAAATTCTTTTCTCAAGTTTTAAGATAAAAATTGAACAAAATAAAATATTTAAACAAATTGTCATCTTGGAAAAAAATCTGAAAAAGATAATAGATAATAAATGCAAAGAGTGTAGGTATTGGTTACTGTCGTATCTTTAGAAGCCTATATTATATGACAGGTATCCATGTTTTGCCAAATGTTTTTGGTTAGGAGTCTTAACACTTACTCCTAAGTTTTACTTTGACAAAAAATTACCATAGCTATAGGAAAAACCTTATTTTTTATTCCAAGAAATGAAAACCATGGGTATATAAGTGCAATTAAAACATTTTGGGACATGCTGTAAATTAAGTCCAGTATAATAAAAGGTCTGGATAGCAAAGGGGTAATACAATCACTTTGCGTCTGTGCAGTTCCCTTTTAAAGTTTGGTTTCAAGACTTTTAAAAATGGTTTTCCAAACAAGGTCAGTGATATTTACTAGGTTTTCTAGTTTCCTCAACCTCAGAGACAACCCTCTGTCAAAATACTTGATCCTAAGTATTGAGAACTTGCTATATAATTAATATAAAATACAGGCACATGACTCACATGACATAAATATAAATATACACAGTGGTCCTTCACTATAAATTGCCTCAGTATAACATGGTCCTTGATATAACACATGTATGGCCATGGATCCTAATATACTCATTGATCAAAATAATATTTTCCATATACAAGGTGTATTTAAAAAGTTCTGAATATTTGAGCTCAGTACAACAAAGTTCTTTATCAGTGAACAGTACATCAATGCATCTTCTCAAAGTACTCCCCATGCACATGTATATACTTTCTCAGTTTGATTAATCAATTATTAAATGCCATTTTGTATTCACTTGTTGGTATGTTGTTCATACACTGGAAAACTGCACCTCCAATTGCATGGTGGCTGTAAAATCGTCTTCCACTCAGTAAATCTTTGATAACGGGATTCATCCAAAAATCACTTGGAGCTACATCGGAGCTATATGGAGGAAGTAGCAAAGTTTGGATGCTGTGCTTCTTCAGGAAGTCTGTCACAATGGCGAATGTATGTGCCAGTGTGTTATCATGGAGTAGATGGATACCTTGGGTACCAGTGCACAGACAGGTGGTTTTATAGCATTCCACAACTGTTGGCAACACTTTGAAGGCATAAAAATGTCCAGAGACACTAGAAGAGTCAGGCACAGGTACCTGGACAACCAAGCATTTTGCATAAAAACATAATGTGTATAAAACTCTCTTGACAGTCCAACTACATCAAGCGATTTGTGGTCTCTGCTCGTTTTCTCAGATCCAAACTTTATTATTTTCTCTTGAGTTGGGTTAACAAAAGTAAATCTATGTTGTATCACCTATGACAATCTTATTCAAAAGTCTCTCTTCACTCTTTTCATAATTGGCAAATAGTTGTTTGGCAATTTCAATCCAAGTCTGTTTTTATCAGCAATCTACAAATGCAGGACCCATCATGCACAAACCTTTGTGAGCTACAAATGATTCTTCAGTATATTAAAAAAGCTGACAAATTAATGCCCATGATAACAGAAATATCTTCCACTGTGTATCAAGCATTTTCATCAATTGTCCCCTTCACATCATCCACTTCCTGCTCACCAACTGCAGACAACAGTCTTCCATAATGTTGGTCATCTTCCAAGGATTTGCAATCATCTTTAAAATGATGAAACCACCTAAAAATTGTAGGATATAACAGAGAACTGCATCCAAAAATTGTATCCAAATTGTCCTTGATATTAATCAGAAAGTACCCTAAGAGCACTCAAATTTTACAGTATGTTTTTTGCACAGTAGCAGAATTGTTCTCATTCTCCGACATTTTGATGTCACTGCCATTTACCTATGTTACATCACACACATATATTTGCAGGTGTCAAGCATGCTGCACTTGCAGCTGCAGATCATTTTATAGAACATTATTTTGTCTATTGATTGTCATTCAATTTATTGACAGGTTTAAATCAACAAAAAAGTTATAACAAAATATTCTGAACTTTTCAAATATCCCTTGTTATATACATCAGTATAAGGTGACCTTGCATATTTCAAAGTTCTCATTGATGGCTCCCCTGAACAGCATTATAAAGAGGCCACTTTTACATTTTCTCAAAAGAAAGGAATAAAAATAATGTGAACAAAACAGTTTAATCATAAAAAGGTTCTTCATGCATTTGTATATCATAACAATGAAGATAAAATCAGTAAAATTATGAGAATATTTTTACTTCTGTTTAAAGAATGAATATGATTATTATTATATAGATCATTTACTAAATCTTTCCCTTCTTATTTATCTGTTTGTCATTTACAGAACAGCGTAAAATTGATACAGGAATCAAATGTTCTACCGACATAAAGATATCACAGAGAAACAGAGTTTACAGTAAAGAGAACATACTCCTTTAATTTAATATTAATTTCACTGACATTCATGTGAAGTATTCTAACTTGGTAAATTAACTGACAGACACAAATTGTTTTGCACAAGGCCAAAGATGTTTTATTATTAAGAAAACACCTTGTTAATAGTGAAGTACAAAAATATAGCAGAATATGCAGAATTTCATAAGTGGCCCTTTAATAATATGCAGAATTTCATAAGTGGCCCTTTAATACTGATCAAGTAGCTATGCAATAACATATATACTTATTTTACATAAGGACATCAATGCACAGGCATATATAATATCATAAAAATAGCACAAAATAACATTCATCTTTTGAAAGTATCCTTTTGTCTAATACAGTTCATTAAACTTCATATGCAGTTTCATTTGCTTATAATGCTGATGTTGAAAGTATATAGTATATTTTTTGTAATTAGTAAATGATCTATGCACTTACATGAGTAGGTAACACAGAATAACACTAAAATTCATTCCCAGATGATTTTTTAAATAAAACTTCCATTAGTGAGAAAGTTTGCACAAATTTGGAGATATGTGTTTTTAATTTCTTTCTTCAAACTAGCAAATGAAATCATTTGTCATGTTGAACAGAACTTCAGCCATACTGGATCATGGAATCACAAATGGACAGTTATCAACAGTAAAATAGCCTGCTGTTTTGACAATAGCTATCTACATCTGAGTTATAAAAAGAAAACTTTTAAATACATACATACATACATACATACATACATACATACATACATACATCAAGCACATTTTCCTCTGTATATCGATGGCTGTAAACCTTTTTACTACATTTGTTCTAATTAATACTAATAAATGACAATTTCACCATTTAAGCATTTTAAATGTCACCAGTAGTTTTGTATTTTCATTACATTTACTTTGTTCATGGATTAAAATAGCTTTAAAAAAATTCTAATAGTCAAACTAATTAACTCATAAACATCTACAGTGCTGTTTTGTGTGGAGCTAATCTATAGTGCTGTTTTGTGCGGAGCTAAATCTCTGAAATATTTTATAAATATCATTTCATATTACTGTCTGTGTGTGGACCCTATCATTACATAGCATTCACAATTCTGAAGATTGGTGAAATATACATGAAACCTACATGCTTTTTCATGTCAGGAATAAAATATTTTAATCATGCTACTCATTTAATCAAACAAATAATTTTAAGATTTGTCCACACCAATTTACCAAGTGCACTATATTAAAGTTTTTGATTCATCCAAAGAGAGGCACTGTGCTTTTCATACCTAATATCCTGAAAAAAGTATATACTGTGAAACTTCCTTAAACCAGCCTCTCTGTAGCCCATTTGTCTTGCTGATTAGCCAAGCATTTTATTCCCAATAAGGTTGTTCTTATACTAACTGAACCTCCATATAATAGCCATCTCTCTATAATGACCATAATT
The DNA here is from genome assembly GCA_029931535.1 of Margaritifera margaritifera. Taxonomy (NCBI): domain Eukaryota; kingdom Metazoa; phylum Mollusca; class Bivalvia; order Unionida; family Margaritiferidae; genus Margaritifera; species Margaritifera margaritifera. The sequence continues at coordinate 2,770,877 of JAQPZY010001685.1, forward strand.
TTTTGCCCTGACATTGTCTGGTGTTGGCAAGTTTTGGTGAATATATATATATATATAGTAAAGTGTTTATACTGTTGGATATTGTGGGGCAAGACTGAAGTACAATAGGGTGAGCTTACAAGTCAAATGTACTTTAGGTAAGATGACAACAATGAACAGTAAAAACATAATAACTGATTTATTATGTAACCCATTTTATTAAATAATAAATTGTACTTAAACTGCTCATAAAATTAAAGTGAATACAAATATGTTTGAAGAGAAATCTTGAACTAATTTTCTTTTTTATGACTGAATTATGCATATATACAAAGTATGAGGTGACATGATTTTATGTACTGTAGCATCATAGCATCATGACAAACCTATTGTGATGTCACGTTACATAGAAACAAGCTTACTGGGTCCTACATGTACTTAATTGCACCCAGTAAGTGCTTGACTGCATCCAATAGGTGAAAAATGTACTGGGTCATTCCACACAAGACATTTGCATAGGAAGTTACAAGCTAGATATACATGTGTATATATATATATAGTTGTCTGAAAAAATTCTGAATTTCTTCCTTTGTTGAATAAATTATGATTGTATCAAATTTAAACTTCTAAAAACCACTTTTTTGACCACCAACAACTCAAAAATGAAGCAATTATAGATAGAGAACTATGTATTGCAGTCAATCTTTAAAAAGCAATATATCGTTATACTTGTATAGCAGATGAGTAATGTTTTGATGACCACATGTGTACGTGAAATCTGGCTGAAAACAAAACAAATTCAGATACGTTGTTTGAAGAAAGTTTTCCCCTGTATCTGGAGCTCAGCTTCATATTGGGCACATTCCTTTGCTAACAGCCGTTGCAATGCCACTCTTCTTACCTGCAAAAATAAATTAATTAATTTTACTTCTGATAGGAGACAGTGTGGCTTAGTGGTAGCCTCGTAGGCACAATCCATTCAGATTCAAAGGTTGTGGATTTCAGCTGGAGATAGGTACCAACATCTGCTTGGGGGGGGGGGGAGACGTGTTAAGATGCAGTGGATTGGCATACCAGTAAGGGGTTTCATGTACTCTCAGTTCCTTTCAGCCATGGAAACTGGGATAGGTTATGGCTGGCCTTTATTAGATATCAGTAGACTGCTTAAAAAAACAAAATAAAAACACTTTAATGTTGTTGATCAAAACTTGCACAGAAATGTTCAGTTTAAAATATAACTTTAGATACATGTATGCATGGAAAACTTACGTTATCTTTGAGAAATATGAGGAATGTTATGCAAAACTTATGTTAATATACCCCCTGCCTCTTCCATATTCCACCCCTATGCCTAAATATCATACTGTCTTTAATGAATTTTTATTTTTGTTGTTGTTTTGGGGGGGTTGGGGGGTAAACTTAGTTCAATAATGTAATCCTTACATGCTATTATTGTGTTGCTATATCTTTTCCTGGCGCTAGTCCCGATCCAAGGAGAGTATTTCCTCCTCCAATTAATAATTGAAGGTCTAGAATAAAAAACAACATGATCCCAGTTTTACACCTTAGTCCACTTCCAATAATTGGAATATCATCCTTCTTTGACTTAACTGGATCAAGACTGAAGGATATCAGAGCAGGGAAGGAGTGAATTGGGCAGTAGTAGCAGGTAAGTAATTAAAATTAGTTTTATCCTCCCAATACAATACCTGTTATTATTGCATTGCTTGCCAGCCAAAAGGGAGGAAGATGGCCTAAGATGAGCTGACAAAGTGAACTTACCATTGCTGTCAATAGGATGCTCTACTGCAGACTGGAGGATGGCTTGACAACTTGTTGGGCTGATACAATTGGGCCCAAAGCACTCTGGTTTGACATTGATCAAAGGTAAAATGATAAGAAAGTGGAGCGAGATCACCAGAAGGTGGCTTTCATGGTATCGTTCAAAGAATGATTCAAAAAGGCCCAAGATGCAGCAGTAGCCCTGACCACATGGGCTTTCATTTTCATAAAAGAGAGATCTCTTTCAGTGAGAGATTGATAAGCTCTCTTAATAGTTTGCACAATCCACCTTGAGATGGTGGCTGCCAAAATATCAAAGGTGTCTTTTCCAGGGATAAAAAGATGGTTATGACCCTTTCTTTCCACTATGGAGAGAAGGAAAACTGTTTTGAGGGTAAGGTTCTCCAAGGAAGCTTCACTCAAATGTTTATAAGGAGTTTTATATAATGATCAAAGAACACATGAGAGGTTCCATCTCGGCATTAAAGAGTAAAAGACTGGTCTCTGGAGTTGAAAGTCCCTAATCAGTTTTGAAAGATGTGGTCTGACCCTATAGTGGAGCTCATAGAGAACTTAAGAGTATTGGAGAGGGCTGCTCTATAGCCCTTAATGGTGGATAATGAGCAATCTTTTTCCCTCAAGAGAACAAGAAGAATATCTGCAACTGCAGTCAAAGGGGGCAATATAGGTTCAACTCATTTCCTACTGCACCAATTACAGAAAATTCTCCACTTGGAGTCGTAAACCTTGGAAGTCAATTGCCATCTAGCCTGAGCAATGCATTTGGTAACCTTGCTCAGAAATTGGTCCCGGTGGATAGATTGTTTGATATGAGCCAGGCATAAAGGTGGAGAATTTGATAAGTACTGTGCAGGACAGACATTCTGTGCTGTGACAGCAGACCCCTTGTTAACAGTAATTACATGGGATTGTTGGTCAAGAAAATCACTGAACCATGATTGCCAGGGCCATAGAGGAGTTATCAGGATGAGCCTTGACTTGGAAGTACTGACTCTATGAAGAACCTGAGGGATTATTCTGAGAGGTGGGAAGGATTAGGCTTACAGTTGACCCCACCTCAGACTGAAGGCATCTATTGCGCATGCACTCTGGTCAGGCACTGGAGAGACATAGAGACATAATGAGGGAGTTTGTTGTTCAGCTTCACTGTGAACAAGTCTACCATTGGCCTTCCCCACTGATGAAAAGTGTCCCTGCTACCTACTGGTGCAGAGACCATTTCATGAAGACTGCTTACCCGTGTCTGTACAAGCTGTCCACCAGAATATTTCTCTTGCCCAGAAAGTAGCAGAATCTGCAAGTGATCTCTTCTGAAGCTGTCCAGTGGAGGAATTCTAGACTTTAAAGCAGGGTGAAGGGGCATAAGAGTCCCTTTGACATATGAGGTATGCTACAACTGACATGTTGTTTGTAGCAACCATGATGCAGCAATGTCCTATGTGGTTGATGCACCCATGTAGTGTTAGAAAAAAGCTCTTATTTCTAGATTGTTGATGTGAAAAGAAGATTGTTTTCGAGATCACAGACCAAGCAAAACTACTCCCTTGCCTAAATCTGAGGTATCGTTATCAAGGAAGTCATGAGGTTCAGGTACATTAATCAGAACTCAAGTTAGAAACCTGTCCTGATTTTTCTACCAACTCAAATGGTGATAAAGTTTGGATCCTAATGGGATCTAAGTGGACAGGGGATTCTTGTGAGGTTTCCAGTGTGCTAGATGCAAGAACTGGACAGGTTTCATATGAAGCCTTCGAAGGAGAGCTAAGTCCACTTCCACATTCTGAGTCTCCAAGAGAAATAGGTAGAGGCAAGCAGACAATGAAATCTTCTCATCCAGTCATGCTATGAGAGCAAGTATTTGTGAGATTTTTTGTCTGAAGGAACATGTACTGTTGATTGATGGGTGAGAACATTCATCCCCATGTATACAAAATTCTAAGAACGGACCGGGTCTGACTTCTCATGATTTGGAATTAGGCATAGACAGGTCACTGTCTCCCAAAAGAGAGACAGGTCTTCAGAAAGGCATGTCTGAGGATGATGTGAATCAACAAGTCATCAAAGTACTGGAGGATGGGAACCTCTAAGGCCCTAAATAAGCCACTATTACACCCATTGCCTTGGTGAAGGCTCTACTGAAAGTAAGAGCCCAAAACTGGAAGATATCCTTTCATAGACAACACCTCAGGAATTTGTGGGATTGGAAGATGGGGATCTAAGGCAACCACCCAGTCATCTGTCCTCATTACATTCCTGACTGAATCAGGTGTCTCCATATTAAAATGCTCTTCCAGAAGAAACTTTTTCCATGGGGAAAAATCAAAAATGAGTCCAAAATTTCCCCCTTTTTCTGAAACTTGGAAGATCCAGGAATAAAATCCTGGACTTTAAATGTTTATCACCCACTCTACTGCACCCTGCCTTAGAAGGATGTACCTTCCTCAGAAAGGTGTACAGCTCTTCCTGGAGAGATACCAGTTGGGACTGGTGGAACCAAATGGGGTTCCTTGAAAGATGTGGAAGGTCCAGGAAGTGCAGCCAGTAACTCACACTTTATCTTGTGGAAAGGACCCATGCATGAGGTCTGACCAAGCCTCTGAAAAAAGGCTTAATCTGGCACCTACTGGAACACTGAGAAGTGGGAGATTTTACAAAAGAGGGTGTGACACTCTAGGACAATTGATTCCCTCCTTAGTGAAAGGAGAGGTATCCATAGACTTCCTCTTCTGGCCCCTCTACCCACCTCATTGTGAGAAAGACAGACAGAAAGGAGTCTAAAACTGGGTCTGATGGTTCTGTTGGTTACCCTGTTTAAAATGTTTAGTAGGGGGAGCTGTGAACCTTCTGGGATTGGGATGTTTCTTCATCAGTTTAGCCAGGACTGGTACCACAACCAGGAACTGGTGTTGCTGATCCCTCAAATCTTGCAAGGCCACAGTAGGAATTAGTTCTTTAAATAATGTCTCCATATCAAGATGAGCAGCCTGCAAAAGGCTTTTGCTGTACTCCAGTAAAACATTGATGTCTCCAAGGTGGCACTCATGTGGAGGTGAAGAGCTCTGCAGAGAGTGCCATGGACATCAAGTGGGTGTGTTTCAATGTCTTGGCAATGGTCTCTAATGTGTTTCAATGTCTTGGCAATGGTCTCTAATGTGTTTCAATGTCTTGGCAATGGTGTCTTCAACAAACTGAAGGAGGCAGCTGAAAAAAGATCAGCTATGTGAGGCAATCTGAGCCTTCAGTTCCAAAGCCTCAAAAGCCTTGATGGTGAGACAGACCCGGGTTCCTGATTAAGTCCCTACCTAAAAAGCAGTTGAGTTCATGGTGGGGGGATTTAAGGGGCCAATGCAATGATTGGATCCTGTAGTTGGATGCTGGAACCAGAGGCCAAAGCATAGAAAAGGGAACAGACCATCCCCTTCTACTGTCTAGTGTCTTCTTGGCCTCTAGACAACTTCTGAGTCAGCTCTCTCACCATCACTGAGTGAGGCAGCAACAGCAGGTCTGATTTCATCTGTGCCCTGGAAAGCCTCTTCAAACTCGAGGGGATCATAGCATCCGATGATCACAAGGATTTTGGACAAAAAATCTGGGGAAATGGGGAGGAGGCAGTATACCTCAAAAATGACAGTTCATCACCCTGTCTTTGCTCTCGAGGCCATCCATGATATCATGATAGGGAAAGGGGACATGGCTGACTCACAACCAGATGGTAGGAGTCCCCAAGTCCCATAGGGGTTGAAAGGCAACATTGAAAAGGGAGGGGTGTCAACCCAGTCCCTTCCCCTAGACAGGTCATCAAAACTGAGAGCCAGTTTCCTAGGGATTGAAAATAAACATAAGATGGGGGAGAAGGTTATTGAACCAATCCATTCTCCTACAGCAGTGATCCAAACCCAGTATCTGGTCTTAAAACTAATGTCTGGTGCCCAGTGCTCAGCAACTGGTTCCCAGTAACTAGTGATCTGATACCAAATGCAGAAGATCAGCACCAATCACCATACCTGGTGCCTGGTGTTCAGTGACCTGTGGCAGACCTTCTATTACTATCACTTGAAACATTTTCTGGTGATGGGCATCTGGTACCAAATACCCTGTGACCCAGTGACAGACCTGTAATGACTGTCACTTGACACATTACCTGGTGCACAGTGAGTGGTGCCCGATGACCAGTGACAGACCCTCAGTGACTGTCACTTGACACACTATCCTCTGTCTGGCACATGGTGCCCAGTCACTGGCAGACCTTCTATTACTATCACTGGGTAGTGACTGGTCAGATAATGCAAACCTTATTGGGAAGTCTCTGTTTGCAGAACTTGACACAGATGAACAAGTTCTTCTTGATTTAAATCCAGGTCTACTTGAACAAGATGAAGGATCCCTCCCTCACAGGAGCTGATGTCTTCCTACCAAGTGTCATTGATCAAAATTAAACCAGAAATATGACCTTCTGAGTGGTAACAAGTTCAGCCAATCAGACACAAGATCACCTCATTAGTATGCATGGATCCTGCTCACTATTGATCTCATTTGAATTCTTGATGATATAAGGTTATATTCCAAGTCTGACTACATTTGTATCAGAAATATGGCCTAAAGAGTGATAACAAGCAATTGTTGATGGATGGACAATGGACAGATGATAGATGCGCAGCCATCCCACAAGATCACTTGGCTTTACAGCCAGATGAGCTAAAACTCCACATCCAGCTGTAAGTCAAAAAGAGCAATAAATCTTACAATATTGCTGGAACACAGTCATTGATGGTTTATATGCACATCTGCAGATGATGACCATGACATGTACCAAAAATTATATAATCCAATAAAACTGTAAGACAAGTTGTGGCCACAAGAGTGTTTTCACTGTATCCAGCTACATACTATAGAAATAAATGGGCAATAACTCTTAAGATAATTGTGGGAACAAAGGATTTGAACAATATGCACATCTTCAGATGATAACCATGATATATACAAAGTTTCATAGCAATCCATCAAAAATCTGTTAGACTAGTTGCAATCACAATACTGTGTCACATATTGTATCTGGCTGTATGTCAAAAAGGGCAACAACTCTTGGAAAAATTACAGGAACACAGTGACTGAATAATGTACACATCTTCTGGAAATGACAATAATATGTACCAAGATTCATAGCAATCCTTTACGAACTACAAGACGAGACTAGTAATTGTGGTCACAAGATTGTATGTATCCAGCTATAAGACTAAAAGGGGAATAACTCTTAAAAACATGATGGAAATACAGTAATTAAAATATGTGCACATCTTCAGATGATGATCATTATAAATACAATGGTTCATAGCAATCCATCTAAAACTGCAAGACTAGTTGCAGTCATAAGATTGTATTATATATTCCAGAGCCTTCTCATTATCTTTCATAGTAGCAGGCTGAAACTGAATGGAAGAAGGTAGGTCACCATTAAACACTGTGCAACCACAAAAATAATCTCTGAAATACCAGTAACATAATAAATAGATGGCTCAGCTGGAAAAGTAGACAGTAATTTAATTGGTGGCTGGTTGATAGTGAGAAGGTTGATTGCATTCAGTTGTAAGTTGAAAACTCTTATGAAAACTGCAAGAACACAGTGATGGAACAATGTCTGCATCTTCAGATGCTGATCATGATATGCATCAAGTTTCATAGCACTCCACAGCAAACTGTAAGACTAGTGGCAGTCACATGATAGTGTGATAGACAGAAGGATGGACATGAGAACTCCTAGAGGCAGCGGAATAATAAATCAGAATAAGAATTCAATCAATGGCTGAAGCCAATAAACATAATTCAATTGACCCTACTGCCACTGCACCCAGTCTGCCACACCTAAGAACTGACCAATCACATGACAGCCATGACTGCTGACAAGATCTAATTAACAGCATACACCTTAGACTCTTAGACAACTGACCATTTCTAACTGAATTATATAGTAACTTTCAACATCACAATCTAAAAATATAAAGGGCTGAATTTTATGAAATTTATAGGTTCAACTCATTGTCATAAGCTCCATCATACCTAACAATTTCATAAAAAAATTTAACAAATACAAAAATGAATATGTTAATGAAAGAGAAAGATATACAAGTCTTCTGTGGTATGGTCAATTGCACTGATCTATACATAGGCTAAAATTGGTGTTTTCTACACAACAGCTCTCCAAAAGTGAATTCCAAAAGCTTCATGCCATGAATCAATACTTACTCATGATTGTTATCCAATTATTGTATATACTCACTCATAAAGTCAAGTCCAACTGCAAACTACATAGACCCTGATCTGCTGTTGCATAATGTGCCAGCATATCAGAGTCTATGTTGTTTGTTTTACTAATGACTCCTAGCAAACTGCATAGACCCAGATCTGCCCATGCATTATGCAACAGCAGATCTGTGTTTGTGCAGTTAGCAGTTGGACTCAACTTAAAAATGAGTATATATGGTAATGAAATAGTTGCTAGATTTAGATTCTATACTTAAGTTTAAGTCTGGACTTAATAAGTTCTGTTGGTGAAATCTAGACCTGATCATAAAGGACTACATTTAAGGGTCTTTTTATAATTTCTTTATTATGTATAACTTCAATATTAAGGACACCTACCCATATGGGACACATTTTTGTGGTCAATTAAGACAGTTTCACTGTATTTTCCTGGGTATACATTTCTGTGGTTTTGTGCAAATGGCATTTTTGTTGGTCCTTATAAAGTCCTGGATTGGGAAGAGTGTCCCATTGTTTTTATTGATAAATTTTTGTTCTTGGGTCTTTAAATATTATGTGAGTTATAGCAACCACAAATTTTACCAAACTTGCATCCCATGAACAATAGTGAATTCATTTAATCAGGTTCATTATCTTACAGCAAGAGATGCCTTGACTGCCATTCTCAACTCCTCTTTGATCTTTTTATTCTCCTCCCTTATCCTCTTCTTCCAGCTGGACTCCTCCAAACTCTCATTCCACTGAGCTCTCTGGCTTACAATATTCTCTCTAGGGAAAAATTAATTAGAACTGTATCAACCATTATAATAATTAGCATAACCACTGTATACCAAAAAGTGTATTCACTGGTCTACTTCAAAAGCCCACATAAGTAAAGATATTACTTGTCTCTCACAATTTTTCATTAACTTCTCATTATGGTGGTCAAACAGGACAAAACTGTAGTGTTTTCCAAATTTTAAAAAAGTCACAATTTTAAACACAATTTTAAACTGATGACAATATCTTATTTAAGATATTACCAGCAAAGTTAGTAGAAGCCTTAATAACTGTAGAAACACACTGAATGCACTGTAGTAGAAGCTTTAATAACTGTAGAAACACACTGAATGCACTGTAGTAGAAGCCTTAATAACTGTAGAAACACACTGAATGCACTGTAGTAGAAGCCTTAATAACTGTAGAAACACACTGAATGCACTATAGTAGAAGCCTTAATAACTGTAGAAACACACTGAATGCACTGTAGTAGAAGCCTTAATAACTGTAGAAACACACTGAATGCACTATAGTAGAAGCCTTAATAACTGTACAATTACACTGAATACACTGTAATAGAGGCCTTAATAACTGTAGAAGTACTAGTAGAAGCCCTAATAACTATAATTACACTGAATACACTGTACGGTACATTGTAAAAAAATTATGTATTTATTTACTCAGAAAACAGACAGTTAGAAACATTAAGTTTATGCTTCAGGGCTCATAAATAAAATAAGTTTATTATGCAAAATGTTCCATGTGCAATAAGATTGGTTTGGTTTCATGTTTTCTGGCACAACAACACATGTAAGTTATTTAGTGCCAAGGCAAATGGAGTAAAGGGCCTTGTGTAAGGATATGCCACTGAAGCTAGCACCGGCTAACCCGATGGTATGATTCGAACCTGCACCTTTTCAGTCAATGAGTCTGGCATGCTAACCACTCAGCCACTTTGGCTCCTACCTACAGGTACAAAATTATCATTTTCTTAGGTACCAAAAATTTGCAAAAATTTAATAAGAATATAACTCTCTGTACCAAAAATTAGATAACAAAAAAATAATAATAATTTTGATGGATTGATCATATATCAAAATTACAGACATGATAATATTTCTACTGTCTATACTTGCTTATAAGTCAAGTCCAACTGCAAACAACATAGACTCTGATATGCCGTCACATGAGCCAGCAGATCAGTGTCTATATTGTTTGTTCTACTGATTACTACTAACAAAATGCATAGACCCAGATCTGCCAGCACATTATGTGACGGCAGATGTGAATCTTTGCAGATTGCAGCTGGACTCAACTTATAAGTGAGTATAGATGGTAGATGTTGCTTCTATTTTAATTTCTCACAGTCATGTATATATACAAACCATCACAGTCTATACAATTCATTTCAAATACAGAAGACTGCCTGGTCTAGTAAGTACAGTAGAAACCCTCATTTAAATAATAGACATATATAGTCTAACTCACTTAGAGTTTAATGTCTTGTTCCAAGACAATTTACACTGACAACTCCAATTATCTTTGAGAAACAATATGGACGTAAATGAGATTTTACTTGGTGAACAGTGATTTTAAAAAGCAGATTCACAGACATTTTATAAAATACTGATAGGCATAATTATACAGAGATATTATGGTCAACATATTTGACAATATGAAGTTTTGAAATAAGACTAGAATTTTCTACCAGGAGTATCAATGAAACATTTGGTTAACAAAATCTTAAGAATAATAAATGTTAGATATTTCTATCTTTCTTTTATTCAAGAAAGCAACAGTTAGTCATAATGCATTTTCTTTTTGGCAATTTTTTTTTCTAAGTGAAGCATGTGTTAATTGCAATGATGTGTTGATTGGTATCTCTTGAAGAAGAAAAACTACAACTTCTATTAAACCTTTGCTTTTAATTTTGAATAAAGTGAGTGTACTTGCAATGAATGTCCCATTTCTTCTGACAATGGTTTGTTATTGAGAATTATAAAAGAAACTGTCAATTTTTTCAGAGCTATAAAAGAAATAAGATGATTAAAAGTATATCATTGTTCAAAAAAAGTGTGAATGACATTTTACTGTTGTATTCCAACATGATGTGTTGTAATTTATTGTATATCGATGTTTTGACAAATTGTTATTTGACAAATTTCGTTGCAAAAGTTTACATTGGGAAATGGTCAAGTCTTTAAGTTTTTTTATGCCTCTCGCATTAGGTAAGAGAGCTTGATAAAGTTTCCTCAAGAGCAAAACCATTGCAGAAGTAAGTGACCTACACAGTGTGTAGTATTAAAATCCAGTCAGTCTCACCTCCCCTAGAAAAGGGGGTGTCTACTGTTTTTGGCTAAGCTTTAGCATCTTTGTTATATTAATGGAAATATTACTTAGCTTTCATTTATTTTCATAATTGGCCAACAAAAATACATGGAATCTTCAATCTAGCCCTGGTTAGACATATATACATGTTGTGCTATTTATTTTTCTTATAATTTATAAAATTCACATTCAATGCAATAGAAACAAATTCCCAAATTCCTATCATGAATGAAAAAAGCATATACAGTGGAACCCTCTCATAATCATCACTTCCCTTAAGCAAAAACTTCTCCTATCCAACCAAGGTCTAATCTTTCCTTCTCTTCATTCTATCTACATATTTAACTCTACTCTACAGTCACATTTATTATCCAGACAAAATTTCTCTCTCTTGTTAGAGGCTGCTTAAGACAGGTTGCACTGTCTTCATAATCATCATGCAAAGGAAATTTGTAATATAATGAATAAAATTGGTAATAGGAAAAAAAAAGAAAGAGTCAAGGATTAACTTTTTCTTTTCTTGGTTATCATGCATTCAGAAAAGTTTATAAAAAGGGACATAATTTGTAAATGTAGAAAGTATAATTCAAATAGATTAGAGCACAGATTTTGAATAATGTAGTAAAATCATGCATGGGATAAAGAAATTTTTTATGTCAATTGGTAAAAAATATCTTCAGCTAAGTCAGAAACACTATATAAAAACTGCTTTTAATGTCAAATGCATGAATGGAAAGTGGGAGTGATAGTTTAAATTCTAATGCAAGATTTGTGTTTGTAAAACAAGTATGCAGTTCCAAAATTTATAAAAAAAATAGAAAAACTTCTTTAGCAACCAGAAAATTTAGCCATGTCATCAACATATGCTTTCAAACATCTCTACCAAATTTCATTCAAGTGGCTTTTGCCCAACTATCCAAAAAGTTACAAAATGTATTAAACAAAAGTAACATTTTCTTTTGTGGGCTAAAAACTTAACCAGGTCATCTACATACACACAAAAGCAAGTATAAAAAGTTTAATTAGTTTATGACAAGTTGTTTTTAGATCCACTGGTCATAGACCAGAAAAGCCTATGGGATGGCCAGTTGTCCATCATCCAATGTCTGTCCATCTGTTAGCTTAAGTTTGTTATCGCTACTACTTGGACGATTGCCACAAAACTTTACACCCACATTCATCTTAAAGTCTAGTTGAGCCTAAATTTAAATAGTGATGCTCAGATATCCATTATGGCCACTACAGCAGCCATCTTGAAAATCTTGCTACTCCTCCTGAATGGATGGTCATATCAACATGGGGGTTTCTCTAAAAGGCTTCTTATGATGTCTAGTTGGTCCTAAATAAAAATGGTGCTATCTAACGTCCAATATGGCTGCCACAGCAGCCATCTTGAAAATCTTGTTATCGCCTCTCCTTCTGAATGGAAAGTCATATCAACATGGAGGCTTTCACCAGAACACTTCTTATGATGTTTAGTTGGTCCTAAATGAAAATGGTTCCGCTCACACATCCATATTGGCCACTATAGCAGACATCCAGAAAATCTTGTTATCACTACTCCTCCTGAATGGATGTCATATCAACATGGGGTTTAAATAAAAAGACCTTTTATGATGTCTAGTTGATCCTAAATCAAAATGGTGCTTAGCTCACATTCGATATGGCCACCATGGCAGCCATCTTGAAAATCTTATTATCACTACTTTCCTGTACAGGAAGTCATATCGGGAATTCTTATGATGTCTAGTTAGTCCTAAATGAAAGTGGTTCTGCTTGAACATTCAATATGGCCACCACAATGGACATCTTGAAAATCACTACTCCACCTGAATGGATTGTCATATCAACATTGGGTTTTCACAAAAAGACTTCTTATGATGTCCAGTTAGTCCTCAATGAAAATAGTGCTGATCTGACATTATACAGCTACCACAGCAGTCATTTTAAAACTCTTCTTATTGCTACTCCTGCTGAACAGAAAGTTCTATCCACATGCAGTTTTCACCAGAAGACTTCTTACGGTGTCAAATAGGTCTTAAATAATAATTGTGTTATCTGATATCCAATATGTCCACCACAACCACCATCTTGAAAACCTTATCGCTACTCCTCCTAGATGGAAAGTCATATTAACATTGGTTTTTCGCCATAAGACTTCTTATGATGTCTAGTTGGTACAAAATGAAAATGGTGCTGATCTTACATCCAGTATGGCCGCCATGGCAGCCATCTTGTAAATACTACTCCTCCTAAATGGAAACTCATATCAACATGTGGTTTTCACCAGAAAACTAATTATGCCATCTATTTTTTGGTCCTAAACGATATGGTGCTGATATGACCTCAAACATGGCTGCCACACTGAACATACAGAAAATCGTGTCACTAATTCTCCGGAATGGATGGTCATATCAACATGGGGTTTTCACCAAAAGTCTTCTAATAGTGTATAGTTTGTCCTAAATGAAAATGGTGCTGAAGTTACATCCAACACAGCTGCCATAGTCGCTAATCTGAAAATCTTATTGCTCAAGAATATCAGAGATGGTTTCAACACTCAGCAGCTAAAAAGAAGAAATGGTCTTATCTTGAATTCCTGAAAATCATTTTCAGACAGTACAGCATCAGTCCCTTCAAGGGACTCTTGTTATTCAATTGTTCAGCAAAAAAGTTAAAACTAAGTCCAAAAAATGTCAAAAATTTTTTTAAAAATTGACAAATAGCTTTAGTAGCTTGAAAATCTAATCAGATCATCTACATATGCATAAAAATATGCCTTTTAAATTTGATTCATTTATGTTAAGTAGTTTTTTGCATAATCATGCTAACAAGCTTCTTGGGATGGACGTGACCAAATCAAGATGCCTAGTGTAGGCATTAAAATGAATACAATGCTGTAAATATGCATAAGATCACATGGAGCTGGATTAAAAGTATAATACTATACTGCTACTGCCTACACTATAGACTGTCTCTGCATAGAGCACTCATTTATTAAATCAATATAACCTACCCATTTTATTATGATCTCCTGATCATTTAGTAAATGGTTAACATTTCCAGATTGTATTCCTAATACAAAATGTTTAGTTTAATTATGTATATGATCAGTATGTATTTATGTGGAGGGGTTGGTAGCACATCAACACAATCCTACAGTGCTGAGTAAGTTTTGGTATCCCAAAAAAGGCATACAAAGGCAATTAAGGGTAAAATCCTTAAAATACAAAGTCACAATTTTAATATAAACCATGCTCTTCTAAAAAGTCCAAGACTTTCCAGGCCAGAATATCATCATATGATGCCTCCATTAGTATACGATCAGAAGATGATAACTATAGCCAAAATATTCAAGGAAAAACACAGGTTGGGGGGGGGGGGCATGGTAGTCCATAGTATTTTGGAGAAGGATGTGCACCTAAGAGTCCCAAAATGGTCCCCAGTCATGTACAAAAGTAAATTTAAATTTCCATATGTATTCATGTACTCATGTACTAGTCAGAAAACTGGGTCCTGATTCATCTAAGTTGTCACAACCATAAAGTGTTAGTTGTTATGTAAACATATCAATGTGAAATGAGATGTGCAAAGTCTAAAATCTGCCCTCTAGGATTTCACTTATAATAAACCCATGATTCCTAATTATGGATCCATTTGTGTATTGAAAAGACACCTTAAAAAATGCACACAATCAGGTGGGATGTCCCCAGGTACCAGTTTAGTGGAAGTTTCCTCTCTCCAATGGGGACTTTTACCAGACCGGCCTAGCAAAGTTCTAAATACAGTAATGATCCAAATATATTTGTGTAACTATTAATGACAAGTGATTGATAATTGGATCAGTGAATTTGTTTTCCAAATATCTTTGTTAAAACTAGCAAGTAGCAAGTGCACATGGAAAAAATCCTTTTTTTCTGATTAAAATCGATTTCTTAGGTTAGTATTGCAATATCCTTATATTAAGTATAATCAATTTCTTTGTCTGAAAACAAATAAATTATTCAATATTCAAAAAAGAAAAAAAAACAACCATACAAAAAATATTTATACAGAAATTAATGGCAAGAATGTAGAGAAAATGAAAAGTATTACAGGCTCTACTGTTAAAATGGTCTTTTAAGAAACTTGTTCTATAAAGAAAAATTAAAACTTAAAATTGGACATGCATTATCAGATCAATATTTCTTGAAACTGAATTGAGTGAGATGCATTTTACATGAACAACAGTCCGTTGCTTTAGTCCCGTTTTACCAAATGATTTGGTGTCCTTGGAATTGTTCATTTTAATGCAAAATTTGTTACCAGGCAGTGTTTTATGCAGGAATGTGTCTCATTTGGAAATCATCTGGTAAGCATGGAAATTTGTGATGGAAAATCAAGCAAGGGACCACTTGAATGATGTGCTGTACAATGGCTTTATAACAGCTTTGAGCAGCTTTATTATCTGAAAATGATTTGTCCAATTTAAAAGTCTTTCAAGACTGAATAAAATCATGGCTCTTTTTTATGTGAACTTTTCCATGATTCAGTCAGTTTTTAAATTCTTCTTCTTCTCCTTGTTCTCTTTATATTTAATCCATTGTCTTTCTTACTGGAGTAAAGAGCACATTTTCTCATGAGATGTAATTTAAAAAGAATTCATAACAAACTGTTCATTCAGTGTAGGCCCAGCTCCCATGTAAACTATAAACCTGGCATAAAAACTAAATGCTGATTAATTTACTGTATTTATTAGATTACAAGCCTATGCATTATAATAAGCCCACCCTGCATCTTTACAAAATGTGTGCAGATATTTACTAAAGATATCTTTGCCTATATCTAAGCCCATCCCATATAATTGGAAAATTCATTAGGGTGGCCAAATGGGGTTATCATAGGAGCAATCCTGTAACATATACATCAAATTGCCAAATAATAAAATAGTTACAAGAATTTATTTGTTATTGAAGTTACTCTACTATCTGGAACACCATTATCATATTATGACACAGCCATGAATTTATTCAGTCCCTTTCATGAACATGAGAGGATGATACGATAATGAAGAACTGAAGGAAAAAGATAAGGGGTGCAGTGTGAGGGTAGCTCTGCAAGGTTAGATTATATATCATATGAATACTTTCTCCTGGTTTCCTCGTCCATGGCCGCTTCCTCAATTTGGGTTAAATGGGATGCCATGTCATCCCAAAAATCCCCGTACTTATGTCTAGTGGTCACACAGTGTGACAAAAGAAGGTGTATTAGTCCCACATCAAAACAGAACAAAACAAAATTATATGGATAAAAATTAGCAGATTAATTGATTAGAAATGCATTTACAGACAAATATATAAACATAATAGTGAAGACACACACAGATTAAATAAACAAATGGAGTGGAGTGATTAAAGACACATGTATTAACAAAAAAAACTTGCTTTAGTTAGAATACATGTTGAAAAGAAATATTCAGCCTTTCACCATTAAGAGTGAATTCATTTTTGCATACAGTTGTAACTGAACTTGATATGTATATATAAAGTTAATCAGTACAGAAAGAAAAGATATGAGATAATCTCACACTGACATAAGATGGCAAGTGTTGACTTATCTTATATTTACATAAAATTATCAATACATATATGGCTTTAGCCGCTTTGCATAATTTGTAATTCTTCCACCAACTTGACTTTTTGCACTTTTTTTGCATGGTAGCAGCCTGTCAATCCCTATAGTTTGTGTTTTCTTCAAACAAGTATCTTTTAATCAGCACTATTGGGCTCTTGATAAGCATTACAAAATATAAAAATAGATAATTAAAACCATATAATAAACTCATTCAAACATCATGGGATCCTTTTCAATTTCCATTAAACTTATTTGAAATAAGTATTGTACCTTATATTACATATAGGTTTAATACTCAATACTGTCATGTTCATATCTAATGATATATATTTAAAACCACAACTATTGTGACATGCTAAATCATGTTAAACATTAAATGGATATAAAAAAAAAAAACTTTAATCATTTTAAATCATCAGATTAAACTGATTTCATATGTATAATTGATACTGATATAAAAAGAATATAAATCATATGTCCAGGAATATTTTGTCTGTTTGACTGTATAAATGAAATGTATGGTTACCATAATTAACATTTTGAAGACAAATGGGTTTTTTTCTCCCTAAAGTACAATACACATAAAAACAGAATATTTAATATTTTAAAAAAATGTTTCATCCTGAAAACAACTCAAGCTCATCTTCCAAGTTGTACTTACAATCTTACTAGGTTTTCTCTTTCAGCCATCGTTTCATCATTCTGAAAAAAGTAATGCCATTAAAAAGTATGCTCTGTGAATCATAATGTCTCAGCATCTTTAACATTTGCAGATTTAATAAAAAGGCACTTGCCTTTTTGCTAATTACTGATGGTTAATTATGTATAAGTACTATTTTCATGTATTTAAAATTATCAAATGTTCAGATCATAGTTAAAGGTTTGACTATTAACTGGAAAGACAAAGGGAGAGTAGAGATTCTTGTTTATTTACTTATTTATTTATTTTTTTATTTATTTATTTATTTATTTATTTATTTATTTATTTATGTCTAACCACAAGCTCTGAAAGACAGACATCTTTATAAAACAAACATTCTTCAAAACCTAACATAATCAAACCCCCATGTAACAGTCACCTTGATATTACAGTCATTTTTAGCCAATCCCAAAGATGGCTCTCATACAGGTTCCACCGTATTCATTTATTTGTTTATTTATTATACATTTCTCTTATTAAACTCATGCTTCAGCAGCAATGTCACCATTATAAACTCTGACTTTTTGATGACCCGGGAACGAATAGAACAGATGGAGAAACAAATGGAGAAAGACATCCAGACTGGAGCTGTCACTGTGCATTCTGAAAGCTTATTCCAGCATATGACCCTCCAAAGCATGAATTAATGCTGGTAAACATGGACTATGCACTGATATAGTTTCACAAGACTCCTTTGACCTTTCATTAATTAGAATAGATATTAGGGTTTTGTCCACTGGAAAAAAAGGTAGAGTGATATGTATGCATGGTGATGCTGAATGCACAAAAGATAAAAATTCAGACCATGTTAACAGGTTTCATACAGATCAGGACAACTGAAATTCAGTGACTTTCCAATTAATTTTTAATGACCAGTTTTCAGTTTTCAATGACTACTCTCAGTATCAAGCGTTCTACTTCCAGTTACTAATTTAAATACAAGAAACAAAAATAAATACAAGATATAAATAAATGTAATCAAAAAGGAAATGCAAATGATAATAAAGTCATTGTAACTGCACCAAAATATTAAACACTGCTCTTTGGCTGCTGTACTGTCTCCTCCAGCTGCAACTCTAATACTTTCACTTGCTCTTCATTTTCTTTTTGTTTTCTTCGAAGTCCATTGGACTGAGACATCAGTGTTATTGTCCCTTTCTCTTTTGCTTCATCTGCAGTTTGTCTGCTGCCTGGAAAAGGCTGCTGACATCCATAATATTTCATCCTTCAGCACATCACTGTTTTGCATGAAGGCTGAGGCTATTCACATGGCCACCGTGCACCTTAACTGGAAAAGACTATTTGCATGGCCACTGTGAACCTCATCTGCAAACACTATTCACTCAGCCGTTGTGCATATAATGTACAATTTACGTACAGCTATTTGTACTGCTGCCACATACATGATCTGCAAAATGTACTAATTTTTGCTGATTACCTTTAATGCCATATTTGCAAGTCATTGTTGTTAAAACTTGTGCAATGTCATACTCCTTCCCCTCCGGTAAAATACAAATTTTCAAATAAATATGAGTGAATCTTGTGGTTGAAAAACTCCAGTATTGTCATCCAATCGATGGACTTTTTCCATTATTCACTCAGAACAAACAAATTTTTCTATTTTATTTTATGCTCAAACAAGTTTGCTCACTAAAGTGTATTAAGAGTTTGAAAGTAGCAGATTTCTTAGGTAATGTCAGCTGTTCACTGTTTATGTTCTGCAGTGTTCTGTGTACATTCGCACAGTATATCCAAGTAACATAATTCTTTCTTAATTCAAGATAACATAGCATACACTAAAAATAAAATATAACAAAAGCATAGAGTGAGACGAGACTCAATCCTGCATCATTTTGCATAACAGATCAACATATTTCCACTTGACTATAGTGATTGATATGTTGGAAAAGGATATTTCTTTGCTTAAGTTATTGCCGTCTATTGAAAACAAAATTCGGAATTATTAAAGTAAAACTGAATTATCAAACTTTTTTCTCTTGGGAAAACTACTAATTCACTGACTAGCCTCTGATTGTTTGCACACCATATCATAATCATTATAATCCAAACTGTGAGACAGACACCGGTTGCAGTGTGAACATTTTTAGCGAACAGCAGCCATGCAAATAGTCTTTGTAAAATTTAGTACACAGCTGCCATACTAAATAGACAATATGGAGTCATTTCCTTTTTTATGGTGTTTTGTAGTCCAATAAATCAGCCGCCAAACCTGTAATGGTATTTATGTGTATGTGTTATGTTTAGCTGAGTTTACATCATTTGGAATATTTTGGACTCGTTCCTGATGCATTGACCGATTGCAGTGTGGATAGTCTTTCCAAAGTTGGTACATGGCAGCCATGTGAATGGACACTTCCTTGCATGAAATTTGTCACCTAAACTGCACCCCCATTGTCACTTTGTCAGTCACTGAATTTGTAGAACCTGCTTGCAAAGCTGAAACTGGCTTTTATGATGCAGACGACAGTGATGACAAAGATATAAATGATGTTGTTTGCACTGACTCTATGAATGTCGATATAAAAACTGCAGGCTCATGTGTTTTCATTAGTTTCAACTTCAGGCAGCAATGCCCATTCCTAAAATATTGATGTTTTTCTTGCACACTATGCAAAGCACTCTGTATTTCAAGGTCGCATCTTTTCTCAGCCACTTAATGAAATCTTTGTCTTGCAAGACAACTATTGCTGAATGTGCAATTTCCAGGGATTTTGCAACGATTGCTCGTTAAAATGTCTCTGTTGCTAATGAGCTATCCTTGCTTAGCAGAATAAGGTATAACAGTACCAATTGCGCAAGCCCAGGTGGGCAGAACTTAAGGTGTAGGGAACATTGTATTCAGAAATAAACAACAAAACTAGCTGTGATTGGTACACTATGTAAGAGTTGTAGTTTCTGTCAGGCTTAAAAAAAAGTTGAGTCTCTTGGCAACATGTGAGATAATGTTTAATTCATATCTAGATCATATTTTGTATTTTTTACGATTTTTTACAAATGTGATACACATCATTGAAAATGCCTCTGTTGTGACTGGATAACTCTTACCCCTGTTTAGTTCCAGCAGAGTTATCTCTCTTAAATGCAATGGAGTACCTGGTTCTGTCCTTGGCAAATTGGCAATCTAACATTGCTCTCTTTGACAGTGTGTGACACGCATGCTGAAGTAGGATAGAAATTATATTTATTTCGCCAAACATTAGCATTGAGGTCTATGGAAAAACAATTGGTACCCTGATACCATAATGTGGTGACGTAAAAGAGTGCACATGCGTTAATTTCATCAAGTAAAAGGGACACTATGCACAATGTCTGATTACTTCCCGTGGATTCTGATAATTCTAGAATGGCTAGCAGATGACGGAAAAATCAAATTGTACTTCCAATCCTCGCACAACGTTAAATAAATGACTCAAAAGAATAATTTTCGATCATATTTGATTTCTAACCAAAATTTCTCAAATTCAAGGACTTTCAATGACCTAGGTGAAAAATTAATGACTTTAAGGCCGTGAAATGAGGTGGTCATTTCTCAATGACTTTCAATGATCTTTAATGACAGTTTGAACCCTGATGTAAGCAACACATGTGCACACTAATAGCTATTTTATGTGTGGACTAGGCCCTCATGAATGTGCCACTGAAAGATCAAATGCACAATCTAGTTTTACCAATGCAGCAACTGAAAGGTATATATATATACCGTAAAGATTGTTCTTGGATATGTTTTCTCTGTTAGAACATCTGACTTTAATTTCCTTGACCAAATTCCTAATTATTATGTATTCCAAAGACTTTGTTATAATGTTCCCTTGTTACACCATTAATTGATTAGTTATAATGTTCCCTTGTTACAACATTAATTGATTATCTTTTGTGGTCTGCCTAAGAAATTAGCTTCATTATCATGTTTTTACCACCTGATGTGCTGAAGCCAGATAAACAATGGCAGTCATTTAAATAACGAAGGCATAACAACAAAGGCACCTGGTAACAAAAGCGTGATAATCACACATCATTTATAATCAGTGAATAACAAAGACCTAAGAAAGATGCCAGGTAGCAAAGGAATGATAATCACAACTCATTCATAATCAGTACATTAAAATCACATGTTGCTGGTTGAATGCAAATAAATGTTTTTGTTTTGTTTTTGTGGGTTTAACACCATTTTTTAACACATGATAGGCTATACATGGCAGCCAGTGTAATTGGTGGAGGAAGAACCCAGGAAAACCCTGGGAAGAACAAATGATCCTCGGGAAGTTACTGGCAATCTTTCTCACATACCCACATTGGCCGAGCCAAGACTTGAAACCATGCGGACAGAGGTGAGATGTCAGTGATCTGTAAAGGCGAGTGCCTTAGACCACTCAGCCACCCGAGTCCCCTTCAATGCAATTAAAGCATGAAAAAAAAAAGTTTCTGTTTTGTACTTTTTTTACTAAATAATTTTGAAATATCCTTTAGCTATCGTTCTATACCTGTATGTTGACTAATTGAGTACAGCTGGAAGTAAATTTCTCGTGTTCATACTGAAATATGACTGTTCTGAAATGGCTGAAAATTTGCTGGTCAGGAAATGAAAAAATGTCTCTTTAGACACAAAACTACAAATAAAAAATATGATGAATAGAAGTCAAAGTACCAACATGCTTTAATCCAAAGATACCTTGGGAAAAAAAACTGAAACGTGAAATAAATGCAATCAGTGATTTATTATGCATGGCGTGATGTTTCCACAGATTGTGTTGCAAACTGCTTGGTTAAGGCATTGTTTCGTGAAAAAACATGTCATTACCAGTGATAGCTATGCTGATGGTGATGTTCCCCTTGCCATGGTGCATGACGCCTACTTTGGTTTGGTAGTGAGGATGTCGATTGATTGGATTATGTTAATTCTTATAGTGACACTGTCACACTTGTGATACCAACAATTGAAATGTAAATTTGTTGCACCATAAGGATGTTGTTTGTGAAATTAGTGATCGCCAGGAAGCAACAGAGTTATTGAACAAATACAATTTCACATAAAAGTGATTTTTATGACTCACTTACTGGTTTATCATACATTTTTTCTTTCATGATAACAATGTATTTATACAAATGTAAGTTGTTTGAAATTGTATTACCATTACATACGACTTCTGACAGTAATCATACCAGCATAAATTCTTTACTAGATCTCTGTCCAACGTCATCAACATTAACAAATACATAAACTTTTTTGTTTAAATCTATGAATTTGGATATAGATGTTCTAAAATTCCCAGTCCCCTGTGAAACATTATAAACAATCTTTACTATATATATATATATATATATGGTACTGCAGGGTACTAAATTATTGATGCACCTGCATAGTAGGATAGTAGGGTGGGTATGGAAAAATCCATCGTCTGTTAGCCTGGGACAAGTTATAAATTTTCCTGGGCAAGTACAATTTTTTTATCACTTGCCCATAACTTTATATAAAATATGAAGGAAGAATCTGGAATTAGATACAGTGTCATGAAAATCTTGATTCCAGACAATTAGGTCATTGTTTGTTTTTGTTTAGTCTGAAAGGGTCACATCAGTGAAAGTGTACCATAATAGTAAATACTGCCTTTGTAAGCTATAGATCAAGGCTGTGATACTGCAAGACTGCATGCAAGTGTGATGCCCATTTCAATTTAGCCCACCTGTAAGCAGAACTGTACAAAAGTATACACTTAGAAAGTGCATGACAAGAGCATGCTCAGTCAGTGCAAACATATCCTTAATATGCTCCACCCCACCCCTTGACCTAAGTACTAAAAAGAGTATCCTGCTCAATTGCAAAATCATTTATAAACTTATTTTGGCTTTTTTTCTTATATATTGCCACTGAAACCCCTCATTGCTACAACAGACTGTGTCCCTCATACACACACACCACCCTTAAAATTAAAAGGTGTTCTCTGCTACTTTTTTTCTTTTACTGGCACTAGTGTCTACCACTGTCAGTAGCATAAGAAACTAATATAAAGCAACAGATAAAAACATGATGATCTAGGCACCATCCCCTATGCCAAACAAGGGCATACCTCTACTCCTCTGTGTGTCAACTTATTGTCAACATTATAGCAAATGCAGCTTGAGTGGTATGTGAAGCAAGCTCTAGGTAACACACAGTACCCATATTTGTCCAAAAATAAGCCCATGCTTGATGACAAGCCCACCCCCATTTTTACAAAATTTTTGTAAATATTTTACTAAGGATATCTTCGTCTGATAATATGACCACCTGCTACTTTCGGAAAAATTTATCAGGCTGGCTGCCTGGTCTTATCATGAGAGATATACTGTATCTGTATAGTGGATCAACGGATAAACCTTCATTTCCCATTTCCTATTTCTTGTTGCTCCTGATATTACTGCATTAATTGCTTATGAGTATTTCGGTGGTGAATGCAAATGTCAGAACAAAAAATCAGTAAAAGCAAAGAAGTTCATTTCTTCATATTATAACTTCAAAATTTAAAATATAGTTTGATATTCATTGAAGAAATTAGGGTTACTGGAAACACTGAAATACACTGAAAAACCGAAATACGCACCGAAATACACATGTATTTACATGTTCTCAGTTTATATATCGGTATACACACAGGAAGTATGATTTGTTTTTGTTTGAATAATAATATAAAACAAAATAAAATATGATTTAAGTGATTTTGATACGATTTACTTTTTTCCTATTTATAGCACAATTCAAGTAATGATGTCACTCGGTTGTACTTGATTTGATAGATCTATTAAACAGCAAATCATAGTAATACATACATAGAATGAAAGTGAAAAGTATCAAGGTATCAAAAGTATTCGCCGACATTATATTATATATTTACTTTAACTTTTAACATACATGTGATTCTACCGGCGGTAGGCCAAAAATACCATTTTAAAGGCCGTCTACTGCACATACCATTTAGTAGTAGAAATCGACCGCTTTTGAAAATTTAAAGGAAAATTTTTTTTTAAAAAAATGTTTTTTTTATGCATTAGATAAACCAGCCAGAACCAGTCTACTGGGAACCGGAAATGTTCCACCTATGCTACGACCGATGCGACGATGCGTGGTTGAGTAGTCAGATTACAATTGTTAAATAACAGCTAGCATGTGTACACAACAAGTGGCTAATTGATTACCTTATTGTTGTAATTTGGAGAGTTTAAGGCCAAATGCGGGATGTTGTCTGAGGTGTTATAAGTAATAAAAGGATCAAAGGTAATCCATGATGACCGTGAGTCTTTGATTAAAACTCGGCCGACCTGTCGTGGAAGGAAGATAAAATTGAGAGATCGACCAAAAATGATCTTGGCAGAAACATTTGAGTAAGTATTTTTATTTGATGTCTTTTAATTGTTCTTGTATTGTTCACGATGGTTTAAGATGAATATTTAAGGGCAGCTTGTATGTTTTTTTTTTCAATTCATGTCAAAATGCCGAAACATCTGCTTTCTCTCAATGCTAAGAAGCCACCAGCTAAGAAATACTACAACAAGTTTAACAATGCATGGATACCAGAATTTAAGTGTGTGTAGGCGAGTAGCAAAGGTCCTGACTTTGCATTGTGTCTTTCATGCAAATTGGATTTTAAGATAGCATATGGAGGAAGAAATGATATCACCAGGCATATGCAGACACCATCACATAGGAGCAGCGATTCTTCTGTAACAAACACACCCACATAGAAGGCATTATTTGAGACTGGATCAAAAGTGGATAAAGTGACACTTGCAGAGACTTTGTTTGTAAATTTTGTGGCAGAGCACAATTTACCATTCCTCATAGCAGATCATTTGACTAAACTGGTTAAAGTCATGTTTCCTGACTCTGAAATTGCACAAATATTTTCATGCCAGCATACAAAGACAACACATATTGTCACTCAGGCCTTAGCCCCCCAACTGGGACAGAAGAGTTGAAAATATGTGTAGGAGTCAGAAGTTCAGTATCATGATTGATGAATCAAATGATCAAGGGGATGATAAAATGTTGAATGTTCTAGTCCGTGTGTATGATCAAACAGTTCAGCATATTTCAACCAGATTCCTTGGTATTCCAACAGGCAACATAGGCACAAGTGAAATGATCTTCAGATCCCTCAACCAGACTTTTATGTAATTTTTTTAAATTTTCATTTTTTTAAATATTTTTATATTTAAAGAAAATAATTTAATATGTCCCAGCCATTCAGATTTTACACAGATGAAATATTTTTCAGAAGCAATAATTCAGTATAATTATTTGCAAAAATGTATTTTACTTTTAAAATTTCACAACATTTGTCAACTTACATCTTTGCAAAACATGGGGAGCAAAGAACTAAGTTTCTGAGGAATATGTTGTGCACTATGAGGGTGTGAAAAATTACAATGATTATGATATTTTACTTTCAGAGACAGAGACATCCCCTGGGCAAACTGTATTGGGTTTTCCAGTGACAACTGCAATGTGATGATTGGGAAGCACAACAGTGTTCTGTCCAGAGTCAGGAATGTCAACCCCAAAGTGTTTGATGTCGGTTGTGTGTGCCTCTTGGCAAATATCTGTGCACAGAAAGGCATCAAGATCTTACCCCTTATGTGACAAAATGAACTTGTTTTGTTTTCAGTCTCCTTAAAACACATAAAATGTATGCAGATAAAAAAATCTACCTTTTTAGAAGCCAATCTACTGATCAAAATTTGTAAATCTACTGGTTTGAAATCCTGGTTCTGTCACATGTATGTTTTAATGATATAGTTTTTGACAAATAAATAGTACTTAATTTAATTTTTGTTTAAAGGTTTCCAAATATCTGGCAATAGTGAAACATGCACTATACAGCTATTGATGATATGACAGTTGACTGTAATGGTGTTAAGAAAGTCTTCTTCTTGAAAATATGTGTATGCAGTCAATTCGAACATGAATTAAGTGACTTAAAACAAGATGAATTAAACCGACTTACACTGTCCGTTCCAGAGATTACCTTCGTTTTGAAATGATCAGTTGTTTATCATACCACCTCTGTTCTGGAATGATAAGTTGTTTATGATACCTGTCCAATAAAGTATGACAAAGTGACAAGTGCTATAACTAGGAAAAAAGTAAATAATTTGTATCAAAATCGCTCCAATCATATTTTATTTTGCTTTATATTATTATTCAAACAAAAACAAATCATAATTCATGTGTGTACACCGATATATACACCAAGAACATGTAAATACATGAGTATTTCGGTGCGTATTTCGGTTTTTCAGTGTATTTCGGTGTTTCTAGTAACCGAAGAAATTATTACTCCACGCCATGCCCAAGACACCCCCTCCAACTCCCTTGTCACACGCATGAACATGCTTATGTCCTCATGCAAAACATTTCCATGACGTGCCGCTACACTGACACTGCTGTTTCAGTGGATTCCTCCACGGCGAACCGCCATGTCAGTATACACACCTGTCTGTACGCCACCGATTGCAGCGCTGCTTGTAGCCGTTACCTAATTCTTGCAGCAGAATTATATAGCGTGCTCAAATACCGCCAGCTACAGCCCCTGCTAGTACTGAGTTTGCATTATATTTTTACCTAAATGTTAATTTTGTTAGTAATATATCCCATTTTTATTAAAATATACACTGACTTGAAGTGTGCCCGGTAAAAGGACGAGTATCCTCACAATTTTAGAGTTTAATTTCTGGTTTGTACTCAGTTAGTTTCTTACTTTTATTCTATCTACTTGCATCTGGTAAGCCTGTCGAAGATGTGCACTCTTCTTAGTCCCCTGTTCGTAGCGTAAAATTGATTCTAAACTCATTTTGGCTGATAGTCTCGCTGGTCGCCACTGAAGCTTCTCTGTTGCTACATATGACTATGAACTCACAAATTCATTCGAGATAACAAAATAATACGGTAGTTACTTTGTAAAATTGTTTGAACCGCATACTTCTAGGCAAGAAAAAAGCTCAGAAATTCTTATATTACAAAATGTATATTTTATTTTCAAAAGTAATTAAATGGAATGTACATATAAGCAAATACGTGTCACGCTGTGCAGTAATACCCTTCCACGGGTAAATCAATTCACATTTCACTGGAAATAAAAGGCAAATCTTAAGCGTCTATACAATGCAGACCAATCACTGGAACTACTTGCAATGCTGACGTCTAACCTGACGTAATAAGAAATTTATGAAGACGCGCGCCTATGGTCACCCGTAGCGGAAAATTGGATCCTGCCATGGGGTTTTCCGATAAAGTGCGAAGCGTGGTCAATAAACAATGGCCTTTTTTAAAAGACTAAAAACTGGCAAATTATAATTATGCGAAAAGAAAAAAAAAAACCTATTAACATTCAAAACAATAGTAGTGATATATTGGGTGTGGTTTTTTTTTTTTTTTTTTTTTACGTTCAGACTCAGACTTTAGAAACACCAAAAATGAATTTTGACCATGAAATCAGAAAATAAATAATCATTTATACTGACACTATTTGTTACACGAGCTGCTATGGTTTACTTTACTGGAATCAATTAAGAACCTTTATGTCACCTATGGTGTTCTATCTTCAGGGGACCTCGCCTTTGGCGAGGACGATCTTTCGAAGAAAGACTTCACTTTTGGTAACATTTCGCCAAATGCTTTGCTCACTCCAATCATAAATGCAAATAGCAAACCCATTAATGCCAAAAATAAGTAAGGTTACAAGGCAGTAAGGAAAAACACCTGTCCAGGTGTTTTAATAATCCACCTTTTTCTAATGCTAATAATTCCAAGCAATGTCGCTGCTGCTATTTTTGGCTAACTAAAACAAATTATTGCCAATATGTGTTAATCCTTATTCGAATTTGTCAATGAACGAATCATCTTTGATTCAGCTAAAGGAATTTGTTCTCTATCGTTTTTTAATTGATTTTTTTCAATTTTCTCCTGGAAAATTCTCTCCAGTTATGATTGATGTCCAACTAATTGCGCTTTTTTACTTTCAACAATTTCTACCTGACTTTGCAATACAACTTTTATTTTGGGCATAAGCTTTCATGTGTTGCGTTTTCGATTTTGCGACTGCTACATCATTTGCATAACCCCTTAGTTCGCTTTCGTCTTGATCGCTAAAATGATATCCTAAATGCAGTTGGAACTTTGCTTTGAATTCTACCATGGTAATCAGCTGTCAAAGATTTTGCTTCTCTTATAGCTCTTCAAATGGTTCCTTTCTGTCTATTGTTTGCCCATCTCAGTAACCTCGTGGACTTGTATTAGCTACAACAGTAGATTCAAGCGGATATTTAGGTTTTTCAAGAAGATACACATTCGTTGCCTTCGTTTGCTCTATCTAATGTAACTAACAATCCCTTTCCCATGTGGCCTGCGATAGTGTTGAGTGTTAACACTGACGCAACAGTGGTCAGTTCAAAAAGGGACATACAATACCCTTAATCCTTTGTGAGTCTGACCGGATTCACCCGACACAAATACCACAACAGTCAACGCGCACGGGCAGTAATACGAGAAGTACGGCGCCACAATCGGCTAGCACGAGTGAAGCATTCCACAGCAATAAACCGGTCTGATTATCGATGACGAGATTGCCGAGCACACTGGTTAGTCAATCAATCGGTTCACTGTGTTATTGGGTGATAGAGAATAGGGAGATCGAACAGGGCTAAATCTATCGAGTCGTCTAATGAAAACAAAACATTAAATAACGCTGAAAATAGAGATAAATTTAATATACCCTCTAAAATATGATGTTTGAATCATATTTCAATTGTTATGTATGATGTTTGTATAATATTGTGGGTATTTTAGGAAATTATAAATGTTTCTTCACTTTAATATTTGCTTAAATCTTAATGTTATCAGGAAAAACATGTTTAACTAGTGTCCTTGAATTAGGTTGTTTTGATCAATATGTTTTCTCAATTTGAAGGTCAAGGTTGAATTTTGTTTACAAGTAAAAATTCCATTAAGATTACTCATGTTCTAGAACATTCTGTCATGTGACCAATCTTTATATATACCATGTTTGGTGGACATTTATTCAGTTTTGACATTACCATCAGTCTTGTAAAGAGCTATTACAGTTGTGAAAATTCATTCCTAATTCTAAGAGAGGAATTATTTTAAATATTCATTGGATTATAACAGTGCTCATAACTTTTGGATTTTGGATTTTTAATTGATGATTTTGGAATTTAAGTGAACTTATTCAGATATTTTGGAATACTTCATTTTGACATCAGCATATCAAGATTTCTAGTACATCAGGACTTTGGAGACCATTAGCACATCATAACTTTCAAGGACACAGCCGTGAATTCGGAACATTCTATATTTAGGACTTGTGATTAGAACAATCATTCTTATTGGATTATTAGGATTTCAAAACACATTACTGTAAGTGACTTTTTGATTTTTCATTTTAATTATCTAGTAATAAATTGCTTGTTGATTTTTACTTGATTTGTTGGTTTCACTTTCTTTCTGTTACATTTTTCTTAGACCATAGAGTCGTAACACAATGTTTCTGGTTTGAAACAAAAGTTACTCTATTCCGAATTCAGTTCGTATGTCAATGAATATTATATGACTTATCTCTTTGAAACGAAATTGACCGACTTAGACATTGTTAAAATCGCAGGCTAAATGAAGTTAAAACCAAAAACAGGTCTAAGTTTCGCAGAAGATCTGGAGGTATAGCTGTACTATGAAGAGAAAACTTATCAAAATATATCAAAGCATTAAAAATTATTCAGAGTTCGTACTTTGGTATCGGATCATAAAGGGGTGTTTGAGATTAACGACAGTGGGGCTTTTGGTGTAGTGTATATATCCACTGAATCTTCAAATTATAATGATGAAAATAGTTTCTCCGATTTGGAGTCATAACTTACTAAAAAAATGAGTGACAGACAATTTTATATTAAGTTGTTGATTTTAATTTTCAAACGTTTTGCTTATGTGATTTTGTTGTTAATGTCAATTATTTCCTGTTAGATAACGTTAGGATTAATAATAATGTTTATTCATGTTTAAGTGATATTGACAGTCTGCAAAAACTACAGTTGCAAATTAAACGAGTTTTTTTCTGACAGATCAAAAATCTTGTTGAAGTACATTTTTGCAAATGTGTAAAAATAGCAATATATATAAATGTAATGGAAGACTTTGTAATGGCAAAGGCATTAGTAAATGCACTACCAACAATGTTAGCGGTATAAAGCATATCTTATCGTTGGTAAGTGGTTTTCATTTGGTAAATGATTTTGACATATTCGAATTTTCTCAGTTATTATCGGGTGCACATAATGCATTGCAATTATCAATTAATTGTATATACGTACCAGTGTCTGGGTATAATGAAAGAGAATATTATAGGAAATTGATCCCAGACAAAATCCCAATCTTCATCGATAATATTGATAAACAGCCTCTTCAGCAAGAATGCACTAACGGTTGAGTACGGTCTTTGAAAGTCCAAATATGAAGAAATCCATAAATAGTATTGTTGGTCAAAGCAGCTCAATTTTCCTTAGAAGTGCAGATTTTTCTTTTACGTACAAGTTTGTATGCAACAAAAAATCTACAGACCTATCGTGGTTTGGTAAAGAATGTAGAACTGCGAGAAAAAAGTTTCGCTTAGCCAAATAGGTTTACTCTTTAGCCAGAAATGTTAATAGTAGACAAAATATGTTTAAAGCAAGCAGGCATTATAAATCAGTTACGAGACGACACTTTCCTCAATACAAACCTATGGTATTTTTAAAAATACGGAAGATGTAAACAAAGGATCCTAAAACATTTTGGAGACTTATAAACAAAGTCGGTGATACCAATATAGAAACTTCAATATCTTTATATACAGTGTATAGTCCTTTTAAAATCCTCAACAAAGATGACGGTTCTGATACATCCTTTGATTTTTCTACTGGACTACTTTTTGAGAATGCATTAATAAATGAGAAGTTAAAACTGAAGATGAGATAAAACAGATAATAAAATCATTGAAAAAAAGTAAAGCGCCACGGCACGACGGAGATATCAATGAATATAATAAGTTTACTGAATCAATTATGCTACCAATATATCTAAAACTTTTCACCATAATCGTTGATACAAGAATAATTCCTGAGGAATGGTCATTAGGAATAATAAAACCTTTATATAAAAGTAAATTGGATACCGATAACTGTCGACCTATAACATTGTTAAGTTGTCTTGGAAAAACGTTTGCATCCTTATTAAATAAGAGAATATATCAGGTTTTAGAAGAAAATAATTTATTTTCAGAGGTTGAAGCCGGTTTTAGGAGTGTGTACTTGACGATGGACAATATTATGATACTTATGTAATGATTGATTTTCTATTGTAAACAAGAAAAAGTTATTTTGCACTTTAATAGCTTTTAATAAAGCCTTTGATAATGTTTGCTGAGTTGGCCTTTGGATCAAAATGTTATCCACTGGAGTCAATGGAAAATGTTTTAAAGTTCTATATGACCTTCATCAAAACATTAAATCGAGTGTTAATGTTAATAGTAACTATTCAGGATTTTTCTCTTGGATATTTGTTTATGTATATTTCTGTTTCCTCTCTAACTCACTCACATTTTTGTTGCTTTGTGTTCATGTTATATGTTTTATGTAATTTGGGCCGGTAGCCTACATTATATTACCTCAATGAAAAAAATAAAATAAATAAAATAAAATAAAATACAAATAAAAAATAACAAAAATATTTAAAGAAGAGAACATTTTGTATGTCAATGTGGGGCTTTTAAATTGTATCGTAAACTACATTTACCTAAATTTCTTTGTTATAACCCTTCAGAGGAGAAATTTGTATCTCCCCTGCAATGTAGAAGTAAATTTGAATTTTATTCTATGCACTTAAACATAGAAAGGAACTCCAAGAATCTTCTAATGTGAACTCTGATGAATAATAATGATATAGTTCATAATTTGTTTATGTATATTTTTTTTCTTTATTTCACTCACGTGCTTATTATTTGTTAATGTTACATGTATTATGTAATTTGGGCCAGTAGCCTAAATTGCCTCAATAACGTATCACAGGTGTTCGGCAAAGAGAATATTTATCATCGTTATTGTTTTCAACTTTCTTGAAAGATTTAGAGACCTTTCAGGAAATGTATAGAATTATATAATGATGATATGATTTACACATATTTAAATGTCTTGCTGCTTCTTTATCCAGACGACACTGTATTAATTGCTACCATGCAAATTATGCTTAATTATTGTTCAGATTATTGTAGTACATGTAAATGCTGAAAAGACAACAACAAAAATAGTTTTCGGTAAGGGTAGAGAAAAAACCATATAGTTTCATCTCTGATAATAATAACATAGATTTAGCAGATGAGTACAAAAATATTTGGGTTTAGTCTTTTAAAAAATAAAATAAAATAATGACACCTTAATTTCAGCTTTAAAAAGGTAGTCATTACAGCCAACAATGCATTGTTTTTATTACGCAAACACAATTACAATTTGAATTTACAAGTTGATTGTCAGCTTAAATTATTGGATAAGACTATACTACATATTTTGACATACGCTTGTGAAATTTGGGGAGATGAAAATATATACATTATTGAAAAAGTACATCTTAATTTCTTAAGGTCTCTTCCATGTGTGAAAAAGTGCTCCAAAAGTTTTGATCTATCAAGATTTAGGTCCATATATATATATATATATATATATATATATATATATATATATATGTATATATATATATATATCTATATATATATATATATATATATATATATATATATATATATATATATATATATATATATATAAAACACACATGGTAAGTTTTTGGTCAAAATTAGTAACCAGGAAAGAGTACAAATTTCCATGCATTTTATATAGATACTTATCAAGCAATTTTTGATCTGGCATCTTTGCAGATAAATAGATTTGTAATATAAAAAATACCCTACAAAACTTGGAACTAAATTATTTTTGGTTAACACACTCTTTTTCTGAAAATAAATCTTTGGTAACAATGCAAATACATTATAATTGACCAATATAGACAAACCAAGAGACCAATATGAATAACTCATCAAAAGGGACAACTTTTGCTTTATTTAAAATTGCTTTGGAATTAGAAACTTATCTATTAAGGTTGCCAAGAAAGCTGTATAAAGAACTTACAAAGTTTCGAACAAGTAATCATAGATTTCCAGTTCGATGGGACGTTGGGAAGGAATACCTAAACACAACAGGAAATATGCAATATGTACTAGTGGAAAAATAGGTGATGAATTTCATTATTTGATCGAATGCAAAAATTTGTTATGAACAGCGCAAGTGTCACATTATATATATATATATATATATATATATATATATATATATATATATATATATATATATATATATATAATGTAAAAGCAACTATCTTATTTGGCCTCATATGTCGCTGGAAAGCAACCTGAGACTAAATAAAAATGGTCTTCCTATTATAGTCCTGTTATATCATTTTTAATTCTTCAGCTTAATGTATGAATTCCTAATATTGACACGCAAAACAGGTTTGCCAGCATTTTGTCACGGTTGAGCAGGTGGCACGTCTACATATAGTCTGTGCCAGTAAGTAGAATGTCAGCTCAAGTCCAACCAACATCTCAATGCCTCCGTGTCATTATCATGACAGTACTCGAAACGAATCACTAGACAGGTTCCAACGTCCATGTATGAAATTTCTAGCATCAAACTGCGATTCTTCCTCACCGATACAAG
Organism: Margaritifera margaritifera; assembly: GCA_029931535.1. NCBI lineage: Eukaryota > Metazoa > Mollusca > Bivalvia > Unionida > Margaritiferidae > Margaritifera > Margaritifera margaritifera. The sequence continues at coordinate 2,805,123 of JAQPZY010001685.1, forward strand.
ATGTGATCTATAAAATCACTCGAGAAGAGAATTACACTTTTTGTGAATGAGAAGCACTTCAAGAGGGCCTGCGAGCAGATCGTTGTACTTAACCGCAAGATTGTTGATCTACAGAAACGCTACAAGGAAGCCATGCGAGACAACCTGACAGCATTTTGATACAACATCCTACTTCGCCTATAGTGGTGGAGGGGATCAGGAACATGTACTACAACTACGCTCACAAAACAGCCGATGAGGTTGCAGAACTCCGAAGAGAACCGTTTCGTGAAATTGTACAGATCGTTACTGAGTCTGACTCTGATTACATGTCTGGGTGACTATTAGCGCAGCGGCAAGAATCACAGCATAAAGATAAACGACCTTTTCAGAGCCACCCAATTAGCTAGAAAATAATGCTTTTCAATATTGTCACCTCTCGTAAGACCAACACACACATGCGCGCGCACGTACACATTACAAGGGTTCAAATCTCAATCGCTGCCATACACCTGTAATCTTCAAACCCGAGACCGATATTCTCGTTTACGTCACATGCTTCAGTAAAGGTTCTTATGTCGAAATTATTTTTGTCAAAGCAAAAATGTATATCTATTACCAGGTAGATACGAATAACTCAATCAATCAAACAGCCACTCAATTAATCAATCAGTCATACAATCAATGAATCAAGCAAGCAAGGAGTCAATGCAGAAGTGGTGACAGTAAAGAAGTAACGTTTAAAATGAAGCGAGGTTTTCGTAAATTAGCATCAGTAGGTAGGCGTACTAAAAGTAGTGTCAGTTACATTGGCAATAGAGAACTTCTTAATAAACATTGAACAGAGAGAACTTAAGCTCTTGATCTCTTTGTCATTATCAAGATCATGATCACAATCATCAGAAGCAGCTCCATCCTTATTATTATTATTATTATTATTATTATTATTATTATTATTATTATTATTAATGTTGCGATCGTTGAAACCAAGAACAGGGATTTGAATAAAATCATCAACATCCTCGTCTTCATTATCATCATGATTTTGATTATATTTATGATTATGATTATTATTCAATTGTTATGAATTCCAGTCATCGATTTTAAAAAATAAGTACATTCAGGATCAGGATCATAATGATAATCGTCATCATCATGGTCAACATCATCATCTTCATTACCATTATCGACATTATCAGTTTCAGCATACCACTGAATCTCTACGTTCTAAGTTTTCTCTTTCTTCTTGCACATTATTTGTGTGTCTATTTTTCTTGTTTTATTTTATCATGATATTGAGAAAAATAGTGATTGGTAGTTTTAATTTGCTTGTTCTCTCAATATATCTTATATTATTTTCCTTGCAGGTAAATTTATAGTATGTTTCCTCGAAATATTTTAAAATTTAAACTCTATTTGGAGAAATTGTACAGATAGTTACTGAGTCCGACTGAAATTAAATGTTCGAGTGAATTGGTGCACCGCCAAGGATCACAACAGGAAGATAGACTTACCTTATCAGAGCCGCCCAGATTTCTAGGAAAGATTTCCTTTCAATTTTGCCACACTCCTAAAAGAAAAGAAAAAAAAAATCCAAGGTTTCAGTCATGATCTTAGCGAAGACCGATATTCTCGTCTAGCTTACGAAACTAAAACAATCACTCATTGAATCAATCAAACATATATTCAGTCATCGAATAAATCAATGTAGTGGTGGCGAGAGCATGAAAGAGGCGTTTAATATGAAAAGAGTGAATTTCGTAAAGTAATAATAGTGTTAGTAGTAACGGTGGTGAATGGACTAAAAGTAGTGGTTGTTCCATGGCCGATAAACATTGGACAGAAAGAATTTATCATTATACCCGTCATTATCATCATAATCAGAAGAAGCACCGTCAAATGTCATCATTGTTGTTGTTGTTGTTATTATTATTATTATTATTATTATTATTATTATTATTATTATTATTATTATAAAAATTATTACCATTATTAGTAGCAGCAGTGGTAGTAGTAAAATTGATCGATTAAAGACAAGGACAATTTTCTAGAAAAAAATTCTATACAATATTGCCACACTCCTAAAATAATAAGAAGAATTCAAAGGTTTTCAATCCCGAACGCTACCTCACACCTGTAATCGCCTTTACAACCAAGACATATTTTCTCGTTTAGCCCAGGAACCTCAGTAAAGGTTATTATGTCAAACTTGCTTTTGTCAAAGTCAAAAATTATATCTATTACCAGGCAGATATGACTTATTCAATTGTTCAATCAAACAATCACTCAGTGAATCCGTCAATCAATCATACAGTCAGTCAATGAATAATCAATGTAGTAGTGGTGAGAGTGTGAAAGAGGCGTTTAATATGAAAAGAGTGGATTTCGTAAATTAGTACTGGTGGTGGTAAGAAGAGTGGCGCTCCGGCAGGTATAACAACAGGAAGATAAACGCCCTTTTCGGACCCACGCAATTTTTTAGAAAAGAATATCTACCAATATTGCCAACTCTCATCACAAACCAAAATTCATGGTTTAAATCCCTATCACTGCTGTTCATCTGCAATCTCCTTCACAGCCGAGACCGATATATTCAAGCTTTAGTAAATATTCTTATGTCCAACTTATTTTTTTAAAGTGTGTGTCTATAAATATATATATATATATATGTAGTATATCAATAATTCAATTACTCAACAATCAATCAATCAATCATTGAATGGATCAGTTATAGAATCAATCAAGCAATCGATTAATATAATGGTGCTGAAACAATGGAAGAGTCGTTAAAAATAACAACAGTTGATTTCATAAATTAGTGGTGGTGGTGTTTGGAGTATCAAAAGTAGTGATAGTTTTATTGGCAATATAGAAATTATTAGTTAACATTGGAATGAGAGATTTTAAACTCGTGATCTCTTTATCGTTATTATCAGAAGAAGAAGAAGCAGCACAATTCCTTTTATAATTATAAGTAGTTATAATAGCAGTAGTATTGTGATCGTTGGAATTAAGAACAGGGATTTTTGTCAGATGATAAAATCATTAACATCCTTTTTATTATTATCATGATCATGATTATAAATATATTTATGATTGAGATTATGATTATTATTAAATTGGTATGGATTACTTTCATTGATTTTTATATAATCATCATAATCATAACCATAATCATTAGTATACTCAACATCATCGTCTTCATTATCATTATTAATATTATCAGCTACAGCATGCCATTGAAACTCCCCCTCTTGCTTCCAGAATGATTGTATGGATCGCATCCTGTATCGGTGAGGAAGAATCGCAGTTTGTTGCTAGACCTGCATCCTAAAGGTTTTTTCGGGGACGTAAAGAACCCGTCTAGTTATTGGTGTCGAGTAGTGCCATGATAATAACACTGATGTAATGAAAATGAAAAGAGCGGATTTATTAAATTAATAGTAGTGTTGGTGGTAATATTTTGAGTACTAAAATTAATGCTGATTCCATTAGCAGTAGGTGAATTATCATTTAATATTGGACAGAGATTTTAAAACTCGTGATCTCTTTAGTATTGTCATCATCTTTATCTTCCTATGAAGCCGCACCATCCATATTATTTCAGTTATTATTATTATTATTATTATTAATATTATTATTATTATTATTAATCAAACAATCAATCTTACAATCAATCAACCAAAAAATCAATGTAATAGTGGTGAGAGTATAGAAGAGGCGTTGAAAATGAAAAGAGTAGATTTTGGTAAATTAGTAGATGTGGTTCTGGTGGTGGGAGTAGCGGTAGTTCCATTTGCAATAGAGAAATTATTAGTTAACACTGGACAGAAAGAATTTAAACTCATGCTGTATTTATCATAAACAACCTCATCATAAACAGCACCATGATTGTCAATATCATCATCATCATCATCATCATTATTATTATTATTATTATTATTATTATTATTATTATCGTTGAATTAAAAACAGGGATTTCTCTCCAGTTAATAAATCATCATCCTCATTACCATCATGATTATGATTATTATTAAATTGTTATGGATTACATTCATTGGTTTGTAAATAATAATTATCATTATAATCATTATCCTTATAAATAATCGTTATCATTGCTTTCATTGTCATTATCAACGTTATAAGCTACAGCATGACACTGAATTTATGCACCATTAGTTTTTCCCTGGTTCTTTCACAATTTGTGTGTCTAGTTTTTAGTGTTTTTTTTATATTTCTCCCGATATTCAGAAATAAAGTGATTGACATTTTTCATTTGTGTGTCCTTTCAATGTATCTGATATTATTTTATTTAGTACGTAACATTTTATATTAAGTTTCCGCTAAGTATTTCAAAAATGTAAATCCGCCGTGCAATCACTTTACACCTCAGTTCAGCTTCTTCAGTTTCATACATGAATCCCCAGTACTGAGCCGCAATAAACGTTTGCCCGTATTTCGTCAAGGTTGAGCGATGGCACGTCTACATCTTGTTTATGCCAAGTAAGTAGAATGTCAGCTCAATTCGAACTTCTCAATACATTCGTGTCATTATCATTGCAGTACTCGACACGAATCACTAAACATGTTCCTACGTCCATGTATAAAACTTTTCGGATGCAGGTCTAGAAGCAAACTGCGATTTTTCCTCACCGATACAAGATGCGATCTATAAAATCACTCGAGAAGAGATTTACACTTTTTGAGAAGGAGAGGCATTTCAAGAGGACCTGCGAGCAGATAGTTGTACTTAACCGCAAGAGTGTTGATCTACAGAAACGCTACAAGGAAGCCATACGAAACAACCTGATACCCTTTCGATACAACATCCGACTTCGCCTATCAGTGGTGGAGGGGGTCAGGAACATGTACTGCGAATACGCTCATAAAACACAGCCGATCAGATTGTAGAACTCCGAAGAGAACTGTTTGGTGAAACTGTACAGATCGTTACTAAGTCCGAGTCGGATTACATGCCCGAATAACTATTGCGCATGATCACCAAAGGAAGGTAAACGGCCCTTTTCAGAGCCACCCAATTTCTAGAAAAGACTATCTTTCAATATTGCCACCCCTCGTCACCAAAAAAAAAAAAAAAGAAAGAAAAATATCTAAAAAATATCTATGGTTTCAATCTCGATCGCTGCCTCATTTTCAATCTGTTTCACAACCGAGACAGATATTCTCGTTTAGGTCAAACTTCAGTAAAGGTTTTTATGTCTTGCATATTTTTGACAAAGGCAAAGAATATATATATATATATATATATATATATATATATATATATATATATATATATATATATATATATATATATATATTACCAGGTTGATATTTGATATAAGTAATTCAATTAATCAAACAATCACTCACTGAATCAGTCACACAATCAGTCAAGCAAGCAAAGTAATTATGGTGAAAGTATAGACGAGGCGCTGGAAATGAAAACAGTTTGATTTCGTAAATTAGTAGTAGTATTGGTGGTGGTGACGAGAGTACCAAAAATAGTGGGAGTTCAACTGGCAATATGGAAATTATTAGTGAAGATTGGAAACAGTGATTTTCAACTCATGTTTTTTTATAATATCATCATCATCATCATCATCATCATCATCAACATCAACATCAGAAGCAGCGCCATGTTTGTTATTATTATTATTATTATTATTATTGCATATAGTAGTAGTGTGATCGTTGAAATTAAGAACAGGGATTTTCATCAAATCATAAAATCATGATGATAATAATTATATTTATGATTAAGATTGTAATAAAATTGCTCTGGATAACAATCATTAATTTGAAATAACAATAATAATCAAGATCATGATCATAATGATAATCGTCATCTTGGTCAACATCATCATCTTCATTATCAATAACAATATCATCAGTTTCAGCATGCCATTGGATCTTTACGTTCAAAGTTTTCTCCTCGTTCTTACAGAATGTGTGTGTCTGTTTTTGCTGATGTCTTTCATCATGATACTGCGAAAAATAATGATTGATTTTTTTTCATTTGTGTGTTGTCTCAATATATCTGATATTATTTTACTTGTAGGAAAATGTAAAGCATGTGTCCTTTCAATATTTCAAAATTTAAAATTTGTTGGGAGAGATTGTACAGATCATTACTGAGTCCGACTCAGATTAAATGTTCGAGTTAATTGGCGCACCGCCAAAGATCACAACAGGAAGATAAACGGACCTTATCAGAGTCTTAAAAATTTCTAGAAAAGAATTCCCTCCAATGTTTCCACACTCCTAAAATAATAAGAAGAATTCCAAGGTTTTAAATCCCGAACGCTGCCTCACACGTGCAATCTCCTTTTTAGCAAATACAGATTTTCTCATTTAGCTCAGGAACCTCAATAAAGCTTGTTATGTCAAGCTTGCTTTTGTCAAAGACAGGCATATATGAATTTTATTCAATTGTTCAAACAAACAATCACTCAATGAATCAATGAGTCAATCATACAATCAGTCAACGAATAAATCAATGTAGTAATGGAGAGAGTGTGAAAGAGGCCTTTGGATTTCGTAAAATAATCGTATTGTTAGTGGCGGTTGTGGTGGTGGAGAAAGTACTAAAAGTAGTGGTTGTTCCATTGGCAATAAAGGAATTATTAAAAACATTGGACAGAGAAAATTTAAACTCGTGATCTTTTTATCATTATCACCGTCATTATCATCATGATCAGAAGCATCATCATTATCATTATTGTTGTTATGATTATTATTAAAATTGTGATCGATTGAACAAAAAGGATTTCTATCAAATCGTAAAATCATTAACATCATCGTCCTCGTTATCATCATGATTATGATTATAAAATATATTTATAATTATTATTATGAATATTACTAAATTGTTATGGATTACATTAATTGTTTTGTAAATAATCATCATATTCATAATCATCAGCATCCTCAACTTTATCATCTTCATTGTCACTATCAATATTATCAGTTACAGCACGCCATTGAATCTCTATACCCCTAAGTTAATCCCCTCGTTCTTTCGGAATGATTGTATGGATCACATCTTGTATCGGTGAGGAAGAATCGCAGTTTGATGCTAGACCTGCATCCTAAAGGTTTAATACAAGACCTAAAGGACCTGTCTAGTTATTTGTGTCGAGTACTGTCATGATAATGACACTGAGGTAATGAAAATTTAACAATAAAAAACCGGGTTTATTAAATTAATAATAGTAGTGGTGTTGGTATTGGAAGTACTAAAAGTAGCGGTGGTTCCATTTGAAATAGACAATTATTAGTTAACATTAGACAGAGATTTTAAACTCGTGTTCTCTTAAGTATTATCATCATTTTCATCACCATCTGAAGTAGCACCATCCATATAATTTATGTTATTATTGTTATTATTATTCAAATAATCACTCAATGCATCAATCAGTTATGAATCAATCAACCAATTAATCAATGAAATCGCCACAAAGCTGCCACTGATGTTAGTCATAGTTTATGCACTTCAAAAGTTGTTTCAATATTTTCATAGGTTTCCTTCATATGGACTGCATGACCAACTGGAATTGATGGCAAAACACTGCCATTAGTCAGAAAAACAGCTTTAAGACTCGTCTTCGATGAATCAATGAACAGTCTCCACTCATCTGGATCATGAACGATGTTGAGGGCTGCCATCACACCATCGATGTTGTTGCAGGCTACAAGATCACCTTCCATGAAGAAGAATGGGACAAGATCCTTTTGACGGTCACGGAACATGGAAACCCTAACATCACCTGCCAAGAGATTCCACTGCTGTAGACTGGAGCCCAACAGCTCTGCCTTACTCTTGGGTAGTTCCAAATCCCTGACAAGGTCATTCAGTTCACCTTGTGTTATGAGGTGTGGTTCAGAGGAGGAGGATGGGAGAAAATATGGGTCATGTGACATTGATGGTTCAGGAGTAGAAGTTTCATCCTCTTCCTCTTCCTCGTCTGACTCAAGTGAGAATGATTTTGGTGCACCAGGAACCGGCAGTCCTTCTCCGTGGGGTACTGGGCGTATAGCTGATGGAATGTTTGGATAATGCACAGTCCACATTTTCTTCTTTGACACACCTTTCCCAACTGGAGGCACCATGCAGAAGTAACAATTGCTGATATGATCTGTTGGCTCTCTCCAAATCATTGGCACTGCAAAAGGCATAGATTTCCTTTTCCTCTTCAACCACTGGCGAAGATTTGTTGCACAAGTCTTGCTGCGTATGTGTGGGGCCCACCTCTTGTCCTGATCTCCAATTTTGCAGCAAAAATAAAGGTGATAGGCTTTCTTAACCATAGTGGTTATACTGCGCATTTGTGATGCAAAAGTCACTTCACCACAAACATAGCAGAAGTTATCTGCATTGTTTACACAAGTACGAGGCATCTCTGCTCACTTTGGCTAAACAGAAATGTGTCCCTTTGCAAAATCAAACACTGACAAATAAGAGAGCACGACACCGTATGATTTGTAGAGCTGATATAGGGCAATTTCTTCAGCAGAGTGATGTAAGCTGAGTTATGATTGCATCATCCATGACTTCTAGGAATAACATGATGCAATTCATATCATGTATGACTCAATACCAGCTTCAGATTGCATCATTCATTGTTTTGCCTAAAAAGCAAGCACTGTCCAAACCCAGTCATAGATTTATTCATAGATCCAGTCAAAGATGTATTTTAGTCATTTCTGGTTTAAATTGAGATCCCTTCCCTTTATAACTCACTTATCATCCGCCATTCCCAAGTCAAGGGTCGTATATACTGACCCAGTATAATATCTTTAAAACTAGAGCCAATCAACAATTTTAAGCATAATTTTCGTTCTCAGTGACCCAGAATTAGTAAAGTTTGACAACATTTATTGCGTAAGCATTTTGGCTGTATTAGTTAACATTGGATAGAGAGAATTTAAACTCATGATCTATTTATTATAATCATAGTCATCAGAAGTACCACCATGCTTATTATTATTATTATCGTTGAAATTGAAAACAGGGATTTCTCTTCAATCATAAAATCAACATCCTCATTATCATCATTATTATGATTATTATTAAATTGTTACGGTGACATTCATTGGTTTGTAAATAATATTCATAATTATAATCATGATCCTTATAAATAATTGTCATCATTGCTTTCATTATCATTATCAACGTTATCAGCTACAGCATGACATTGAATTTTTACATCATTAGTTTTCACCTTGTGTGTCTTTTTATTTTTATTTATGTTCAGAAAGATAATGATTGATATGTTTCATTTGTGTGTCCTCTCAATGTATATGATATTATTTTACTTGTAGGTAGAATTTTATATTATGTTTATTCTAAATATTTTTAAAAAATTGAAATCCGTCACGTATTCACTTTATATATCAGTTCTGCTTCAATTTCATGCATAAATTCCTAATATTGAACCGCAAAACATGTATGTCCATATTTCGTCACGGTTGAGCAGGTGGCACTTGTACATATTGTTTGTGCCAAGTAATTGGAATATCATCTTAATTTGAACCTCCGTGTCATTATCATGGCAGTACTCGACACGAATCACTAGACAGGTTCCTACGTCCATGTATAAAACTTTTCGGATGCAGGTCTAGCATTAAACTGCGATTCTTTCTCATCGATACAAGATGCGATCTATAAAATCACTCGAGAAGAGATTTACACTTTTTGAGAATGAGAGGCATTTCAAGAGGACCTGCGAGCAGATCGTTGGTCTTAGCTGCCGATCATTGTCCGATGAACCATTGGCGCACCGGCACGAATCACAACAGGAAGATAAACGACCCTTTTCAGAGCCACCCAATTTTCTAGACAAGAATGCCTTACAATTTTGCCAACACTCCTTATGAAACTAAAAAGCGAAAAAGAAAAAAAAAATATTTAAAATAAACATATAGGGTATAATAAATCTCGAACAGTGTCGCACACCTGTAATCTCCTTCACAGCCGAGACTGATAATTTTGTTTGGGTTACAAACTTCAGTCAAGATTCTTATGTCGAACTTTTTTTTGTCAAAGCAAAAACATATATCTGTTACCAGGTACATATGAACAACTTAATTAATCCAACAATCACGCAGTTAAACAATCCTGTCATACAATCAATCAAACACTTAATGTAATGATGGTCAGAGAAGAAGCGTTTAAAATGAAAAAAAAGGGATTTAGCGGTTTTGGGAGTACTAAAAGTAGCGATTGTTCCATCGGCAATATAGATATTATTAGTTAATATTGGACATAGAGATTTCAAACTCGTGATCTCTTTATCATCATCATCAGCAGCAGCAGCAGCACCATGCTTATTATTAGTATTAGTATTACTATTATATGATTGTTTAATTTATGAACGTGGATTTCTATCACATCATAAAATCATTAACATCATCATCCCAGTTATATTCATGATGATGATTTAATTTATGATTAAGATTATGATTATTATTAAATTGTTATGGATTACAGTCTTTGATTATTAGCGATTGCGTATGTGTGTGGTTTTAAGTTGTCCTTGTTCCGAGCTCCAATATGTGTAAACGTTATATGTTTTTAGTTCAATATTCTATAGTAAGGATTTATGGATAGATAAATAAACTCGCATGTAAGTAAAACCTGTAAATGTAAACCAAAGAAACCACACTCAAAATGTCTGTCGAAAAAGCACGAACGCTCTCAGTCCAGTCACAACCAGTTCAGTCTGCCATGCAAACACCTTCACTCTCGTGTTCTAATGCTACAGATTTAAGCCAATATACTCATAGCCCTAATGATTATTTCTGTTCGTTGAAGCGCCCTGTTCCATTGCTCCGTGGAGACCCACGTCAGCAAATTTGCTGGCAGCCAGAGATACCTCCACACTAATATCAACACCCACCCCAACCCCAACCCACCTCTTGTCCTGATCCCAACCCGGCTCCTTGGGTTCGCATACAGGACTGGTAGTAAAGAATTAAAATGAAATTCATAGGTTCAACTTTCAAGAAAGCTCAGAATATAAATCCTTGCCTATTCTACCCGTATCTTCCTACTTTGCCTAATTAAATATGAAACTGGATTTTGTCATAAATAAAGTAGCCAAACTGGATGTGATGAAACGTAATTTCACGGATTTGAAGGGGTAGGTAGTTGAGCTCAAGCGACAGTATGGTCAACTTGAAAAATCATTACAGTTCTTTAGCAACAGTTTCGGTTCTCAGAGACAAACAAATTTGACAATTGATAAACGACTTCGACCAAGGCATTAGCCGAAAATACAACATTGAAATAAAAGTGATCTGTAATTTCGCAGTATGCAAAATAACATTGCATTGTGTTTTCGGGGGATTTTAGAAACTGAAAGGGAAGAAAAGGATTGCGAAGCTGTCTTGAGAGAATTCGTCTGAGAATCTTTACAAATAGATGATCAAAGTATCGAATGTAAACGTGTTCATAGGATTCAACCGAAAGGGGACGGGTCAACAGCATATAATATTCTGATTAGTCGGAATGAACACTATGATGTGAAACCTCTCCAACAAAAACCACGCAAAGTCATTGCCAAATTTTCAAAGTTTAAAGATCGGAAGTTGGTGAGACGTTCAGCCCATAACAAGCTTTGCGGTAAACCGTTCGACGTCAATAAATAATATTCCTCTCTAGTTACAGATAAAAGCAAAGTACTACTTCCGTTATATCGTGATGAAAAACGTGACTAAAACAAAGTTGCCCGTTAGATTGTGGACAGGCTCTACATCAGTCACAGACAGATTTCATTTGATCAAGCAAAACAGTATGCAATTCAAAAGGGACATATTATACCCTTATCCCTTTGTGAACCTGACCGGATTCACCCAACACAAATACCACAACAGTCGACGCGCACGGGTGACATGGCTAAAATCGACCGAGTCGTCAAGTGGAAGCAAAAAATTCAATACCGCTGAAAATATAGATAACTTGAATATATCCATAAAATATCATTTGTTTATGTTAATGTTTGTGGTTTTGAAACAAAAGTTACTATATCCCGAATTCAAGTCTTTGTCGATGAATATTTTGTAATTTGTCTCGTCGGAAACGAAATTGATTGGTTTGAACAGTGTTAAAATCCCAGGCTATGAAATTATAACCCAAAACAGGTCTACGTTTCGCAAAAGATTTGGCGGTATAGCTGTACTATTAAGATATAGTTTATCAATACATATCAAACCCTTAAAAAGTGATTCAGAGTACGTACTTTTGTATCGGATGATGAAAGAGGTGTTTGGGATATACGACAATATAAATAACGTTCTAAGTCCAATTCAGTTTTAAATAAAGCATAAATTGTCTCTTTTTTGATGCGTCATTCATATCGGATTTCCAGTTTTGTCTATATTGGTCAATAAGAATTTGTTTGCATTGTGTTAGCAAAGATTTGTTATCAGAAAAAAGAATGTGTTAACAGAACATAATTAAGTCCCGCGTTTTCCAAGGTATGTTTTAAACTAAAAATCCGTTTATTTAATACTCGCACAGTTTGTTTTTAAAGGACTTTGTTGTATATGACGATTGTTTCCTGTTATATTAATGCTGGGATTATTATTACTGTTTATTCATGTCTAAGTGATAATTAAACTCTGCAAAGCTTACATGTGAAAATTAAACGAATTAGACTTGGAAAATCAAAATGAATTTTGGAAGTAAATTATTGTAAATGTGTGAAAAATAACAATATTTACATATGTAATGGAATACTTGGTAAAGAAAAAGATATTGGTAAGTGTACTACCAACGATATAATCATTATAAAGTATCTCTTATCATCGGTAAGTGGTTTTACTTTGATACATCATTCTGACATATTATATTATTCCCTATTATTATTTTGATGCACATAATGCGTTACAAATTTCAATTAATTTTATATACGTACCAGTGCCTGGGTATAATGAAAGACAAAATTTAGTAAGTGGATCCTGGATAAAACCCAGATCTTCATAGATAATATTGATAGAGCCTCTTTAGACAGACTACACGAACGCTTGAGTACGGCGTTTGAAAGTGCAAATATAAAGAAATCCATAAATAGTATTGTTGGTGAAATCAGTTCAATTTTCCTTAAAAGTGTAGATTTATCTTTTACGCACAAGCTTTTACGCAATAAAAGATTTTACAGACCTATCGTGGTTTGGTAAATAATGTAGAATTGCGAGAGAAAAAAGTTCCACTTAGCCAAAAATGGTTTAATCGTTAGCAAGAAATGCCACTAGTAGACAAAATATGCCTCAAGCGAGCGGGCATTACAATCAGTTACAAGACGACACTTTGCTCAATACAAACGTAAGGTATTTGAAAAAAAATACGGATCCCACTAACAATCCTAAACAATTTCAGTGATAAAAATATAGAAATATTAGTATCCTTAGATACAACATGTAATCATTTTAAAAATCACAACAAAGCTAACGATTCTGATACCTCTTTTGATTTTTCTACTGGACCACTTTTTGAGAATGCATTAATAAATGAGAAGATAACCGAAGATGTGATAAAACTGATAATGATATCGTTCAAAAATACTTGTATTAAAGCGTAGGGACATCTTTGAAACAAGAATAATTCAGGAGGAATAATAAAACCTTGTATATACAAATTAAGGTTGTAAACTTGGTCCCAATAACTATCGACCTATAACATTATTAACTTGTTGTGGAATATTGTTTACAGCCTTATTAAATTAGAGAATATATCAGGGTTTTTTTATAGAAGAAAATAACTTATTAACAGAGGTTGAGGCCGGTTTTAGGAGGGAGTAGGTACTTGACGTTGGACATTGTTATGATGCTGCATGTACTGATTGATTTTCTAACTGTAAACAAGAAAAGGTTATTTTGCACCTATGTTGATTTTAATAAAGCCTTTGATAGTGCTAGTAGAGTTGGCCTTTGGACCAAAGTGTTATCCACTGAAGTAACTGAGAAATTTTAAAAAGTGATATATAGCCTTTATCAAAACATTAAATCATGTGCTAATGTTAATGATAACCATGGTAACCACCCAGGATTTTTCTCATGTGATACAGGTGTTCGGCAAAGAGAAAATTATTATCATTATTGTTTTCAATTTTTTTATAACGATTTAGAGACCTTTCTGAAAGGTAACAATTGTAAAGGTATCGAATAATGATGATATGATTTACAGACACTTAAATGTATTGCTGCTTCTTTATATAAATGACGCTTTATTAATTACCACCAATGACAAAGACATGCCAAAGATGTATAATTGTTTTTCTGATTATTGTTAAACCTGGAAAATGACTGTCTATGTTGAAAAGGCAAAGATTGTAGTTTTTTGTAAGGGTATATAAAAAAACAACGTATAATTTACTATTTGATAACAAGGACAAATACGTGTCAGATGAGTACATATAGATGGGTTTAGTCTTTTAAAAAAAATGGCACCTTTACTTTAGCTAAAAAGAATTAGTCATTACAGCCAACAAAGCATTGTTTTATTACGCAAACGTATTTATAATTTGAATTTACCAGTTGATTATCAGAATAAATTGCTTCTTCAGGCTATACTACCTATTCTTACATACAGTTGTGAAATTTGAGGATATGAAATTATAGACATTATTGAAAAACTACAACTTGATTTTTTTAAGATCTATTGTATGTGTGAAAAAACATACCAACGTTTATCACCTATAGAGATTTAGGTCGATATCCTTTGTCTTTATATATTATAACACGGATGGTCAGTTTTTGGTCAAAATTAATAACCAGGAAAGTGTAAAAAATGTAATATATTTTATATAGATACTTAGCAATTTACGACATGACACCTTTGCAAATAAATGGATTTGTAAAATAAAAATATCCTACAAAAACTTGGTACTTAATTATGTTTTGTTAACACATTCTTTTTCTGATAACAAATATTTGATACCACAATGCAAACAAATTCTTATTGACCAAGATAGACCAGCCTGGAGGTGTGACTTATGCTTTATTTAACATTGAATTGAATTAGAGAATTATCTAGTAAGCTTGCAAAGAAAGTTGCATAAAATATTTACAAAGTTTCGAACAAGTAATCATAGGTTTCCTGTAGAAAAAGGACGTTGGGAAGGAATACCTAGACATGACAGGAAATGTATATTATGTAGTAGTGGAGAAATCGGTGATGAATTTCATAATTCACTGGAATATACATTTTTTGAACAACACTTAAAAATATCATTGTGTAGTTGACCAAATATGAAAAATTTATAACACCTTTAAGTGAAAAATATTGGTCAACTGAAAAGTGTATGTAGGTTTGAGAATCTTCTACTAAATACTTTTTAGTCCTCAATAATCTGCTGCGTTCATCCTTTAACATTTGTATAAGCACATGTATGTATGATGTACACGTATCTTGATTTTCCTCGTATGTCACTGGAAAGCGACCTGAGGGTAAACAAAACTTTGCTATTCCTGTTATCCCTGTAAATAATCATTGTTATGTATATTGAATGTATAATATGTGAATTATTTATTTAAAATATTCATTGGAAATACTAAAGTGCTCATAGATTTTTGGACTGTTTTGGGATTTATGTGAATTCATTCAAAACTTTCCGAATTACATCATTGTGGTACATCAGGACATTCAAGTCTGGTGGCACATCAGGACATTCAAAACTTATGGTACGTCAGGACATTCAAGGCTGTTGGAATTCATTCGGAACTTTATATTTTTTTGGACTAGTGATTAGGACACTTAGGATTATTTGGACTTTAATTAACGTTATTGTAAGTGTCTTTTCAATTTTCACTTTAATTGTCTAGAAATAAATTGCTTGTTGATTTTACTTGATTTTGTTGGTTTCACTTTCTTTCTGTTACATATTTGTAGGCCATAGAGTCGTAGCAATCATAATAATAATTGTCAAAATACTCAGCATTATCATCTTCGTTATCATTATCATTATCAACATTATTAGCTACAGCATGCCATTGAATCTCCATATCCCCAGGTTGTCACCTCTTTCTTTCAGAATTATTGTATGGATCGCATCTTGTATCAGTGAGGAAGAATCGCAGTTCGATGCTAAGTCTGCATTATAACAGTTTTATACAGGAACGTCAAGAACCTGTCTAGTTATTCGTTTCTAGTCCTGCCATACTAATGACACTGAGGTAATTAAAATAAAAAGCGGATTTATTCAATTGGTAGTAGTGGTGGTGGTGGTACTGGGAGTACTTAAAGTAGTGGCTGTTTCATTGAAATCCTTGACATCAAACTTGGATTTTCCCTCAGAGATACAAGATGCAATCTAAGAAATCACTCGACAGGAGATTGGTGATGTGCACAAATGCCACAAAAAAACCAAACAAGACAGCCCGATAACTTTTCGATACAACATCCAACTTAGCCTGACAGTGATGGATGGGGTCAGGAACATATAGTACGACTACACTCGAAATACAATAAATCATGAAAAATAATTTTTATTGCAACTTAGCCTATTTGCTTTTCCAAGCATATAAATATACAAAATCAATTAATACCCAAATTATGTAATGGCAGACACATATTAAACAATATGCAATATAAATCACTATCTTTAAATCACGTAGTGTAATCGAAATTGGATAGTATCAATCATGGTCAACATGGTAAAAGGATGCGTGAAAATATGAATAATTATGGGTCTTGAATATATGTATATTACTACAAATGATTTGGTTCTGTTTTTTGTGGGTTTAACGCCATTTTTCAGCACAGGATAGGCTATACATGGCGGCCAGTATATCTGGTGGAGGAAGAGCCCGGGAAAACCCCGGGAAGAACCAGCGACCCACGGGAAACTACTGACAAGCTTTCTCACATACCCAAGTTGCCCGAGTCGAGACTCGAACCCACGCGGACAGCGGTGAAATGTAAGTGATATGTAAAGGCGAGCGCCTTAGACCACTCGACTCTCCGGGACCTCCTACTACATATGAACCAAGAAACAATCTGGAGAAGACAAAAAAAAAAAGAAGGAACATATACAAACAATCACATTGGAAATTAAGGAAAAGTTAAGTACATTACCAGCATCTGAAGCAGTTAAAGTATCCAATGTTAAATATATAATTATCATTTTATGTTTCTTAGATTCATTGGCAAGTATGGTGCAGACTTCACTAGTTCACTGTGAACTTTAAAAGCTAAAATTAAAACTGCTTAAATTTATCATAATCTTCTGATTATTACTTGAAAGTGGATCAATAAATTTCACCATATTTGGATGCCTCCAATAACATGTAGGTTTTTACTTGCATCTATATTCCATGTAACGCTGACATTCTAATACAAAATGAAATTCGTCATCTATCACATTACAAAAATGACATGTTATATTGTTATGTGATATCGCTTGTGGCTTAGCCCATCTACTTGTTTCAACATAAACTCTATGAGACGATGTTCCCAATTTAATTAGTGTTATTCTAAAATTCCTAATATTAGTAAAAGTAAGATATTCTTTATATGTCAAACTATTTGCATGATGATTCAAGCCTATAATTCCATTTTGAACAAAATTATCTTTCAAGCGTCGCTTTGCTACTTTTAGGAACACGTCAACATTTCCTACACCTTGTTGCAAAACTCCGAAGATAACTATTTATTGTGGAGTTGTGCATATCGTTACAGAGTCCAACCCGGATTAATTGTTCGAGTGAATTGACACAACGCCAAATATAACAAAATTAAGACAACGGGTCCTGGTCAGCACCGCTCCCTTTTCTAGCAAAGAATACATTCGCATACCGGGAAAAAAAACCAACAAAAAACAACCCATTCGAGCCCGAACCTGCCCTCACACGTCTACTATCCTTCACACTATAAACCGATATTTCTCATTCAGGTAGCAAAACCTTAGCAAAGGTTATTATATCAATCTTATATTTTAAAGGATATATATATATATATATATATATATATATATATATATATATATATATATATATATATATATATATATGTGTGTATATATATGTGTGTGTGTGTGTGTGTGTGTGTGTGTGTGTGACCAGCCAGGTAGATATGAATAATTATATTAATGAATAAATCCATTAATAACGCAATCAATCAGTCAACGACCGCAGCAATTGTGATAGTATCGAAGGAGCGCTTCAAGTAAAATGGGTGGATTGGCACATTAGCTGTTGTAGTTTTAGTGGTGGTGGTGTTGGCAGAAATAGTGATAGTAGTTGTGTAAACAATATTTCTTTGCAGTAATCATCATGGAAAAAACATAAAAATAGAGATATAGATGACTGATCAACAAGCTTAAGTTTATTTTGAGCCCTCTAATCATTAACTATAATCTTTACTTAGATGATGTGCCCGACTTACTTGAGAAATGAAACATTGATACAAGATAATGATATATTCAAACCATACTAAAATAAAAAATATATATATATATGAGAATGTTGGTGTACCATGAGGGGGGGGGGGACGGGGGTGAAGGACTGGATAGGTAATGACTTTTCACTTCAGCTCAGTTGGTATATATATATATATATATATATATATGTGTGTGTGTGTGTGTGTGTGTGTGTGTGTGTGTGTGTGTGTGTGTGACAGGTGAACATGTATCAAAGATATATCATGTTAGTGTGAATACATAATGAAGTGACTCAACAAATCTCCTAGTTCGTACAATGAACTTTTGGATCGCTTTAAAAATCTCATTGTTTACATCCAGCGGTTCCAATGCTCTACATATTGATAACAAAATGATGTCTATATTATGGATAGAAAAATCATATTGTTCCGTTTCCGTTAACAAGATATTTTGTACAGTATAAGAGAACACGCTTTGCGGTTTCTAGTTCACCGCATGCACAGCTATTGTTAAACGACGAATCATTGTTGAAAAGATCGTTGTTTAATGAGCTACAACCTAGTCGAAGTCTTAAGTAAAATGTGTGATAATCTTTTACCTTGATAGTAATAGAATGGGACCTTTTCCAGATTCCTATTTAAGTGATCTAAAAGTGAATAACGATAGGTTGTTCTGAATACCAAAAGGGAGAAGATTCCATTCCGCATCAAACTTTGGTACAAATCAATTTTGATAAATTTTTCCTGGCAATATGCGTTTGGAGACTTGTTCTATCACGAATTTGTCTATTACTTACCTGCTTGACACGTGGAGGAACCAAAGTCTGCAAATATCCAACTGTCTTGGCATAGTGCATTTTGACAAATGTTATCCAACTGTCTTGGCATAGTGCATTTTGACAAATGTTATCCAACTGTCTTGGCCTAGTGCATTTTGACAAATGTTATCCAACTGTCTTGGCATAGTGCATTTTGACAAATGTTATCATTCTGTGTTTGTAATGTCTTGTTGAGAGTCTTTCCCATTTTGTCTCCTCCAACATTTTACTACATGACGTCGATTTTGTTACCCCACAAACGATTCTACCAGCTTCAGCTCGATATCATATGTTTCATACTAGGTGCAGTAATGCCAAATTATAGCTCCGAATTCCAAAAGAGGTCGTGTAAGGGTGAATTAGTAGTTGTTCTAGTGGAAATAGAGGAATTATTATTAAACTTTGAACTCAGAGAATTAAAGCTCGTGCTTACTTCATCACCACCATTTCCATTATCACTATTATTATTATCATTATTATTAATGAAACAAGGAATGAATTTTCATCATTATTATGTGATTATTTGTTTTAAATGTCATTGATTACATGCAATAATTAGTATCAAATAATAATAATAATAATGATCGTTATGGACATCATCATGATCATTAAAAGGTACAGCACTCAAATCGACCTTTTCCTTTCGTTCTCTTGGTATTTGTTTTTCTATTTCCATTCTCATGATATTCATTTAATTTTATCTAAGCAGGTAGATATGAATAATTCATTTAATGAAGCAAATCAATATATGACCGTAGTCATTGTGATAGTATCAAAGGAGGGCTTAAAGTAAAAGGTGTGGATTTTGTACATTAGTTGTAGTAGTTGCAGTGGTGGTGGTGGTGGTGGCAGAAGTAGCAGTAGTAATTTGCTTCAATAGTATTTATTTGCAGAAATATTCATGGAAAGTATATACTAATCAAAACAAGAGATATAGACGACTGAGTTACAAGCTTAAGTTGATTTCGGGCTTTATCCTCATTAATGATAATGTTTACTTAGATGATGTGGCTGACGTAAGTAATGAAGATAGAAGATTCCAAACATTAATGCAAGCTAATGAGATATACAAAGAAAATTATACATACAACGTCGCAATAGCATAAAATAAGCATTTATAGTACAAATATGTTGCTGCATACTAAAAGACAAAATATGAAAATGTTGGTGCCGGAGTAGGGCGTGGGTAGGTGGGAGTGGTGGTAGGTAAAGTCCTCTTAAATTGAGATCAGGTTGTGTATATGTTGTAACTAAATATGTATCAGAGTTGTAACAGGTTAGTGTGAAGACATAAATAGTGACTAAACAAATATCTTGGTTGTTATTAGGAATGTTTGGACCGCCCTAAAAATTTCCTTGTTGACCTCAAGCGATTACAAAGGGTTTACCATTAATAACACATTTATGTCTATATTATGATGTCAGAATCCTATTATTCGATTTCTTATAGTAACATATTTTGTAGAGTGTATGAGAAATACTTTTTCAGTTTCTGGTTTACCGCATGAACATCTATTTTTATATGACAACGACTTTTTTAAAAGATCGTCGTTTAATGAATTACGACCTAGTCAAAGTCTTGTATGTAAAATGTGTGCTAATCTTTCACCTTGATCGTAGAACACTGAGAATTTTTCTACATTCCTATTTAGGTGTGATTTTAAAGAGCAATAACTAAGAATTGTTCTGAATCTCCAAAGGGAGAAGATCACATTTTGCAATAGACTTTGGAAAAATCAATATTGACATACATTTATCCTGGCGAAAGGTATTTGGAGGTTAGTTCTATGAAGAAGTTGTCTTTTACTAACATGCTGGTCACTTGGTGGAACCAAAGCCCACAATTATGCACCAGTCTTAGCATGGTAGATTTTGATAAGTCTTATTATTCTTTGTAACGTCTTGTTGAGGATCTTTCCCATTTTGTGTACTCCCAAACTCTAGCATATGGCATCCATTTTTTGTTGCCCGACAAGCGATTCTACCACTTTCAGCTTGTATTTTTTATATCATATTTTTCATACTGGGTACAATTATCCCAAGTAATATCCCACCCCCGCCCCCATTCCAAAGACGTCAAATTAACGTGAGATATTAGTTTTTTCGTGGTGGTAATAGAAGAGTTTATAGTTAACATTAAACAAAGAGAAATTATACTCGCGATCACTCCATCACCACCATCTTCATTGTTAGTAGTAGTAGTGGTAGTAGCAGTAGTAATAGTAGTAATATTGATAAGAGGATATTGATTTGCACCAAATAATTATCAGTCAAGATTCTTTTCATTTTCGAATGTAACGGATTACATGTTTTAAATAGTGTAATAAAATCAAATAATCATGACAATAATTATGTTACGCACCTCTTGTAACAGATGTACGATTTGGTTGGTTATCGTTATCTAGAGGATTATCGACTTCGGTGTTATTGTCCGGATCGAGTAAATTATAAAATAAACATGAAATTTATAGATGGGATAAATAGAAATCTGAGCAGAGATATAGAATAGAATAACACAAGTCCCCGTATATGAAATATAACAATTTAATCAATTACATAAAACAAAATGAAATAGTACATAACATTTGAAAGATACACTTCTTTTAGAACTCAATTACCGAATTTCAGCAAAATCTAATTAGCCGATCTGTTTATATCGATAAGACTTAGTTCATCATGGAACCGAGTGAACAATCGAATCAATTGCCCAGCATGCCTGCATAACCTTGTTATAGCTGGTCACTCGCAATTCCTTGTTGCTGACAGGTCAGGGTTGATGTTCTCCCCTTTTGCTTCTCTCTCTCTCTCTCTCTCTCTCTCTCTCTCTCTCTCTCTCTCTCTCTCTCTCTCTCTTATCCAGCCTCTTTCTGTCATCAAACTTTGTATGGGATGCCTCTTGTCTCTACCCTCTAAGTGGATATGTATATGTGTATCGATGAATGGGTGGGGAAGTTAGTTGAGCTATTTTCCCTTTGAAAATAAACAAAGAAGCAACCTAAATATATTCTGTTAGATTTCGTTCTGGGGAGTAGAATATTACCGCAATCTCGTTACATCAGATATCGTCCTATCGGAATTCAAACAGATACCAAAGACTACCTGCTCAGGCCAAACATGACAGACGATAAACAAACCTAGTTTCAGAAGATTATTGTACTTTCTAACGGCTTTTTCATCACTAACCCACTCTAACATCAACGAGACATAACAGTTCACGTCTAAATAATACAAATGAGTCAATGAAATTCCCTTCATGGCTTAAATACATTAGTGGCAGTGAATACTCACTCAACTCTTTAGCATACATGATTTATATCATTTACGACAGGTAAATTCACACAGATTCTCGCAACTCGTGTCAAATAAAGTAATGCATGAAATTCTTGGAATACATGATTCCTATAACAATCAAGACGACAAATTCAAACAATTCGTCAACTCGTACAAAGAAAATTGTTGTACGAATTCAGACAAATGAATTCAAACAAATAGTTATACTCATATCAAGAAAATTGATGTACGAATTTAAACAAATAAATTCAAACAAATAATTATATTGATATCAACGAATAGCATATGATTGATGCAAATACCTTGTGCTTTCGAGACTCGCTCGCTTCTACCGCCAGAATCGTGTCCCTCAACTTCCAGACACCTGTTGGGCAATTGTTTATACGAGAGAATTTCGCCTTATTCTGCCCGGAGTCAAGAAACTTCCGGCCTTTCGCAGGAAAACTTGGACTGACTAAATTCTGCGATGTGGAATATTTAAAACATGAAATTTCGTCTGGGAAACACCCCTTATTTGGCGTAGCCAATCAGGATCAAACATATCTATCGCCTTTTATAAATACACGCCCATCGTGGTTAGCTTAACCCTCTAGATTTCACGCGCTATTTAAATAAACTATTCTGGAAAATTTCAAAAGATGACACTACTGCAACTGGTTTCACAAATAGTCTCTGCATCCTCTCAACTTTGACATTTTCGATACCTAGACCCCAAAACTCACTTTGCCTTTTACATCTGTCCGACCGTTATCCCATGAATGCTTAATTAAGAATCAATCGCGCCCCAAACAGAGACGTTAAAACCATCTCAGTCTAGCGATTTAATACGGTACCTTTTCTCATAAATCTGATTAATTGTTACGTGCCACACTGACCACAGCAATAATGCCCTCTACGAAATACATCGACAGAAATTTGCACCCTTACAAATTAGCATTATCATTATGATCACCGTCAGCAGCATTAGGGGGTACTGCATTTCATCGAACCGTTACCTCCGAGCTTTTCTCCCTCGTTCTGGTGAAATTTCTGCTCCTATCTCCATTGTTTTTATATTTTTCATTGCAATTTTCTCTCAACATCTCTTACAGTATTCTACATGCACGCAACTTTTGTATTGTTCTCGGTAAGTATTTCAACGTTTCAACATTTGATGTAATTCTAAGTGTTCATTTTCATGTATAAATCTTTGTATTGAGCCACAATATATACTTGCCAGCATCTCGTCACAGTTGGGCAAGTGGTACATGTTTACATTAATGGTGGCAAATGTATGAAATATAAGTTCAGATGGAACTTCTCAATACCTCAATGACACTATCATGGCAGTACTTGACACGAACAATTGGATAGGTCATCGACCCACATCTATAAAACTGCCAAGATACACCCTTTGCATCATTCTGCGATTTCGCCACGTGTATACATTATTTGTGGCAAGTGTTTGGAATATCAACCCAGATGGAATTTCTTCAATGCCACTGTCACGGCAGTACTTGACACGAATAACTAGACATGTCCTCTATACACCTCTATAAATCTGCTAAGATGCAGTATTAACATCAAGCTGCTATTTTCCCTCAGCGATTCAAAATGCAATCCAAGAGAGCATTCGATAAGAGATTTAAACTTTTTGAGAAGTAGAGGCAATTCAAGAGTGCCTGCGAGCAAATCGTTCTACTGCTCCGCAATATTGTTGATCTCTGTAAAGTTACAATAAAGCCAGGCAAGACAAGCTGATATCCTTTCGATACAATATCTGACTTTGCCTGATCGTGGTGGAGGAGCTCAGAAACATGTACAATGTCTACGCTCTCCACACGTGGCGCTCTACAGCTTCGTACTTTGCATAGGGTTTTAATTTTGAAAGAAAAAGAATTTCCCAGGTTTTGCTCACTGGTTGCCCTGGCTATTTAAAAAAGACCTTGTATATCTTATGTATTGTTAAAAGAACTTTCAATTCCGTTTATTTTGGTGTATGATTGATGAGTGTAATTTGGATTATAGAATATACAGCTTGGCCTTACTTCAGGTGTACACCTATAAAAAAAATACTGCTAGCTCCGCTTGGTCATTTCCACTTCCTGGACTTCAAAGGTAAATTGGAAAAAACGAGCCCATAACTGTTTTTACTTTTTATATATTTTGTAATACATTCATTGCACTTTCAGAAGCTGATATTGCCTACTCTGGCAAAGTTCGGTTTCCCTACTTTAATAACTGCTAAAGTTAGTGTACTTTGGACTAGTTCAGGTTGATTGTTCGAGCGCATGGGAAGAGACATTTTGGTCAGCTGTGCGCTTAGATCATGTACAGTTTCCACAAGTGCAATATGTAAAGTAGTTTCAGCCAATGTATAAAAAATAATCAAAACTTTATACGTATGCGTAAAATATGAATCATTATGATTCTTGAATTTATGTTAATTACTACAAAGGACTAGCTAACAAACAATCTGGGGAAGACCTTTTTTTTATAAATACAAGCAATTACATTTTAAAAAAAGAAAGGAAAGAGTACAATATCAGCAACTTAAGCAGTTAAAATACCAAATATAAAAATATATAATTATCATCTTATATCGAAATTGATTGAGGCTGGTTGAGAAAGTTTATTTTTTATTATATATAGATTCATTGAGAGATTAAGAAACAGACCTCGATAAATCGGTGTGCAGTTTTGAAACATCTAAGAAGAAAATTGTTTAATTTTGGTATAATCTTCTGGTTATTACTTGAAAGTAGATTAAGAAGTTTAGTCATATTTGGATGCCTCTGGTAATATATAGGTATAAGCTTTGCGTGAAAACTCCATCTAACACAGATATTCTAATACAAAATGAAATTCATCTTCTACCAGGGGAAAGTCTTTTGCATGAAACTACTGTTTTTTACACTTACGACTTTTGTTACATAAAAGTTGCCCCAGCATACAAGTTTTGTCTTGCTGGCAATTCTCCAGCCGTATGTATATTGTGTTTATGGAGCTTGCTCAGGATGCTCCTTACATCATTCAAAAACACATTAGGTGCAAGGTGGTCACAGTGACCTGCTTTTCTTAGACTTATTATTTTGTTATTTACATGTTAACTCAGTATAAAAGTTTGATCTTACTGCCAATCTCCAGCTGTATGCATGATATCTACACGGAACTTGATCAGGATATTGCTTGCATTATTGTGCCCCTCTTCCAAGGGAAAATAGGTTGTAGTGACTTACGTTTTTTTTTTTACACTAATTACTTTGTTGTGTACAGGCTATACCTAGTGTCATGTACCGGTGTACGAGTGTGATTGACTCTCTTTCTGACAGAACAGAAAAAAGAAAATAAAAAGAACAAAACTTTATTTCACTCAGATCATACGATGATACATGACCATAAAAATAAAGGTACATTACTGAAAGAGACCAAAGAAACGCAATGTTTTTTTTAAACCGGACAGTGGAAAGATTTTGACCAAAAAAAATGTATATGAATTAGGATATTTGTATTAAAGCTTTCACTGTGTCTGACAATATTTACGCCTAAAGAGATAATGCAACTCATCTCCTACTTTATTTAAAGAACGGAATTAACATATTCTAAGGCAATAACCTCTAACAAAGAAATGATAGTTTTGAGGACTCTCCTAGTATTAATCTTACCCAAAAATTCACCATTAGGTTTTTGACAAATATATCTTTCTAGCTGTCTATACAATATCATAAGTGGAGTGCTATTTCATGACTTCAAAATTTGTCTCGGGAATGGATATATCAAATCTATATTTTCGAGCGCCCAAACGTTACACACACACACACACACACACACACACACACACACACACGCGCGCGCGCATATATATATATATATATATATATATATATATATATATATATATATATATATATATATATATATATATATATATATATAAGGTGAAAATCAATTAGTCGAATAATTTGAGTTGTAAATCGATCGGGATATTGAGATTTCTAACTTTTGTATAAAGACCGTACAAGACTCTGTTTGCTATTTCTACATAAGATTTTCTAGCTTTTACCAAGCTTCTATTTTTTGCTTAATAAATGTCCAAATACTTGTAACAATCTACCATTTAAATTGCATTTTGACCTAACTTGAAAATTGTCGTTATTTTCTTGCGACTACCAAATACTATATTTTTTGTCATGCTTGAATTAATAGCTACCTTCCATTTGTTTTGCAATATTCCAAAAATTCATCTAATTATTTTGAAGATCTCTCCCATTTCATCTCGTATGACTGTATCGTTTGCATAAAGCCGAACAATAATTCTAATATATGTGACAAATAGTTTCGTCTGTCATTTCCAAATCAGCGCTCGTACACATTTTAGAACAAAACATTTTCCAAGTCATTTAAATGCATACCAAAAAGGAGTGGTGACAGATTTTTCCCATGCTGAACTCCATTATTGCATATAAAAAGGTCTGAAAATTGTACGTCATGCCTCACATATAATTTTATGTAATTATATATGTATTGTGGATTATTCGAAAGAAAAATAAATACCATCCATACCAAAATGAAGTAATTTATCCTGTAACATCTGTCGCCAGACTGTATCAAAGGTCTTGTTGTTCGTCCTTCGAGTTCGAAGATGACCATGACATCATTAACTAGTTTGGTTTCTGTGAGTACGTGAGTGGCTGATCAGGCCAATTTGTGCTCTGAACTGTCTGTGGAACACTGGACACAAGATGCCGCTTGGGGTTGCTTGATCAATAGAGAACGTGCGTCAGTAATGAGATTTACGCTGCTCGTGCCTCTGCACTGCCTCTGCAAGTCTCCTCAGTTCAAAGCCTGTAGCTCCAGTATGGACGAGACTGAGCCACTTGGAGCGATTCTGTGCAAGATCTTCACAAGACTCAGGGTCAATGTTGAAATGTTTTCAAGGATGACTTGAGGGAATTTTTGAAGTGTTTCTTCTGACCACCCTACGATCGCTTTCCCTCTTTCAGCTCACCGCAGAAGATCTTCTTTGGTAGTCGCTCTTCTGACATCCTGGTAATGTGACCTGCTCATCAGTGATTTCATCAGCAGAGTGTGGATGCTTGGAATGCCTGCCTGTGTGAGAACCTCAGTGTCTGGGACCCTATCCTGCCATCTTATCCTCATCATTTTTATCAGGCAGCTCATGTGAAAATGTTTCAGCTTCTTGGCATGGTGTCTGTACACCGTCCAGGTTTCGCATGCATACAGCCGGATCGGCAACACAATGGCTTTGTAGACCTTCACTTTTGCTTGCAGACTGATGCTTCTGCAATGCCACACATTTGCGCGTAGTCTGCCAAAGGCCACACTTGCTTTAGCAATTCTGGCGTTGGCTTCATCATCGATGTGGACTGCACGTGACAGTGTACTGCCGAGATAAATGAACTTTTCCACTGCAAGGAGGGTTTGGCCATTTACTGTGATTGTACGCTCTACGTAAGGCTTTCCTGGTGCAGGTTGGTGCATCACCTCTGTCTTCTTAATACTGATTTTGAGACCAAATTGTCACAAGCAGAAGAGAATGGTCCATACTCTGTTGCATGTCAGACTAAGATTTGACATCCAGGGAACAGTCGTCAGCAAATAGAAGATCACGAACAGTCACTTTTTGTAACAGTCTTTGCCTGTAGTGTCCTCAGACTGAAGAACTTGACATTAGTCTGATATCTGATGTCAATTTAAGTGTCATAGTCACGGAAGGCATCAGCAAGCATGGCAGAGAACATCATAATGAAGAGGGTTGCGGCCAACACACAGCAATGCTTGACTCTAGTGGTGACTTTAAATGGTTCAGACGACTCACCGTCGTCTACAACACGAGCGAGTTTGCCATCATGGAATTGTCGAACCATTACGATGAATTTCCCTGGGCAACCAAAGTTTGACATGAACTTCTAGAGGCCCCCACGACTAACTGTGTCAAAGGCTTTTTCAGGCCGATGAATGTCGTGTACAGGTTGGAATTATGTTCCTGGCATTTCTCCTGGTGTTGACGAGCTGCAAACACCATGTCGGTGGTCCCTCGTCCTTTCCTAAAGCCACACTGACTCTCAGGCATGAGTCCCTTGATAGATTTGATGCACGAGGCGATTCAGCAGAATTCTGGCGAGGATTTTGCGAGCTATTGACAGCAAGGAGATACCCGATGGTTGTCGCAGGATTGTATGTTGCCTTTCCGCTTGTATAATTGGACAATGGATGCATCCTTATACTCTTGGGGTATAGTTCCTTGAGTTGACTAGAAGAGTTCAGTCAGTTTCTGTGCCTTGTGCGAGCCTCCGGCTTTGTAGACTTCTGCTGGTATTTTTCAGTTTCAGTCAGCTCTGGAAAATCAGCAAGTAATATGTTGATTTCCTCTTCGGGCAGTCGATCAATTGCCTCCTCGCTGATAGATGATTGTAGATTGAAGATGTTGTTGAAGTGTTCTACCCATCTTTGTATTATCTTTTCTTTGTCAGTGAGCAGTGTGGTGTTGTCAGCACGCAGTATTAGAGATGTTCCTGATAAGTGCGGCCCGTAGATTGTCTTCAAAGTATCATAGAAGTTCGTCATGTCATTCTTGTCTGCGTAGAATTGAATCTCATCTACCTTGTTGCTCAGTCATGAGTCTTGCAACTCTCTGAGTTTGCATTGGACAGTCCTCTTGATTTTGTTGAAGGCTGACTTTATTGATGATGAAGTGCTGTCTTCTAGACAGGCCTTTTGTAGTTGATGTTTCTCATTCAGTAGTCTCTGTATGGTAGCATAGTTCTCATCAAACCAATTTTGATATTTACTTGTGGCTGGACCGAGGGTTTTGGATGCAGCTTAGTACACAGAGTATCTGAAGGGTGCCCAGTTTTCCTCGACATTCTCGGAATTCACATCAATTGTTTCTAGTTGACTGCACAGTTCTTCGACAGATGCCTGTTTTACATTCTCTTGTTTCAATTTGGAGACACTGAGCTTTTTGGGCACTTTTTAACCTTGTGGTCGTCTGCAGGCTGAATCTGGATATTGAGCTTGGAGACTATGAGCCTGTGATCAGTCCAGTATTCTGCACTTCTCATGGCCTTCGTTACTCGGACATCCTGCCATGTATCTTCTCCTGACGATGGCGTAGTAGGTGTGATGCCAGTGCTTGGAACTTGTGTGCATCAAAGACGTCTTGTTGCGGTTTGGCAGGTGGAAGACTGTGTTGGTGATTGGGAGATAGTGTTTAGCGCATTTCCTCAGTAGGAGGAGTCCGTTGTTGTTGCATTTGCCAAAGCCATTTTTGACAAAAACACCTGGCCATGTCTGGTGAACTGTGCGAACTCTAGCATTAAAGTCACCAAGGTTGATGAGCTTGTCTGTCTTCTGTACTTCTGCGATAAGAGACTCCAGGTCTTCCTAAAATTTGTCCTTGATCTTATCTGGGTTGGTCATGGTGGATTCATAGACACTGTTGATAGTTGCATGTCTTTTTCAAGACAGTGAGAGTCTCATTTGCATTATTCTGTCATTCACGCCCTTTGGGACATTTGTGAGCTTGCTGAGAAGCTGTGATTTGATGGCAAACCCAACGCCAGGTTCTCGTCGCTCTTCTTTACTTCGACCACTCCATAAAAAGGTGTAGCCGGCTCCTACTTCGGTGAGTTGTTATTAGTAGTTGAGGGGGGGTACTGGGGGTCAAAAGTTTAGGGGGTGGCACTACAGGGTCAAGATGGCGGGTGGGTCTCTACAGGGTCAAGATTTTTGGTGTGGGGCACTACAGGGTCAAAAAACATGGCGGGTGGGCCTCTACAGGGTCAAGGGGAGTTTAACATGGTGGGGGTCTCTATAGGGACAACGGGAGGGAGGGAGGGAGGGAGGGAATAGAATTAATCTTTCTTGAAAAAGGGTGGTCCTTAGAAGGACCGTTGGAGGAGGAATATTTTTATTTCCCCCAACATTGAGTTAGGAAGCCTGGGAGGTGGAACTTGTTTTTCTTCTTTTTCTTCTCCTCCTCCTTCTTCTCAGGTATCCAGTCGGGATGATTCAATTGTCTGAACTTGTTCTGAATTTTCATCCAGTTCAAGTTCAGACGACTGAATTGTTTTTCTCTTTTTTCCTTCACCCACATTAACTTGATTTTGGCCACCTCCTGTTATATAATTTTTTTAATAATTGTTTCCACTCGGAGCAGGGCCGCTTCTTGTCGAGTGAGGATTATGCATTTTAAATTATCATGTAATTTATGGATGCAATCCAAAACTTCTTTAAGAAGTCCTACTCGACAAGGTGAAGAGGAGTTCTTACTCTTCTTAACTTCCTCCTCCTTCTTCACTTCTTGAATTAAATTCAAAATCAAGTTAATGTAGGTGAAGTGTTCTATTTCCCACTTCAGACTGACTGGATACCACCACATCATTTTTTCCCTATAATACTTAACTTCCACCATCCAGTCCCAGGCTTCCTGTAGATTTTCAATGATGTCAATCATTCTTCAGCAATGAAGTGTGAATGGCGTTACTGTGGAAGGCACCGCTTTATATGCTAGAAGCGCGGACGTGATGGAAAACATCCCCCTTTTTTCCAAAAAAAAAACACACACCACACTATCCTTTTTCTATATCAAACACACAAAACATACAAGGGGAGAAGGGGTTTTTTGTTTGAGGGGTAGACTATCAGAAAAAAAATAATATACAAACAACATATATATATAAAAACACACACCTATACCTATAGATATTGGCAATCATTTGAAAAATTAATCTTTTCTTGAAAATGGGTGGCCCTAAGAAGGGCCTTTGGGTTTTTTTTGTTTTGGTGGGTTTTAGCATGTACATCTTCGGCTAGGTCTTCTTTTTCTTCTGCTTTTTCTAATTTCTGGGCCGAAGAAAAGGACTCTCTTTAAACATCCTTGACGTTCGATGTAGATGCGACTTTTCCATTCGGTGGATTCTGTTAGTTTGGTGGTAGCCCATGAGGCTTTTACATACATGGGGAATGCTGGATTAAACAGCATTCCCGAGACAATGTTCGATGCTTCCACGCTAACCCACATGATTTTTTTTAGTCTTTATGAGTGGTCTTGGAGAAAACCGGTGAAGCTTTATGAAACCAGCGGTTGTATATATACCTTACGATAGGATTGAAATGGATCGAAATCAACTACCAATCCAAAGTTGCGTTACAAGTCGGTCGGGTTTTCTTCCAATGGGAAGAGAGCGGGGGTGTGACGTCATCTCGGGTATAAAGGTATCGTAGCGTTCGTAGGGGGTTTATTACTTTTTTCGACAGCCTTCATGGAAACTGGAAAGACAAGTACTACAACAATGTATTGGAGTGAGCCTTCAATGATTAATGCTGCTGCATTATTGAACTTCCGGCCGGAAGACTTTGATTTAGATTTACTAAATCAAGAGTTTGAGAATACTACTACTACTACTACTACTGCTACTACTGTACCAATGGTGGATGAATTTTAAAAAAGGCAAATGGAAGAGATGGAAAATTTTGTAAAAAAGCAACGAGAAGAGGAAGAAATGTTTCTTCTTCTTCAACAACAGCAGAAAGAAGAAGAAGAGAGAAGAAAACAAAGTGAGGATGAAATCAGACAGCAGCAGCAGCAGTTACAAGAGGAGGAGAAGAAGGAAACAGGAAAGAAAGGCATCAGTCTTCAAGAAAAAACTGTAAGTCTGTTAGAAGAGATATTATATGAGTTAAAATGGATGACCAATGTCTATAAGTATTCTTTAACTCATCAACCACCTAAACGAAAAAGACCATCACGGGCTAAACAACATTCTTCTAAGCCTTCCAGTGCTAGTGAGATGCCACCACCCATGTCACCAATACCACCACCACCACCAGTGACTGCCACCATAATGAAAACACCATCAGTAGCAGCAGCATTAACAGGATATGGATTGGGCCGTGGTAAAGGACTACGGCATTTGAAGTTGATTTGAAAGTTTTGTTTTTGAAAAAACAAAACAACCCAACGGTCCTTCTAAGGACCACCAGATTTCTAGAAAAGAAATCAAATTGCCAAAAATCAAGTTAAAACTTTAAAAAAATCCCATGGTAAAAGTGTGAGTGCGTGCGTGCGTGCATCTCAACTCTAAAACAAAATAACACAAAATCACTTACTTTTTTTCTTCAGTCTGGTGTATTCATCCATTTTTTTTTTTTTTACAAAATAATTCAGCAATATAACATATAACACCAAAAAAACACACGACAAAAGTTCCTTTGTTTCACTTTCTGTCTCTCTTGTGTTTCTTTAATTTCTTCTTCATAGGAACCCTTATCGTCACAGGAATCATATCTTCCATTTTTTCTTCATTCTCACTGTCTTCCATTCTTCTTACTCTCTTCTTACTTTTCTTGATGATATGTTCTTCTTCTTCTTCTAGGTTTGTTGTTTTTGAATCAGCTTCCTCCCTCTCCTCTTCGTCTTCTTCTTTTTCTTTCTTCTGAGGGCATTCCGAAGACCAATGTCCTGGTCCTTTACAATGATAACAGATATCTTTCCCTTTATCTCTCTGTTGCTGTTGACGTTGTGGGCATTCTGGAGCCCAATGTCCTTTCTCTTGACAGATGTAACAAGTATCTTCACTTTTATCTCTAGAGACAGAGGAGTAGTCCTTACTCTTACTGTTCGTAGTATACTTTCGAATGACTGTCTGCAAATCTCTCACCAAAAAAGCAATCTGTCTTTTTGACTCTTCCATCTTTACAGCTTGAAAGTTCAATCACCAAAGACTGATTCTGAAGGTTAGAAGCTCTCTCTTTATATACTCTTCTCTCTATATATAAAGGTACCTGGGTGAAAACTGAATCAGTTTCAAATCAGATTTCAAGATGAAAAGATCACGCCCAAACCATGAGAAACCAGAAGAAGAACAAGAACAAACCAAGAGGCCACGGCGACGAAGGTATTCCGTGCCCCCTGAAACACCCTTAGACGAACTACTAGCTCAAGTCCATGCCAGTGATTTTGAAGACGAGATGAGAGAACCTGAAACCCAAACTTCCAAACCACCACCACCCAAAACAAAAACCACTACCAACACCATAACCCCTGACCAAGAAAGTCCTACTACCGCCGTGGCTCCTGAAAATTACTATAGGATTCGAGAGACTCAAAAAATAAATTCACGAAAATTTAGGACCACGGCGTATACTCACACAGTACACTTCAAAGACTTCAAGTCCAAAGTACCTCCCGAGAAAGCGGCAGGGTTCATTAGCGATTTGTGGGAATCTGTCTTAATCAACTTGAAACGGCAATGTGGAGCCAAAGAAGAGGATCGCTTGAGACTGGCCATTCATCATGACAACTTGAAGAGTCCCGTTTGGATTGAGTTTAGCACCCCGGCAGAATTAACGCCAGACAAAGTCATGTCCAAAATAGAACATGTGCAACAATCCAATGACAAGTTTACCATCACCGATGGAAAGGCGACCCTCTACATGACACACGTTTCTCCACCTCGAGGAAGTGGACGAAGCAGAAAACCGTTATTGGTGGACGATCTTCTTACTACCAAACGCAGTGTCGTCCAAATTAACAATACTCAAGACCAAATGTGCTTGGCTCGAGCTATCGTGGTGGGCCGCACCTATGCTAACAAGAACGAGAGCCAAGAAAAAAAAAAGCCTGGGAGAGCATTCGACAGTCGGACAGAGCCAAACAACGAAAAGAAGCAGAACTCTTGTTGAAACAAGCAGGGATCCCTAAAGAGACCGTGTGTGGCATTTCTCAAATGCAGCAACTTCAAGATGTTTTGGCTCCTCATTATACGTTAAAAGTTCACCCTCAAGAAGTGCGCGGAGCTCTACTGTTTCGAGGCCCTGATTTTCCTGAGGGAAAATACATTCATCTGTATCACCATCAAGAACATTTTGATACCATTACCAGTATTACTGGATTTTTGGGATACTCTTACTACTGTGAGAAATGTAACAAAGGGTGTAATAGTCGGGAGAAACACATTCGTTGTGGAGCAAGATGTCGGGGCTGTTTAGCCGACCCACCATGCCTTCCTGAACCACAACAACATCACGTTTATTGTGAAACCTGTCGACGTCGTTTTGTCAGTTCTTCTTGCTACCAACAACATCGCAAGACCCAAGGTCACCAACAAAAATGTGCTTGTGATATATTGCAATCGTGTTCTACGTGTGGACAACTCATTCGTACCAACAACTCTAAGAGACACGTTTGTGCTGGCAAGAAAAAATGTTCTATTTGTCATCAGATCGTCGATTTTGATCATTGATGTTTTATTCAAAAGTTTGACAAGACAGAGAAGAAAGAAATAAAGAAAAACAAGAAACAAGTAGATTTCATCTTTTTTGATTTTGAATGTATGCAAGAAACAGGCATTCACATTCCAAATCAGTGCATTCAAGAATCGATTCATTTTCACTGTCCTCATTGTAGTCGTATTCCAGGAGGACGTGAAAAAATCTTTCGTGGAGTGAACACTTTGTCTGAGTTTGCTGAATGGGTTTTAGACCCTACCACCCACGACAGTTGGAGCGAAGAAGACATTCATCGTTACAGAGATTGTCATCGGTATGCCACCGTCATAGCTCACAATTTTTCGGGATACGATGGACAGTTTTTACTTAATTATTATTTGAACCATGGAACCGAACGTCCTGTAGTCACCATGAACGGAAAAAAGCTCATCTACATGAAAGTAGGACAAGTCCAATTCAAAGATTCTATGAGTTATTTGGACATGCCTTTGAGTCGCATGCCAAAAACGTTCGGCATGACAGAAATGGCTAAAGGTTACTTTCCTCACTTCTTTAACACGGAAGCTAATCAACAGGCCGTCCTACCTCATTTACCTGACCTTCATGATTACGACCCCGATGGAATGCGACCCGAACAGCGAGAAGCTTTTCACGCTTGGTACCGTGCTCACCAGAACGATCCCTTTGACTTTCAAGAAGAGATGCTCAAATATTGTCGATCGGATGTAGATATTTTAAGACGTTGTTGTGGAAAATTTCGAGAGTTATTTCTCGATCACGGGGAGGTCGATCCTTTGAAAGATGCAGCCACCTTACCTAAAGCCTGTTCCTTAGTCTACAGACAAAATTTCATGCCTGAGAACCAACTGGCCATCATTGACTTCAATACGTGTGCCTTTGCAAGTCGTCAATATTCGGTCAAAGCTTTACGTTGGCTTCATTACTTATGTCAAAAAGAAGACAAATGGATACAACATGCTAGAAACGGAGGAGGAGAAAAAGAGATTGGAGGTTATTCCGTGGATGGTTGGGATTTAGAAAACCCGCACACTGTGTACGAGTTTCAGGGTTGTTTGTTTCACGGATGCCCTACCTGTTATCCTAACCGAGACATGAAAAGCCCTTATTCAGATTCTAACATGGATCAGTTATACGAACAGACTTGCCAACGACGATTCCAGTTAGAAAGTCAAGGTTACGAAGTGATAGAAATGTGGGAGCACGAATACGATCGACGTTTGAAAACCGATCCTGAATTTAAAACCATTACCCAAAGTTACGACGTGGCCGACATCGAACCTTTAGATCCGCGCCACAGTTTATTTGGAGGACGAACCAATGCCACTCGTTTGCTGTACGACGTGAATGAATCCCAAGGAGAAGAAATCAAATACATTGACGTGTGTTCTTTGTATCCTTGGGTGTGCAAATATGCTCGTTTTCCCACCGGACACCCTGAAATTTTAACAGAACACATTGACGTGGAACACATTCGTCAATACGAAGGATTAATCAAATGTAAAGTTTTACCTCCAACAAACTTGTTTCATCCCATCTTACCTTACCATTGTCAAGGAAAACTGATGTTTCCTTTATGTCGGACGTGTGCCGAAACGTGCAACCAAGATCATCCCTGTCACCACACGGAGGAAGAACGGTCGTTGATAGGAACGTGGGTCAGTGCCGAATTGTTTCGAGCTCTGGATCGTGGATACCGTTTATTGAACGTATATGAAATCTGGCACTTTCCAACTACAGCCCAATACCAAAAGGACGACGGCACTAATCATCCAGGCATTTTCTCGGGGTACGTGAACCAATTTCTCAAACTGAAACAAGAAGCTAGTGGTTATCCTTCGTGGTGTCAGACTCCCGAAGACCAAGTTCGATTCAAAGAAGAATACCGTGACATCGAAGGAATCACTTTGGAAGACGTAGAAAAAAATGAAGGAAAAAGATCGTTTGCTAAAGTGATGTTGAATTGTTTGTGGGGAAAAATGGCCCAACGTACGATCTTACCCAAAACGGAATACGTGGACGATCCTTATCGTTACTTTGAATTGGTGGACAACAAAAGTATACTAGTCAAGCACGTCGAAATCGTTCGTGAGGATTTGATGATAGTCAATTTCGAAGAAGAACCCAAGTTTGTCAAACCTGACGACTTTAGCAACGTAGTCATTGCCGCCTACGTGACCGCTCATGCTCGCTTGAAATTGTACGACGAAGCGTTAGAAGTCTTGGGAGATCGTGTCTTGTATTTTGATACTGACAGTTGTATCTACATTCATCGACCCGGTTGCCCCCACCCTACCATTCAAGGAGATCGTTTAGGAGCCTGGACAGACGAGCACCCTCAAGATACCATTTTGAGTTTTGCTAGCGGTGGCCCTAAAAATTATGGGTACCGATACCGAGACCCGCAAGGTCAACTTCACACCTCCTGTAAAGTCAAAGGGTTGACTCTGAACTATCGAACTAACCAAGTCGTGAACTTTGAGGTTTTAAAAAATGCTTTGCTGTCTGGACAAGTGAAAGATTTTCAAGTAGCCACGTTAGAACCTCACAAGATTGTACGCCTACCTAATCATCAAATCGTGACTCGACCTGTTCAAAAAGTGTATCGTATCGTGTACCAAAAAAGAGTGAGACTTCCAGATCACACCACTTTACCTTACGGACACGCCGATTTGGAGAAGTATAAAAAAAGGAAACCCTCCTCTTGAAAAACAGAAAAGATGACTTCAACAACATGGGCTTTGCCTGACTATGGTGAGTGTGGCAGTCGCTTGAAAACGTTCAAAAATTGGCCTAAACACATGCCTGACTATTGTTATTGTCCTCATCGATGGAGCACAATAAAAAAACTTAGGAACAATGGATTACCTACTTCCTACGCTTTAGCCAGAGCAGGCTTTGTTTTGCTTTGGACAAGGAACACAAGTTCAGTGTTTTAGTTGTGGTGTCACTATTCGTATGGATTGTGAGAAATCCGCTCTCCTGGAACATACCAGATGGTCACCAAACTGTGCTTACCTTTCTTTAGCGTTTCCACCGATCACATTACAATACTTTTCGGATGGTACAGTCGACAGGTATAAAAAAGGAACCCCTTCCAAGCCTAACCCTTCATTCTCACTTTCAACGTTAACCAAGAAGCAAGAAGAAAAAAAAGATGAATCACCACGACTTGGAGTGTGATGCAGTACCATGCGATGAAACGGATTCTGTACGGTTTGGTATTCCCAATTCACACGTTCAAAAGGATTCCGTAGCTTGTCACATCACCACTCATCGACCACCCTCTAAAGAGGCAGTACGCCCTTTTTGCTTCAGTGGAAATACTAAAGGAACTGGTATTGACGTTAATGACAACAAGGTGAATGTGGGTCCCTATTCGCATATCAGAATACCTGTGAGTTTACTTGGTTATTCCAAGTATGAAAGTCGACCCGAGTCATTCAAAGACAAGTGGCCAAAATATCTAGAAGGACCTAAACCGGAAGGTTTAGCTAGATCTGGATTTAAATACACGGGAGAAGGAGATAAAGTTCAATGTTTTAGTTGTGGTGTGGAACTTCACCATTGAGAGCCTACCGACTCAGCTTACATTGAACATGCCAGATGGTCTCCGCACTGTCACTTCTTACCTTTAGTGGCTTTAGAACAGTACGGGTACGATGAGCCAGATGCCCAAGAAAAGAAGAAGTAAAAAAAATTCCATGGCGGAGGAGAAGGAGAATACTTCTTCTTTAGAAGAATACATTACTGGTTTACCTTTGGAGTTGCAAGAACGCATTTTTCAGTATATTCCTCCTACCTTAGAAGATCGTATTGGTAGATTACCTTTGGAGATACGAGAACGGATTTACCAAGAATTTGTTCAGATTCAAGTGAAACGTAAAGAACAGTTACATCCTTTACGACAGACCTGTTGTAACCAATGGTA
Organism: Margaritifera margaritifera; assembly: GCA_029931535.1. Taxonomy (NCBI): domain Eukaryota; kingdom Metazoa; phylum Mollusca; class Bivalvia; order Unionida; family Margaritiferidae; genus Margaritifera; species Margaritifera margaritifera. The sequence goes on from JAQPZY010001685.1 coordinate 2,843,773, forward strand.
TTTGAAGACGATAAGACATTTGATTGCTAATAAGATATTCAAATGGTCAGACATTGATGAAGATCTACATCACCATTTTAAGAAATTGGTGGGGGCCACCTACAATGTAGCAGTGGAATATAGAATTCGATGGAATGAAGTGAAGGAAAAAAATGTGACTAACATACAAGAATACCAAAAACTGTTGGAAGAACTGACCCCTCAAGACGAATCACCTTTACGTGGTTTGAAATTAGATAGGATAATCACTCAAACTTGTATTGGATCATATTCATATCCTTTACCTACCGATTCCGTTTGGTTGGTGTGTGAGTATTTTGTCACCAAGAAGACTACTTTAGAAGACCGCATTCGTGACTTGCCTTCGAAGTTGCAAAAACGGATTTACGATGAGTTGGTTCAGATTCAAGTGAAACGTAAACTTCAAGTGATTCCTCGATTTCAATGCTATGGCTACTTTCGCCGCATCAGAAATCTGATTCTGAACAACGACTATCACCAGTATCGTGAAGAATACAAAAGAGAGTTACTTCTTTCCAAATCGGAAACTTTACCCAAGTACATTGCTGGCATGCCTTTGAATGTGCGCGAAAGGATTTACCAAGAGTTTGTCAAAATCCAAGTGAAACGTAAAATCAAAGTCATTTCTCGATTTTTACACTATACCATCTTTCAAGGGCATAGAAGAATGGTCATGGGAAACGTCTATCGCTACTACTATCCTGAAGGAGACTGTCTCAAAAGGTACCAACCTTGGGAGCCTGGCTATAAAAACATGCCACCCAAGATACCTACCTTGGCCATCGACCCCTATAAAGAGGCGGCACGTCTGTACCTTTCACGTCACTCGTGAAACGGATTCCGTGGAAGGAAAGTCAAACATGAGCCTTGATGCTTTATCGGTACATGCCAAGTGCCTATTTTTGGACAGCCTGACTATAAAAGAGGGGGTATGCCTGAACTCTACACGCCACTTGTGAAACGGATTCCGTGGAAGGAAATCACAGAGGATGTTCAGACCTTAGAGGATTATAAAAAAGTGATACAAGAACTGTGTCCATTAAATTTTGGACGTTATGTGGTGTGTGCCTTAGTGACTACTTATCTTGGAATTCGTTTTCCAGGACATTCATTGTGGAGTATTTTTGAGGACAAGTGTTTGCCTTGGATTCTTTTGTACGATCCGTGGTTGTTTTGGACTCAATTGTTGAGTTCCAAAAAACAATATGACCCTCTGTTCTTTTTCGGACTTAGTAGAAGAAGACTATAAAAACTTGATTTTATCAGTCCAAGAAAGAAACATTGTACGTAAAGCGTTGAGAGTGGTGATGAAAATTAGTGACGTACTTCCATGTGAAGAAGACATTCGTCACACTTTATCTGTGTATAAAACATTTCAAGAAGTGTGTTTTGCTAGTGAGTTACACCAACACCTTTTCCATTGGAAAGATGTACGACCCTGGAGAAACCTTGGTTTCCAATATTGGTTACAAGAAGTGGCCCAGTTTGCCAAAGATTTGGCCACTTGTCCATAAGGGTCTAAAAGTGAAAAAATGGGAACCTCAATGGGAAACCCTAAAAGAAGAAAAAGAAGAAGAAGAACCTGACACCACCACTGTGGTTTAAATGCCTCTTGAGGAACACCACCCTTCTTTACCACCACCGTCGTCAGAGGATTCAAAAAAACAAAAGACGACCAGAAGAATACCACCACTCCAAACAGTGTCTTTCATGACTAGGACACGAAACTATTGTTGTACATTGACGTGTTTATATGACAGTTTGATTGTTTCAGTAGGAGCCTTCATTGTGTACCTGTTAATTTTGCTTTGCTATTTTATCACTCGTGGTGTGAATGACTTGTAAAAATATGTTTTTTTTTGTTGGTTGGTTGCTTTTTTTTTTTTAAATAAACGTGTATGAAAATGTATAAAATGCCTTGGGTTTTTTGTCTTCTTCTCAAAAATCTTCTTACCTCAGTCATGGCTACATCTTCTTCTGCCTCGTCTGCCTCTTCTTCTACCTCTTCTGTGGTTAAAGTGATTGACGAAAAGTTAGATCGTCAAAGTTGGAATGCTTTGTATCTGCGCCATCCATTTAACATGTTGATTGCTGGACCGAGTGGTTCAGGGAAAACCGAATTTGTCAAACGATTGATCGAACACAAAACTGATTTGTTTGATCGTCCACCTCAACGTATCGTGTGGTGTTACAAAGAGTGGCAACCGTCTTACACGTAATTGAAAGAAAGTCAAGGAGAAACCATTTCATTTGTGGATGGTATTCCTCACGAAGACGATGGAATCGTGTCTGACGTGAGTCAAACTCATTTAGTTATTTTTGATGACATGTTAGGAGAAGACGAAGAAGAAATTAAACTTTGGTTTACACGAAAAGGACACCATCGTAATGCTAGTATTGTCTACATTACACAAAATTTATTTCAACAAAGTAAAGCCCATCGAACCATTAGTTTGAATGCTCATTACGTGGTCTTGTTTAAAAGCCCCAGAGACAAATCTCAAGTACAAGTGTTAGCCAAACAGTTAGGGGCTCATTGGCTCAATTATGCGTACGACGATGCCACTCAAACCCCTCACGAGTATTTACTCATTGACTTAAAACCGACCACTCCTGACTATTTGAGATTTCGTGCTCAATTGTTTCACCCTTGGGGTGAAGAAGGGGGTCCTGTCATTTACAAGTCCCCTTCAGCCCATTTTTAAAAAAAACTATAAAAACAACCTACTACGTCATTTCTGTCTCACACTCTTTTTGAGATGACTTCCTTTCAAGCTCATCCTTCGGCTAAATTGATTCGTGCCTTGTATGGCATCAGTCGTGAAAAAAATGCACAAGTCCGTGCTCATTTGTTAGAAGCGAGTCTTAAAGTAGTGTTATGATGGTTTACTTTGACAGCACGTCAATTACTACAAGGCATCATTCACATCCCTCATCAAACTCAAAGTTTTTTTTTCAAAGACATAAATCGGCATTGTCACAACTGGCTGATCCTAGAATCGATTCACGGACTAAAAAACAAATCATTTTGACTCCTGGTGGAAGTGGTTCTTTAGGAGGGGTTATGATTCGTTCCCTTTTGAAATGGGATCCTAATGATGCCAAAGCCAAAAAAAAACCCAAAAAATCACCTAAAAAGAAGAAGAAGAAAAGTCCAAAGAAGAAAACCAGCCCCAAGAAAAAGAAAAGTCGTGCCCAGAAGAAGAAGAAGAAAACCACACCTACCACTACCACTATCACCCGACGTAAAAGAGGTACTGCAGCCAGGACGCAAACGTACACCCGCAAAACACCACCACCCTTACCATTACCACCATCACAGTCCCCAATGATGACGAGGTCTCCTTCTGCGTCCACCTCCTCTTCCTCTTTGTCTTCTTCACCCTCTTTTACCATGATGCCTGTCAAACCAGACTTAAGATCCGTGTTTCCTAATTTGATGCAAAAATGGAAACCTATTTCGAAAGTCACCCCGTCGGGACCGTCGACTTCAGCTGATTTAGCCATGGCAGCAGCCACCAACAAAGTACCATCCCCTAAAACCAAAGTCCAAGAAAGAACTGGCATCTTACAAAGTTTAGTGGATTTATCCAAAGATGAATTGAGACGATTTAGTCCCTTGAAAACACCTCAACGTCGAGTGAGACCTGTCGTGAAGTTGGTACGTCGTGCAGACAATCAGTGGAGACGTATTCCAGTATAAAATAGAAGGGTGAAATGCCAAAGACTTCAGACTTACTTCCTCCTCACCTCTAAAGATGGCTCCCAAATGTGCACACCACCACCACCACCACCACCAAAAAAAGAAGAAAACCAAAAAAGGACGACTTCCCCCTCGTCTGGCTAAACATTGGGATGTCTTGTCTGTCCTAACCAAATCCAATCCTCCCATGCGAAAACAACTCATTCAAACAGCTCCTAAAGAAATCATCGATACCGTGTGTGAATGTTGTTTGAACGTGTTGAAAGGAACGGTACCTTTGTCCAAGATACAGAAACAAAAATTAGGGAAACATCGGAACGTTCTTCGTCAAATGGTAAAAAAGAAAATACCTCTTCAACAAAAGAAGAAAATGTTGGTGCAACGAGGAGGATTTCTACCTATGCTGATAGGTCCGTTGTTAAAAATAGCCGCTCCTTTGTTAGGAACGATTGCTGGACCACTTTTAGGAGGGGTCATGCGATAACCCAAAAAAAAAAAGAAGATAAAAAGGACCACCCTTCTCCGAAAAGACCACACCTTTTTGGTACCTTTGGATGAAATGGAAGGACGAAAACTGACTTTAGTACCTTACAAACGATGGATGGAATTTCATCGTTGGAACGAACAACGGATACCTCATTTACCACCCAATCCTAATCTCAACGAAATGTCTCAGTTACAACAAGAAATACAATCCCTGATGGAACGCAACGATGTGTCCGAAACAGAAAAATGGCAACGGTATGGTCAACTTTTACAACGTCTACAACTCTTTCGCCAAAAAGCAGTCGACGAAACAGCTCCACCCACTCTGAGAGATTTTAGGGCTCTGATGAAAAGCGAACCTAAAGTGGCTAAAACAGGCACCGGTACAGGGATGACCGCCAAAGAAGAAGAAGAAGAAGAAGAAGAAGAGTTTTTACTAACTCCACCTCTTAAAAAAATAAAAAGTTAGCCACACCGGATTGGATGAAAAAGAAGAGGTCTACCCCTTTACCCTCAGAAGAGAAAAAGAAAGAAGTGAAGAAAGAAGTCAAAACAGAACCGATGACCCCTGTTCAAACTCCCTTTACCCCAGTAGCACGTCGGACACGTAAACAACAATCCAAAAAGATACCTCACGAAGAAAAGAGTATTGGAACTTGGTTAACTTATTCTTGAGAAAATCATCATCATGGAGAAACTGTTAGCCACCATTTATTACAATCCTGGCCATGCTGCTGGTTACGGAGGAGTTCAAAAATTATATCGAGCTGCTAAAAGTCAATTGAAAAGTGTACGTTTGCCCGAAGTACGACGATGGTTACAAGAACAATCGACGTACACGTTACACAAACCCATTCGACGTAAATTTTCTAGAAGTACCACTCAAGTGGAAGGGATCGATCATCAATGGCAAGCCGATTTAGCTGACGTCTCTCATTTAGCCACTTACAATCGTGGTCACAAATATTTGTTTTGTGTCATCGACGTGTTTTCCAAATTTGCTTGGGTCGTGCCTTTGACTTCTAAAAGCAGTACCGAATTGGTACGAGCCTTAAAATTGGTCTTGAAACAAAGTGGATGCCAACCTTTACGATGGCAAACTGACAAAGGCACCGAATTTCTAAACCAAGCTTTTCAAAAAGAATTGAAACAAAGACAAATTCATTTTTTTACTACCGAAAATCCTGAAACCAAAGCCAGTATCGTGGAACGTTTTCAAAGAACTTTGAAAGAACGCATGTCGAAATATTTTACACATCAACATACTCTCAAGTACATCGACGTGTTACCTCGTTTGGTCAAAGCGTACAATCAATCGTACCATCGTAGCATCGGATGTGCCCCCGAAGAGGTCAGCCCTGAAAACGAAGTGTCTGTGTTTGATAAATTATTTGGTTCACCCCAGCAGACCAAAAAAAGAAAAAGAAAAACCTTGTTGGAGTTAAAGACGGGAGATTGGGTTCGCATCGGAAAAACCAAACGTACTTTTGACAAAGGTTATTTACCTAACTGGACCACCGAATTGTTTCGTGTCACTACCCCCGTCCGTGGACGTGATCCTCCGGTCTATAAATTGGAAGACATGCACGGTGAAGTACTCAAAGGAACATTTTACTTGCCTGAGTTACAACGAGTGACTAAAAAAGAAGACACCTTGTACGACATCGAAAGCATTCTCGAACAAAGAACACGTAAAGTAGGTAAACGACGAGTAGAAGAAGTCAAAGTACGTTGGAAAGGATATCCCCCTAGTTTTGATTCTTGGATTGCGGCTTCTCAAGTCGTCGACTATAAAAAGAAAAAGAAGTAAACTCACAACATGCCATTCAACACAGTAGCCACCCAGACGACTTCAACGACTCCTTCGCAGAGTTCTTCTCTTCAAGAATTACAAAAACAACCACTTTGGGTGTGGTGCGGAGAACGTGTGCCTAAAAATCAAATCGTCTTTTTCTGCCAAATTTTTGTAGTGTATTGTGTCATCGGAGCAACTATTGCCAATTTGAGTTTACAACAAGGAGACAAACAATTGTGGACCATTTTACTGAGCAGTTGCATCGGTTATCTTTTACCCAGTCCCTCTTTGAAATTTACGACAACGACCGACAACAGTCACCACAACAACGCCAGTCCATCACCTTCTTCGTCCAGTCACCACCACCACCAAAATACCAATCCTCTTTTGGAACCTTTTGAACATCATTCTTCTTCTGTCCACTTGAGTGACACCTCGGACACCAGAACCACTTTGGAACTATGAATGACCAATTTTATTTAACGTTACCTAGTGACAGTTCCATGGATGTGTTTCCCAACAACACCTTATGTTGTTTCACGGCAAAATTACCTCAATCCATCCAATTGGATCACGACACTCATTGGGAAGTGGGTTTGGTAGAAATCATTCATCCTACGCATATCGTAAACATCAACAAAACTCAAAACACTATGGTTGTGAAAATCTTGAACAAAAATCTACATGATGAGTTGGTAAATAATGATCCTGAAATCTGGAAAGAAGACCCTGAAAATCCAGACATGAAGGGAGCATTCAAAAAGTTAGTACAAGATCCTAAATCTACTCAACCTACTGTCTATTCCCAGATTACCCTGAGAATTCCTACAGGGTATTATTTTAGTCCTGAACATTTGGTGGACGCCATTAGAACCCAGTTTTCACGCCAATTTAACGAAGCCTTATCAGATATCAATAAATGGGTACGAATTGCTTACCATGCTTTGTCACGCCGTTTAATCATTCAATTTTACAAAGAGAGAGGGCAACTCATTACTGAGAAAGATAAAGGTTTACCTTTGGAAGAGAGAAGATTCATAAGGATTGTTTCGGTATTTTGGGTGGAAATAGCTCGCTTACCGCTGAAGACGATATAGAGTTTGGAACCAACGTAGAATTTGGACATAAATTTAAACGCCCTATCGAATTGAATGGTGGACTAAATTTAATGTTTGTGTACTCCGATGTGGTGGAGTACAACGTGGTGGGACACACATCCGCTCCGTTACTGAGAGTCCTTCCTTTCAAATTGGATACTGGTGGTGGTAATTCTACTGTTGCTGTGAGCGACCAAGGTGAAAGTAGTACTGTGAGTAGTGGTGCTGGTGGCAACACCTTTCACGTTCACCGTGAATTTGTACATCCTCATTATCTTCCAGTGAGTAAATCGTATTTTGACAGTGTCCAGATTAGTATAAAAGGAGATTTAGGACAAAGTGTACCATTCATTGACCAAGGAAAAGTCACGGTGAAACTACATTTTCGAAAAAAAACAAGTTCTCTAACGAATTGTAACTGACCCAAACAAAAAAAAATGTATCCAGTGTACCAAGGAGTGACTCGACAACGAGGACATGGTTTAGGAGATATGTTAAAATCAGCCTTTCGGACGGTAGCTCCTATTTTGAAACCGATGGTGACTCGAGGATTTCATGCCTTAAAAGATGCCGCTTTGACACAAGGAAAAGAATTTTTGCAAAACGTCCTCATCGACAAACAAAATCCTAAAGAAGCCTTTTTGAGAGCAGGCAAAAATGTGTTGATGACGACTGGTAAAGATCTTTTAGGTCTCCGAGAAAATCCTATAAATACGCTTCACGCTTCAGGCTCTGGCATTACTTCACAGCAGCAAGGACAAGGTAGAAAGAGACGACGACGACCTCGAAATCCTTTCAAAGTTCATAAAAGAACACACGGTAGTACTTCCAGAAAGAATAGAAAAAGAAGAAGAACTGGTAGAGAATTAGACGTATTTGATTATTAAAACTGTGAAAATGATGCACCGAGATTCTTGCGAATGTACCAAGACCGAACTAGATCTGTTTTCTATGCCTCCTACCATGATGACGATGCAAGAATCCCAATGGGTGGAATTTCATCCTGTATCGTCTTTGACGGAATCAGCTCCTATCGAATTTGAAATCAAAGGACAAACCGAAGATTACATCGATCTGAATAACAGTTACTTGTACCTGAAACTGGTAGTACAAAAAAATGACAACAGCCTTCCTGTGGAAAATTCCAGAGTAGCTCCCGTCAATAATTTCTTTCATTCTTTGTTCAGTGGAGTAGATTTGTACTTGAATAACAAACTGATCAGCAGCAGTTTAGATACTTACCCTTACCGTGCTTATTTGGAAAATCTCTTGTCGTACGGAAAAGATGCCAAGAACACTCATCTGGATGCTTCTGTGGTCTGGAAACTTGACACTGCGACAAAGTTTGACAATACAGAATTACCTGTAGCGGCGGTAGCGCAGGTAGGTGTGCAAGGTCAGCCAGGATACGCAGCAGCAGTAGTAGCAGACCCAAAAAATGTCGGATTTAACGAACGTCGAAAGAAAATCAGGCAAAGTTTAGAACTGATGGATCGTTTGCATTTGGACATGTGGTTGCAAGACAAGTATTTGTTGAACGGAGTAGATGTACGCCTGAGACTGAATCGTAGTAGTGGTGCTTTCCATTTGGTAAGTGAAAACAACGATTGGAAAACAATCATCCAACAAGCCAAACTTTACGTGCGACGTGTGGAAATTTACCAAAAGTAGCTAACGACATCAGTCAATCCTTGAGCAGAACCACTGCTAAGTATCCTCTTAGACGTGTGGAAGTGAAAACCTTTACTGCAGCCGCTGGACTCCGATCCATAGTCGACAGCTCCCTAAACGCTTGATCATTGGTATGGTCAAAAATTCAGCCTTCAACGGAGTCAACAATCAGAATCCATTCCAGTTTGAACACTTTAACGTCACCAAAATAGATGTCAGTCGAGATGGCAAGACCTTGTGTACCAGACCTTTTGAACCTGACTTTGGTGGCCAGAGAAATTACTTACGATCTTACTTGAGCCTGTATGAAGCCACAGGTCAGTTAGGTCGCGACACCAGCCACGGCATTTCGTACGACGATTATGCAGGAGGGTATGCCTTGTGGGGTTTTGATTTCACTCCGGACCAAGGCAGCGATGAAGGACATTTCCACCCTATAAAATCAGGCCCTCTTCGTGTGGAACTTCAGTTTGGTCAAGCTCTAGCCCAGACAGTGAACGTCGTCTTGTATGCAGAATTTGATAACACTCTAGAGATCAACAGTTTGAGAGAAGTCATTGTAGACTATTAGAAGAAGAAAAAAAAACAAAAAAAACAAAGATGCAGAACGTAGAACCTATGGAGATAGATGAGGGATTTTGTGAAGTGATTCAACAGTTACCAACTACCACAAAGGATGATGATAATGATGATGACGAAGTCATTCATTCAGTACCTCGAATAGAAGAAGAAGAAGAAGAAAACCATTCCGTTCCTGTGTTTACTGGATTTATGGCTTCTCGATGGCCAGAACACGGACAACAGTTAGTGACCTGTTATGCTCAGGAATTGAGTCCAATCATTAACAGTCTGATTAAAGAACAATGTTATGGATGTCAAAACGTTCATCCTAGTCAGATACAACACGACAAATGTATGATGATGACAGGTGAAGAACAATTGGATGAATATTTGGAAACGGCCTGGTCACAACTCTCAGATGAACACGTGTTGAAACAGTGGTATAAAGTCTTGCAGACTTCTTCTTTTCCTCCACTTACTTCTCTGGAGATCAAACGGATCGAAGGACTCATTCATCAGAGTGCAGAACCTATCCGACGTGAATATTCCTGGAATTACAAGACAGATTCATTCAAGTTTAAAGTCAGGTGTGCATTGGTGACTCAATATTTCCATTGTTGAAGACAAAAAAAATGGATACCAGGGAACTTCATTACTTATTGAATCGCAGTTCCTATACTTCTTCTTGGAATCCTGTGGTATGTGCTAAAGATGAACTACCTCATCGTAAACCAAAAAACATTCATGCTTATGTCATCAATACTGACGACAGTGATCTACCAGGAACCCATTGGATTGCCGTGTACTTTCCCAACGATCACTGTGTGGAATATTTTGATTCTTATGGATTACCTCCTTTGGAAAAAGACATCATCGAGTTTATGAGAAGAAATGCCGTCTCGACTCAATTCAATAATGTGAGACTACAAGGATCAGATTCTATGGTGTGTGGACAATATTGTGTTCATTATCTTCATCAACGCAGTCTTGGATATTCCTTAGAACATTTACTGACTTATTTTGATAGTAACTATGTTCGAAACGATGCTAAAGTACAACAATGGTTTTGTCAACGTTATGGTTATCTCTTGTCTTTAGCTCACAATCGTAGTGTACATCAAAATGATGTCGATGTAGAAAGTTTGACATTTACTTTACCTTCCCAAAGTTGTCAACCTTGTAAATATGTTCCTGTTTGAAAATTTATGGTTGAATGGTTAGTTTTTTTAAATGTTAGAATAGTTATTGTTGAATAAAAAATTTGATAATTGTTGAAAAAAAATGGTGTTGTGTGGTTTATTTTATTGAATTTGAAAATAATGAATATGTTCTTTCTCTCTCTCTTTCTATCGATCTAAAAAAAGTTAAAACCTTTTTTCCTCTATTCTCTATGATCTCCCTGTCGATCTGAAAAAAACCTTACCATGTTTTCCATCGCGTCCGCGCGTTAAGCATATAAGGCGGTTCACTGGCCAGTGTAGTCATTCTCGTTGACTCGTCAAGATCTCAACAGTTCCAAGAAGAAAAAGAAGAAGAAGATGGCTGCCACCAAGATTACAAAGCTGAATGAAGCTATGGTGAACATAATGAGGGTGAAGAATCATTTGATGGAGACCAACCCAGAGAGAAAGACGATGACTTTCATTCAAATGGCTCATGATCTAGTAGAAGAGGTCCTGAGAGAAGAAATACTTAGAGAAAGAACAGAATGGGAAGCAGCACAACGCCTACAGCAGCAGCAACAAAGACAACAGCAGCAGCAACAGCAACAACTTATGCAGCAGCAGTCCAGCAAACTATTTGACGGCGAAGTCCAATGCAAGATTGACTGCGAGGAATTTGCTTTCTCTTTCACCCGAAAGAGACCTGCCTGTCTGAAAGCGGTAAGACCTATCGCTAAACGTGGCCGACCTGCTGGAGCTGCTACTGCCACGGCTACATCCACCTTAAGAAGTTAAAAAAACATAACTTCTTAAACCCAACGGCCCTTCTTAGGGCCACCCAATTTTCAAGACAAGATTAATTTTTCCAATGATTGCCAATATCTATAGGTATAGGTGTGTTTTATATGTTTGTATATTTTTTTTTTTCTGATAGTCTACCCCTCAAACAAAAAACCCCTTCTCCCCTTATATGATTTGTGTGGTGTGTGATTGATATATAAAAAAAATTTTTAAAAAAGGGTTATGTGTGGTGTGTGATTGATATATAAAAAGTTTTTTTTAAAAAGGGTTATGTGTGGTGTGTGAAAAAAATTTATATAAAAAAAAATATCTATAAAAAATAATGGTGTAGTGTGTGTAAGTTTTTTTTTAAAAAAAATTAGGGATGGTATGGTGTGTAGGTTTGATTTTTATCAAAAGTAGTTTCTTTTAGGTCCGCGCTTTTAGAGTCAGGGGTCATGGAGTGCAAACTCCGCGAAGCCAAGAATGACGTAGAAAGAATGACGTCAGACGCCGGGGTAGTAGGGTGATGTTTTTTTTGTTTTTTAGGTGTAAGGGATGTTTTCCTTCACGTCCGCGCTTCTAGTATATTAAAACCACGTCTTCACCGGTTAAGCTATCTAGTTTTATTCAACAAACATGAACAACGTTGAAATCATCAGACAAGTTAGAGTTCATTTAGAGGTGGCGTGGCACCTCCTCCAAGATCTAGAGAAGAAGGAGAAGGAGGAGAGGGAGAAGGAGGAGAGGGAAAGGAAAATTCCCATCAAACCGCACTGGATAATGGAGGATTCCAATAAAGAAAATTGGGATCCCAAAGCGGACCATCCTCCCTTTGTTTTAAAAAAGGGAAACAGATGTATGAGTGCAGCTACATGGAGGGGGAGCTGCCCTGCATGCAGGGCAAAGCCAGGGAGGTGCCCCCACCTCTAAAATGAACTTTAACAAAACAAACAATCCAACGGTCCTTCTAAGGACCACCCTTTTTCAAGAAAGATTAATTCTATTCCCTCCCTCCCTCCCTCCCGTTGTCCCCATTGAGACCCCCACCATGTTAAACTCCCCTTGACCCTGTAGAGGCCCACCCGCCATGTTTTTTGACCCTGTAGTGCCCCACACCAAAAATCTTGACCCTGTAGAGACCCACCCGCTATCTTGACCCTGTAGTGCCACCCCCTAAAATTTTGACCCCCAGTACCCCCCCCCCCCCCCTCAACTACTGTTATTCCTCAGCTAGGCGAATTTAACTCGTGGCTGCTATCTGGATGTTGAATCTGGCCAGTTCTTTACCAACTAGAGCTGTTCTTCACTCAGGTCTATCTGATGATGTACTGTCTATTCTTGTGCGTACGTTCCATGCACTAATGGTGAGTTGCGTCACCTTTGTCTTCTTGTTAGGTTTTCGACCGCTAAGGTGGGACCCAGTCAGCCGCGTTATGCTGACTAGGTTAAAGTGAAGCAGGCAATGTTTAAGGAACCTTTTCTAGCCCCTTCCTCATGTTATGAGGTGAGCAGTGTGATCCTAAATAGGGCTGCTCAGTCACCCAGGGGGCTACCGAGTTCCACTGCTGCTTCGGTCCAGTAAAAAGCGATCCTATGCCCTGAGCCGCCTGTCTGCAGGTCTGCAGTTACAGCTTCCAGTGTATCTGCGCCTGCTGCTTTGCCGCTCGCCCATCGCCACAGGACTTGAAGGTATCTGGTGGGGACATGGGAATGATGTCATGACTTGTGCGTGAGTTGGATTTAAGTGAGGGGAAAGTTGCGCAGAGTCACCCTCAATCTCTCGTCCAGACCTGTCTGAATCCAGTGGCACGACAATGTCGGGATGTCTAGCGACGAGTCCGGATGCAGTGGATGGCCATCAGGTCCTTTTGCACCTAAGCTGATGACCTGCACTATCCACATAACTCTTGCCATCTGCCTTCACAGCCGGGAGGATGAGCATATCTGCTCGGCCGCCTGATCCGCAAGAGAGGACTCTCCAGAGGGAGCCAGGTGTAGCTGTCCACTCTGGGTCAACAGTCACAGGTAGAACCGTCTACTGTTAATTACGGTAGCAGGCGTAGCCCAATACATATCGAAGTTCTTACCAAAATCTATAAATACACAATAAAGTTTCTTTATTTCTAACCCTCAAAATATGCATCAAAGTATGTAAGACAAATATATCATCAAAAGTTAGTACCCATATGAAAACCTGCTTCCTTTTCTTGAATTAGATAATTAGCATTAATAAATGTTGACAGTCTTGAATTTACAATACATGCAAATAAGTTACCGAGACAGCTAAGGATTATAATTGGCCGATAATCTAATGAATATCCAGCATTACTTTTTCCCTGGTATACTGGTTGTATGATATCGTTCCCTGGTATACTGGTTCTATGATTCCCTGGTATACTGGTTGTATGATTCCCTGGTATACTGGTTGTATGATATCGTTCCCTGGTATACTGGTTGCATGATTCCCTGGTATTCTGGTTGTATGATATCGTTCCCTGGTATACTGGTTGTATGATATCGTTCCCTGGTATACTGGTTGCATGATTCCCTGGTATACCGGTTGTATGATTCCCTGGTATACTGGTTGCATGATTCCCTGGTATACTGGTTGTATGATATCGTTTAAACAAGATTATGGTAACACACCATGTTCAAATACAAAATTAAAAAGTAAAACATATGGTTAAGTTTTATGTTGACGTTATATATTCATTTCTAATATTATCAAGGTCACTGCTTGCTGTATTCTTAACTGTTGTAATTCTATCAGTAATAATATTAACAAAACCTTCATCTGTGACATCACCTATGTTGCCAGACAATAATGAATGATGTATTTCCGATAGACAATAATAAATGATGTATTTCAGATAGACAATAATGAATGGTGTATTTCCCATAGACAATGATGAATGATGTATTTCCGATAGACAATAATGAATGACGTATTACCGATAGCTCTATCGGACTACTCTTCTTATATTCCGTTTCGTAAATATGTGACCCCCCCCCCAAAAAAAAAAAAAAATAAATAAATAAATAAATAAATAAAAAATATTGCATTATTATTCCATATAGAAGATAATTTTTAGTGCCCTTTGGATTAGATTCACACTGTCAGTAATCTATTTTCGACATACTTTTGCGACCAGTGTGTGTGTGTGTGTGTGTGTGTGTTGAAGTTAAAGATGTAAAAAGAGTGATACCAGTGCCTTTTTGTCCCTGTGCGCTGTGAATATGCTTTTCAAGCGATGTGTGAAATCGCTCCAAACACATTGTAGGCCAGATTTGTCCGATCTCAAGAAAGATAACTATATGTATCCATATCTGTCCCGATAACTACCATCAGAATAAAAACAGAGTCATCATTCTAGGTACTTTGATATATCTAACAGTAATCAATCAGACTATGACGAAAACATTTTAGTAGCTCGTCGATGAAGCTTAACGCTGAAAACTGTTAAAATCTAAAAGTATAAAAGAGTAATGAGTTTTTAAGTTATTCGAAGATATAAAAAAAAGGGGGGAGGGGCTTATATTTCACCAAAAGATGACGTACCGAGCTAATATGAATTTCACTGAATTCAGAAACTGCGAGAAAAAGGTGATGTTAATGTGCGGGAATGCAAATGCAACGGACTTACGAAGGGGATGACAGATTAACGGAAGGACCTGGGGCGATTCAAACGTAAATGAATCTCCACAATGTTTCTCCGAAAGTTAGAGAACAATAATCACACAATTTGTTTCCTTCCGAATATAAAAATGAATAGCTATGCTCTGTGTGCTACTGTAGTTATTGAAGACCTTCGTTTATTCCAACCACCTGCACTTGCCATGGCGGCAGTGATAAGAGAACGATAACCTCCATTTAAAGAATTTGTTGAATGTTTTCACATCTGTGACTTCGCACGAATTTTCGCTGGCAGATGTTGCATGTGAACCTTGTGTGTCCATCCGTCTGGCAGGTTTTTACATGCCGATTGTCATCCGATGGGTATCTAAAGACACACATACACTTGCATATATATTTAGAATTTAAATGCATGTTCGTGAGGCCAGTAAGGGTAGGAGTTCTCGTGCTTCAATTGGTGATGCGCACACAGACCTGCCGTGAAGAAAATGTTTGACAGCATGTGTCACAAAGTAGACCTCCAGTTTTATGTTTATTTATGATTGTGGTATTCCTATTCATCACTAATTCGTCTGCCCATTTACAATCAAACTTTGCTTCACTATGAAGTTTTGTGTGGCGTCGGATACTATGCATCCACTTACTTTGAATATGCATTGGCTACATTTATAAGTCACAATTTTCTTC
Organism: Margaritifera margaritifera; assembly: GCA_029931535.1. Classification (NCBI taxonomy): domain Eukaryota; kingdom Metazoa; phylum Mollusca; class Bivalvia; order Unionida; family Margaritiferidae; genus Margaritifera; species Margaritifera margaritifera. The sequence continues at coordinate 2,859,374 of JAQPZY010001685.1, forward strand.
TTCTTAGCAACTTTATCCAGAGACGACTCATTTGAGCTTCTGCTGGTGTATTAATTCTATGACCTAAAACCTGCTATTCTACAGGAACATCCTCTCTATCCGCCATGAATCTATTCTGAGAGAGAGTAAACATTTAATTTGCCCGACAGGGAATAACTATCTATACATTGTGTTTTGATAGCCATGTTAGTTTACTCTTTCCAAAAAGCAATTTTAATATCAGATCTAAACTGCATCGTTCCTAAGATGAGAAACTTTAACCTTTATAAATTTCGCTCATTGCATGACTTAATAGTGCTGCTCAATCCCTCCCAACATTCTCTCGCTCTCTCTCTCTCTCTCTCTCTCTCTCTCTCTCTATATATATATATATATATATATATATATATATATATATATATATATATATATATATATATATATATATTCTACTGTAAGTGTATGTAAAGTAGTAACAAAAGAATCATATTTGTATGTATGGGCATGGGATCATGTATTTATTGGTAATCTACTCTGTGTACGAACCATTGTCTTATGTTCTGACCAAAATAAATAAATAAATAAATAAAACAGACATCTATGACGAAGACGAAAACAAAGTAAAATGTTTTGTAATGAAGCGACCAGTAACAGAAAGAAAATAAACAAACACACATATGAGAAAAAAATCCATGTACTCTAACCATTTTTATTTTAAAACTTAAAAAGGATTGCGTAGGAACTTAAAATATTACAAGCAATGATTCCAAAAGAAGTCAATAAAAGTACAAAGTTTTAATATTTCTAATTTTCCCATATTCTCGTATGTGTTCATAATAACCATCAACGAAGCAATTGGTCTCAAGCCACCCGTTCCAATGTCTCTAAATGTTAAATGAATTGTAAGGGTGCAAATTTCTGTCGATTTCTGTAGAGCACAGTTTAGTTTGACAGAGAACCATTAATTAGATTTATGAGGACCGGTACCATATTAAATCGCTAGACTGCAATGGTTTTAATGTTCGTGTTGTGGGCGAGATGGATACTTAATTAAGCATTCGTTTATTCAACGGTCAGACAGATTGGAAGGAAAAAGTCGACTTGGATCTTGGTATCAAAACAATGTCAGAGTTGAGAGGGTACAGAAACCATTTGTAAGCTAGTGGACGTAGTATTATCTTTTTGAGATTTCCAGAATCAGTTACATAAATAGCGCGAAATCTAGAAGGTTACGCTAACCGAACTGTCGCATATTTATAAAAGGCGGTAGAACCGTTTAATCTGATTGGCTACGCTAAATAAGGGGCGTGTTTCCCAGAAGAAATTTCATGGTTTTAATATGCCACATCGCAAAATTTAGCCAGTCTACGTTTTTCTGTAAGAGTAAAAATATAGGAGACTCCGAGATTGAATTTAGAAGAAATTCTCTCGTAAAACAATTATCCAAGGAACCGGATGTCTGGAAAGTTGACGGACACAATTCTGGCGGAAAAAGCAAGCAAGGCTTGAAACCACAAGGTATTTGCATCAATCTCATGTAATTCGTTGATACCAATATAATTATTTGCTTGAATTTATTTGTTTATTTTTGCATGAATTTATTTGTTTAAATTCGTAGATCAATTTTCTTGATATGAGTATAACTATTTGTTGGAGTTCATTTGTCTGAATTCGCACAATGATCTTCTTTATATGAGTTTGACAAATTGTTTGAATTTGTCATCTTGATTGTTATAGGAATCATGTATTCTAAGAATTTCATGCATTACTTTAGTTGACTTGAGTGCATATTGACTGAAATTAATGTAGTTAAGCCATGAAGTGGATTTCATTCATTCATTTGTATAATTGAGACCGAAACTGAAACTGTTATGTCTCGTGTGATGTTAATGTGATTCAGTGATGAAATAGCCGTTAGGAAGTACATTAATCTTATGAAACTAGGTTTGTTTATGGTCTGCCATGTTTCGCTTGACCAGATAGCCTTTGGTATCTGTTTGAATTCCGATAGGACGATATCTGATATAACGAGAGTGGAGTAATGTTCTATTTTCCCAGTAGGATATCTGACAGAAGATTTAGGTTGCTTCTCTATTTATTTTGAAAGGGGAAATAGCTCCACTAAAGTATCCACCTACCAACCTATCCACCTACCTACGTATGCACGTACCTACGTATCCACCTACCCATACAAAGTTGAGGGCCGACAGAGGCGAGATACAGAGAACGAGGAAGGGAAAAGCGAAGGAACAAAGAGAACCGCAACGTTGAAGTTGGAGAGACCAGTCTATCGCAGGTTATGAAGTTGTACAAGGCAATGACTTCGATTGTACACTCGATTCTATGATGAACTAATTCTATCGTTTAAAACAGATCGGCTATTTGCATAAGTATTTTTATGTTTGAAATTCAGTGAATGATTTGTTTAAAAAAGAAGTGTATCTTCCTAATGTAATGTATTCTCCCAGTTTGTTTGTGTAATTGATTAAATTGTTATATTTCATGTACGGGGGCTCGTGTTATTCTGTTCTATATATCTGCTCAGATCTCTATTTATTCCATCTATAAATTTCATAATTTATATTATTATTTACTCGATCCGGGCAATAACACCGAGGTCGATCATCCTCTAGATAACGATAACCAACCAAATAAAGTGGACACCTTGTAACGAGGTTAGTAAGAGTAAAAAACCCCACCACATGAATGTTAGTTTGTCGGATTAGCTCAGAGACTGAAGACACAAGATTTGGCCACAAAAATTTAGTCTCAAGTGTTGAATAATTATATTCACCTATATTAAATTTATTATTTTATTCATTCTGAAGAAATCTGTGTTGCGCTAAATGGAAGAAAACCTACATTGTTAACGATAGGAAGGTGTACAGTGTATATTTCTGTAATGGAAGACAACTTACATATTTATTAATTTTAATTGCCTAAGAAGAGTTATATTTTACGTTAAAACTTGGCATACATAATACAAAGTCACATTGTACCCCATTATACGATCAATATCATATTGATAAGCGTTCGCTATCAGATTCTTAACTTGATAGATGGCATCAGCGACACTTCAGCTAACACACTGTACAAAATTAAATGAAATGAGCACATCTTAAAAAAGATTTCTTTCCTCTCGTTGATCAGCGCTATCGGTAGCTGCAAATGGGTCTTGGACCAGGCTAGTCCAACCTACATTCGAATCACCTCGGCTATTTATGCCTCGGTTGTATGTCAACGCAGTAATTGACAGAAAAATCATTAAAAATTTGCCAGAAATTTCTTCGCAAAAAAAAAATAAACCTCAATCTATTTGGACTATCTCATTTATTTCTACGCTTGGTTGGACTGTAGAATTTGCCGAGAAGTTACAAATGAAGAAATAGTTCGATACATTCGTAACTGTTCGATCAATCCTTTATTCGTAAATAGCCGAGGTGGTCCGAATGGCAGCAATCGGCATACCTTCGAGGTATGATCCATCATGCTCCTCACAGCTGATACTCTTACAGAATATATCGATGCCTGAAGGCTGTTTTGAATCCAGGAACGTCTAATCTACATGAGTACATTGACTGAATCCTATCTTTCATCTATTATCACAGATTGAAATCCGATCGAAAACAAGGTATAAATAACCACACTATGTAAGGCGGGTTCAGATGCGCTTGTTTGTGACGTTACCGGTATCGCTACCCTCGTAACTTCGCTCCATCCTTGCATCGTGCGCCATGTTTCTCGCGACCTAACGCGCTTGTTTCGAGATAATGACGTCATCAACTGTGTCACCAGCGTTCTTTAAGAGTGACAGCAAGTATTTAACCAGTAAAATTAGACAAAATGAGATTTAAACAGGTAATTTCATGTAATTTAAAACAATCAGAATAAAAATCTATATTTTGACTAATGCCTTATTTGTGTCAGACATTTTGGCCTTGAATTTTGTATTATGTGCTAAAGATAGGTCCGCTGATAACATGTTGGCTTTGTTTACATATCTTGAACATTTGCTTTTAATCATGTGGGGTTCTTGTACAACGTAATAAAAATTTACACTGGAAATATACATTCACTATGGACTTTTTCGTTTCAGTATTATTGCATTGGAAAGACAAATATTTGTTTTATTGTTACATCATGGAATACACTGTAAGAAATGAACCTTATGTTTATATTGTATTATTATTGTATTATTTATTCACGTTATATTGAATTGAATATGTCTTTGAAAGTAATAAAATATGATAAGATGAAAATGTAATTTGTTTTAATATTTTAAAAAGTAAAGAATGAAAGAAAAAGAAAATTTCATTTTTAAATTATTTTTTTTTATTTCAAAAACACGGAGACGCTATAAACTAATAATATTCATACCTTGGCCTAACTGGCACATTCCGGTCATATGCCACGAGACCTTTTAGTCAGTGGCACGAATCATGGATGCTTTTCCGGAAATAAGTAAACTTACACACGCTCAGAAAAAAGGTAATTCTGAACTAATGTGCATGAATGCCAAATTTTTATTTAACGATGATTAAATGAAGTAGATATAGTTGCACACTTTCTATGGTTATTATAATAGATTATCACAATATTATAATGAACACGTTAAAATTCAAGTTAAGGGCACGAAATATGGCGGTTCGAGGATATATTGTGACTAGCTATGCTCAAGGTATTTTGAAAAATGCATTTTCAAAAAGTAATATTAACTTTTTTTTTATTTACAAGGGTCTCATTATAACATTTTTTCCCCCGCATAAACCCTAAGATATTACACCAGGAGCTCACCAAAAGTTGAAATCTAAAAATAGCATGTAGTTGAAATTTCCGACATTGGAGATTGTTACGCACCTCTCGTAACAGATGTACGATTTGGTTGGTTATCGTTATCTAGAGGATGATCGACCTATTGCCCGGATCGAGTAAATAATGAAATAAATATGAAATTTATAGATGGGATAATAGAAATCTGAGCAGATATATAGAACAGAATAACACGAGCCCCCGTACATGAAATATAACAATTTAATCAATTACATAAAACAAATTGAAATAATACATAACATTAGAAAGATACACTTCTTTTTTGAAATCATTTACCGAATTTCAACACAAATTTAATTATGTAATTAGCCGATCTGTTTAAAACGATAGACTTAGTTCATCGTGGAATCGAGTGAACAATTGAATCAATTGGCCAGCATGCCTGCATAACCTTGTTATTGCTGGTCACTCCAAATTCAACGTTGCTGTCAGGTCAAGGTTGATGTTCTCCCCTTTTTGCTTCTAACTCTCTCTCTCTCTCTCTCTCTCTCTCTCTCTCTCTCTCTCTCTCTCTCTCTCTCTCTCTCTCTCTCTCTCTCTTATCCAGCCTCTTTCGGTCCCCAAACTGTCTGGGATGCCTCTTCTCTCTACCTTCTACGTTGTTACTTATACGTGCATCGATGGTTGACTTTGTAGGTAGATGGATATGTGGATAGATAGGTGGTTAGGTAGGTGGGTCTATTTTCCCCTCTAAAATAAACAAGAAGCAACCTAAATATCCCGTCAGATTTCCTTCTGGGAAGTAGAATATTACCCCACTCTCGTTACGTCAGATATCGTCCTATCGGAATTCAAACAGATACCAAAGGCTATCTGGTCAGGCCAAACCTGACAGACGATAAACAAATCTAGTTTCAGAAGATTAATGTACTTTCTAACGGCTATTTCATCACTAACTCATTCTAACATGACACGAGACATAACAGTTTCAGTTCACGTCTTAATAATACAAATGAATCAATGAAATTCCCTTCATGGCTTAACTACATTAGTGGCAGTGAATACTCACTCAACTCTTTCGCGTGCATTATTCATACAATCTAAGACAGAAAAATTCACACAAGATTCTCACAACTCATATTAAATAAAGTAATGCATGAAATTCTTAGAAAACATGATTCCTATTACAATCAAGACGACAAATTCAAACAATTCGTCAAACTCATATAAAGAAGATTATTGTAAGAATTCAGGCAAATGAACTCAAACAAATAGATATACTTATATCATGAAAACTGATGTACGAATTTAAACAAATAAATTCAAATAAATAATTATATCGATATCAACGAATTACATGAGATTTATGCAAATATCTTGTGATTTCAAGACTCACTCGCTTTTACCGCCAGAATTGTCTCCCTCAACTTCCAGACACCTGTCCCTTGAACAATTGTTTATACGAGAGAATTTCGTTCTGTTTTGCTCGGAGTCAAGATTGTACCGACCTTTCGCAGGAACTTGGACTGATTAAATTTTGCGATGTGGAATATTTAAAACGTGAAATTTCGTCTGGGAACCACACCCTTTATTTAGCGTAGCCAATCAGATTAAACGTATCTACCGCCTTTTATAAATACACGCCCATCGTGGTTATGGTAACCCTCTTGATTTCGCGCGCTATTTAAATAACTGATTCTGGAAATTTTCAAGAGATAAAACAACTTCAAATGGCTTTACAAATAGTCTCTGCATCCTCTCAACTTTGACATTCTCGATACCTAGATCTCCTATTAACCTTCAATCCGATCGTTATACAATGAATGCTTAATTAAGAAACAATCGTGCCCCAAACAGGAACATTAAAACCATCGCAGTCTAGCGATTTAATACGGTACCTTTCTTCATAAATCTAATTAATTGTTATCTGCCAAACTAATGTTGTCTACCGAAATACATCGACAGAAATTTGCACCCTTACAGAGATCAGCAGTTTTCTCGTCGTCAACAAAGGGGAATTTGAAAACATGTCAAATACGTAAATATTTTGTATAATACCTTAAACTAAATAAATGTGGCGATATTCATACATTTGAACAAGTGAATAAAAATGATAGTGAAAACAGGTATTCCCATCTTTTTTCCAATGTACGGTAATTTTGGGTAAATCGTCTCCAATTGTACATAAACATTCACATCCCTTTGATTTACTCCAAAACAAAAGCATAATCCAGGCGAATCAAATAAGGAAAATATGTGTTACTATTCATTTTTACAATTTCACACGTTCTTGTACCTGAAAACAAAGTAATAAATTAAAAGTCGAGAAAATACTTAACATTACATCTCTAAGATGGCGATTGGATAAACGCATGTTAAACACTTTATAGGTTGGCGCCAGCAATCACGAAAGGAGCAGCCGAAAAGTTTATAACTCTTAAGTTGGCTATCAGTTATATTAAGATCATATATCTGGTGATTGAAAAGTTATGAAATGGTTATACCATGTGCCGATTTGCTGTCCATGCTGGCAATGCATCTTCCGGTTTGGATGACAAGCCCGACCCACTTAATTCTAAACTTAATTTCAGGCAAGGCGCATCAGTTAAAACTTTAAAAATATCTTACATTTTTTTAAAAATGTATGTGTTGAGCGCGTATTTGACCGAAATAATTGGATATGCAACAGGAGAGGAGATAAATTCCAAGTATCGCAGTCGGGAATCGAAGCCGGTTCGTCTGTCTCACAGTAGGGAGCACGTACCACTAGACTAAAATGTCCGGACCAGCTAGGCTGGTTAGTAAGTGGCCTCATATACCTAGACTGCTACACTCCTCCCCCCTTACCTTGACATTCGTCCTCGAATGTCACTCAGATTCACCTCTCAGAGCGGTCGAACTAATGAGAATTGGACGAGCCCCTAAATGTAACAGGAAGGGAGACAGATTCTAAGTGTCGCAGTCGGGAATCGAACCTGGTTCGTCTGTCTCACAGTCGGGCGCACATACCACTAGACTAAAAGGTCCGGACCAGCTAGGCTGGTTAGTAAGTGACCTCATATACCAAGACTGCTACAGATCAAATGCAATTTGAATATTTCGTAGTTCCTTTTCTCACCTTAAAACGCGCGCTAAAATTATAATAAGGCCTGATACACAAGATTTGGGGTTTTTGCTTTGCATAAATACCCATAATTTCATGCAAGACAGTCTCATATGAGCACAAGGTATGGTGCAAAATAGACCTGTTTTGGACTCCTGGACCAATGTTATTTTATCCCCCCCCCCCTCCTCCCTTGCAAGAGCATAGCTATTGTGACGTCTGCCGCGTACTACCTTGTAACGTCGTCAAGCCTGTTCTCCGTCTCTGCAAGTAAAGAATTCCTGACATTTTCCTCCTACGTCTAAGTTAAATTCTTTACATTCTGCAATAAAGTAATTGTACAGAATAGATCGCAGAAAATGCAATATGAATTGAGTGTGATGTTGTTATCAAAGAGTACGGTTTTCTCCATGTAATGGTATATATATATATATATATATATATATATATATATATATATATATATATATATATATATATATATATATATATATATATATACACACACACACACACGGTATAATTACTCCTGCCTCACTAGTCTGTTTAATGTTAAAAAAATAGGCAATTTACAGGTAGGGCCACAGTTATCAAATTACCGAAACATATATTGTAGTTTCAGCTTAACAAGTGAGGGAGCTTAGAGGCCGGTTTCATCATGTAAACACTTAATCCTGCAATGTAAGACGTCTACCCTGATATTTATGTTTTTTGGGTCGACGCAAACAACATAAATATCAAGGTAGACGTCTTACATTGTAGGACTAGTAAACACCTATCTGATATAATCTTTAGTTATTAAACTCTAGAGTCTTTAAAACGGACTTAAAATCATTACACTCCAGGTGCCATTTTACCAACAAAGTTGCATCGTTGTGGCAGTGTATCAGCCTTGAAAAGGGAGGTAACCCATTGTGTGCTGTATTATAATCGGTAGGATTGACTTCGAAGTTGCAAATGTCCATTCTACTGATCTGTGAACCAGTCAATGGAAATTTCCAGTATTTGTTCCAATTTCATCTTGCACCACTCGTGTGCAATTCAAGTCTTTTTTTTTTTTTTAAGTAATAATAATGCAAAAGCTGTTCCAAATTACAAAAGGTAAACTTCTTACACCGTAAGATTATATTTTTGTAATTGATGAACCAACTTTGTTTACACTAAACGTTACATGTCTTTATGTAAATACTGTCATGTCAGATAAAAAAAAGTAGCGGAGAACAACTTGTTGGTTAGTCCGAGTTTCCTCTGACCCTTCACACCCCATTTTAGATATTTGGACATTTATGTTGGGGTGTAGGAAACTCGGACTACATGTTGGTCTACCAACTTCAGATAACGACTAAAGAACACTACATGTATGCACATATATGAAGGCACATATGAGTTCTTCTAATCCCTTCAGGCATTTCAACTCGGGAATTTTTAATTTTTTTTTATTTGAATTCTTATTGTTCATCCTCCCTCAAACAACACCGAGTCGAAATCCTTGATGCACATGCACTTGATGCAATCAGTGGAACCCTCCCTATTCCCATTTAAAGCAACGGAGAAACTTCGCATACAAGTGGCTATTCAAAATCAGTAAGGTACTTAAATGGTACATGGAGGGGGGGGGGGAGGGAGGCTTGGAATGTGGTGCAAGTTATGAGTGACTAAATGCGCAAATAGTATAGGTAAAGTAGAACGGAGTCATCGATGGCAGATCGTGAACTTCGAGAGTTGGTTACAGTGTGTTGATTTGGAAGGAGGGAAGGTTCCAATGATTGAATCAAGTGCCTGTGATTTTGACTATAACTCGAGTCCTCTTTTGTTCAAAATTTGGTCACCTTAGCCCCACAATGCAAGACGTTGACCCTGATACCCCCCCCCCCCCCCATCATACATGTCAGGGTCAAAGCCTTTGTAAGAATAAGACTCACCCATGTTATTAAAGAGCATGCCATCTGATTTGTATTCTTTTATACCTTTATTTTACACAACAGTGACGAATGTGGACATGTATTCTATGAAATTCATACTTACCAGTTTAATGTAAAAATATGTTTCATGATTAAACTAGAGACATACAGTGTAATTCATCATAATTAAACTTGTGATTGATATAATTCATCATTTTGTTATTTGTCTGATAATGTTTGTTTATTTTGTATCTTATTTACATTTATTTTCTTAAGTATCAAAATAAAGTACAGTGTACTCTTTATTCACTCCAAGCACATGATGGTAAACATGAGTACAGTGATTCAGTTTACAAACCATGTATATCATATTTACTCTGTTATTATTGTCTTTTCAGTGCAGAAAATGACAGAGACAAATTCAGCCAAACTTTCAAAGGCTAATACCTCTCAGAAGAAACAGAAGTTCATCAGTCAGAAAACAGAACCAGGTTTTGTTAACTTTGCAACTGGCTTTAAACCACCTACTAGACATCAAAGTCAGCTTGCTATTGGCTGTGAGCCAATGATAAAAGATTTTGATCCAGGAGCAGAATGTTCACATGGTTTTGAATACTTTAATACCATCCCTCGACCAACAGATATAAATGATTGGCTTGCACAGTACAATGAAGAAGGACAGACATATAAACAGTTCCTGAATGAATGTCCCTGGCTGTCTAGTCGAAAGAGGAAGTACATGTCTCAGACTTTTGTCCTCTCAGGGAAAACTCTCCCTCAGAAATACCCAGATGGAAAAGTCTACATTGTTCCACTTGGCGAATTTCAGAGTGAGGATCTGAAACTTTTTTACCACTTAATTGAGTATACATCCATTTTCCTATGCTTACCAGTTGTGCCTCTTCCTGTGATACATTTACATGAAGAAAATGGCGACATTTTCTGGATCGAAGAACCATCAGTGTCAGAAGCTTTAAGACGTCGCACAAGTGAACGAAAGAGAAAACATAAACTTACCACTCGCTATGATATCAAGTCCAAACATTTTCAAGTTTGTGTTGATTCATGCTTAATGAAATTGAGACAAAACATTCCAAGTGATGCCATATGTATGATTGCTCTAACAATGTATGATCTTTATGGTGATGAAACAGACCTTTTTGTAGCTGGTATGGCAGCTGGAAATCAAAGAGTGGCAGTCTTCAGTTTATACCGTTACGATCCAAGTCTATCATTTTCTATAGAGAACTGGCATGAAGTAGAACCTGATAAAACAGTGTCAAAGGAGGATAAGATTCGCTTAATGCTTCAGAGAGGAAGTAAGCTCCTAGTGCATGAAATCTGTCATTTACTTGGCATTGATCATTGCATATACTTTGACTGCTGTATGAATGGGTCAGGGCATTTGGCAGAGGATTTCCGTCAGTCCATGCACTTATGTCCAGTGGATTTGCACAAGCTCCATATCCTTGTTGGATTTGATGTGGTGGAAAGATACAAGAAGCTGAATGAATTTTACAAAAAATACCAGCTGATAGGAGAGATGGAGTGGGTTGAAAGAAGAATAGCTTTCTTATCAAAAGAAGAAGAGGTGCCTAGATAGCTTAATGAGTTTGCTTGGCTCCATTCAAATTCCATGTTTGATTTGTTCAAACCTCTTTATGTGAAGTTTTCTTGAGATGCCAGACTGTTTTAGAGGCACCTTCACTTCAAAGAAACATGTCGATATATGATACCTTTCTAATCTAAATGGAGTGCAGAGATTTTTGTCCCTGATTATCCATTCCCAATACATATAGAGGACATTATACCTTGTCACATATGATTAGTGAAAATGTTTTCAAAGATTTTTTTCATGTAAACAGAAAATCATTGTATGATTTAATTTTGGAGCCCGTAACAGTTTACAGATTGAGTTTGAAGTATGATGTTAAAGGTTTACAGATTAATTTTGAAGTATGATGTTAAAGTCTGTTGGTTTTGGCAGGGAATATATTCAATGTGAGCCTCTGGAAGACTGCTCTACTTAAACAATAGTCCTATAAATAAGACTTTACCCTGCTACTTATACTGATGAGTCAGTATAAATATTAGCAGTACAAAGTCTCATTTTTAGAACTGTTTAAACAACAACTGGTTTTGTCCTGTTCTGGGCAGTGACACTGTTAATCCAGACATGTCTGGGCAGTGACACTATTAATCCAGACATTTTACCCCCTCCTCTTTCTTTATATTCTCAATAGATCCAGTGGAACAATTTAGCTCCTAGTAGAGGAAATTTGTTCCAGATTTTATCATTTCATATCTTAAAATTTTTTTATTGACAGGGTCCAGAGCAGCGAGGTCTGTTTGTTTATACACACTTTGTTGTTAACACCAGTCACAGGGAGTAAAATTCTCCCAAGATTAAACAAAAAACAAAGGAAGACTGCAGGAAAGCAGCAAGATTCCCAGTCTTTTTCTCAGTTGTCACTACCTAACCCCACCCACATGTTTGCTTCCATGTCCACAACTTAACAGGCTCCACCTCCTGGGGGAGGATCAAAATTCTAGAAGTTACAACCACTGTGCACAATTACAGACCACCCACAATCACATCCCAAAGTTTGAAGTCTCTCTGTCAACTGGTGTAAGACGAGTTGCACAACATTACAATATGCACACACGTCCAGACAGGCATGATCACCTACATGTAATTTCCTCCCTTTTCTTTGAAAAGCATGGGAATAAAAATGATTTATGTAATTGTGAGTTTCAAAAAGTCATATATGCTGCCTCTACTTTATAAATATAATTGTATATAGATATTATATTTTACCATGATCTTTTACATATTTTTTAATTTTTTTAATGTTGCACTCTTGATTCTGTAATAGAGGAGGACTTCAGTTTTTGTTCACGAGATCCTATTCTTCTTTTTTTAGGTGTAGGCATATACAGTAGAATACTATGAAACTTCCATCTTTTTGTAGGTGTGCCTAGAAACAATTCCAGATAACGAATAGGTTCAAAATGAGGAGATCCATTTCTGGCTTTCATTCGGATACCAAGAGATTCATATTCACAGATGTACCAATAACTGTAATAAAAAAATGAAAGGCTTAAAATGGTAGGTTTGTGGCTCCGTAGCACCTAAAATTGCTTCAGACATGTAGAAGAGTGGTTGTAGAATACAGTACATACATGTATATTTTATTTTGGTTACAATTGATGAAGAAATACCACCGAACTAGACCCAAATGCCAGATCACCGAAATCTGTCAACTCTGCTGAAGATTTCTTGCCATTCAACCTTATGTCAAAAGCCCCCAATATCAGTACAACTAGGGACTTGCAGAGCTAAGAGAACCTCAGCTAAGTTGGTTACAAATAATGGAGGAAATCCATTTCTAATTTCCACTGAGAAAGAGTCAGATTTAAAGAGCTTGGGTTCATAAAGATTCTCTGTATACATGCATACACACAAACACACACACAGACACAAATACTTTATTGCTAACCCATCTCTCAGGAAGTAATTTTCTCAGGGTAAAAGGAGGATAAAGAATTTAGACATAGTTAAACCTGTGAAAATTTCAGGAACTCATCTGTGATAGTTACAAAACATTGACATTGTAAGGAACTGACCATTTAATTTTCCCGGTGTGGGGGCGGGGGCACATTTTCTTCTAGCCAGATAATTTTGGTTTCATTTACCTCCAGATAATTTCTTTTTTCAAGTAATATAATGGATATAATATGTTCATTTTTTTTCTATAATCAGAACAAACAATTCTTTTTCAAGCTATTTAAATCCAGAATTTAAAATAAAATATTTAGGTTTCATTTCCCCGAAAAAAAAATGATTGGTCCCAAACCAAATATTTTTGATAGACATGTGTATCATCATCTTGATTGACTATTTTTTTCAATATTAATTTTGTAATCCATACAAGAGAGCTTCAAAAATTGAGTATGAAATCTCATTATTATTACTCTTCTTTATTATTTATAATTATTAATATTATTATTACTATGTTTCTGTATTTATATTTCAAAATGTTTTTATGAGTATGTTAATTTATAATGCTGTTTTATTGTTAATGATAACAAATAAATACATGTAGGAAAAAATAAAGCACTTTATGATAGAAGATCTTTGACCTTTGCTTCAAACTCTCCTCAAGTCTTTTTCAGACTTTAGTTCCAATACCTATTCACCTATTGCAAAAAGTTGCAATGTGAGTGTATTTTGGAATGAACCTGTTTCACTGCAACCTGTATTCACTATTGCTGAAGAAAACAAAGAGTTACCAGATCATACATGTGACAGAACCAGGATTTCAAACCAGTAGATTTACAAATTTTGATCAAGAGATTGGCTTCTAAACCAGTAGATTTTGTATTGGAATACATTTTACATGCTTTAAGAGGTTTGAAAACACAACAAGTACATTTTTTGCTATAATATGTATTCTCTTCATACTATAACAAAACAACAAGTTTTGAACATGAATCACATTCAGATTTTGATGGAAAATGTTACAATAATAATTAATTAATATGAAAGAGGTAGAGTTGTTTATCCTATAGTTCACTGGAAATAATTTTTTTTTTATAAAATCCAATCACATTTTTTATTTCATTCACAAGATCACTGTCTGGTGACCACTGACGACATTCATTGTGATTATTATGCTTGACATTTAACAGGTTCTCAATAGTTCTCTGGTCCAGATTTCCCCCTGAATCACTTTGTATTTTGTGAAGAATGGAGAATGTCCTCTCTATATAAGCATTAGAATGTGGCAATGACAGGACAACAATTCTCAGCCTACAAAGAAGTTCTGATTTCAGTTTTCCTGTTGCTGGGTTTGTAAGGTTGCTGACTGCTCTCCAATACTCCTTCAAGCAATGTTCACCCAGAGGAGGAAGTTCCTGACTTGGACTTAGGATGTATTCCTGAGCCTCATCCTCATTCAAGGGATTCTTTCTCTTTATGGCTCAGATCCAAAAATATGTTGGCAATTTTCACCATTGTAAATAAAAATAAAAATAAAAATTTATTTAGACTTCCAATAAACAATGAAAAAGTGCATAATGTATTTATGCTTTTATGAATAATTTATCTCAACTTTAAAATTGTTTATCTTGTAATATATTTGTAACTGATATATTTTATCTAGGACTTGAACTTAATTTATGTGCATGAAAACTTCAAATAGTTTATGAAATAAAAAAGATGCATACCTTTTGAAACACATAATGCAAACTCAGGACCTTTGCAACTCACCTTCACACACTTAAACTCTGATATCCAAGCATTGTTGAACTTGTAATATTTCTTAGACCGTGGTTTCTTGCATTGGCAGAAAGCACACATTTTGGCGTTTCGACATGAATTTAGCACAAAATGAAGAACTGTCCTTAAATATTCCACTTAAAACATCTTGAACAATACAATAACAATTACACAATACAAAAAATGAAAATACTTTAGTGTGTCTGCAGAAATAATTTGTTATGGTCAGTCTCCATTTTATCTCCCCTGTGCCAGAGGTTGGCCCATTTTCATCAAAGGGTCAGAAGACATCATGGACCACCCACCCTTGATCCCTTTATTACTTATAACACCTCAAAATACATCACCAGGCATGAGCCCACATTTGGTCTTAAACTCCTCAAATTACAACAATAAGGTAATCAATTAACAGCTTGCTGTGTACACGTTAGCTGTTCTTTAACAATTCTAACCCCATTACTCTGCCACGCATCATCGCACTGGGCATTGTATTGTATGGCAGATAGACGGGCATGCTCACCTGTATGCTGGTATTAGATGTTGGAATTGTTATCCTATCACTGTTTATACTGTTCACTGATAGATTTGATTGGTGTTGGCACATTAACACATGACAGTTTATCATGTAGAGACAATTTGAGTTCAAGTGTTACGCTCAGATACATGCATGTTTCGTTGGTCTGTGCATATGTCCGTCCATTCATGTACATGTATGTGCTTGCATATGGTGTATCATGTAACTCATCCAATAAAAAAACGCAGGCTCCTAATGATGCAAAATATAATCTGATGAAGTTACATGAACAGTTCATGCCACAACTGAAATTATACGAGATTCAATTAGCACTGGCATTGACATACAAACGAGAAAGTCACAAGTTTTAGTGACACAGAAACCACCTGTTCCAATTAAATAATATATTTCCACATCTCTGATTAAGAGGTTTGTTTAGTAAGAAATTTCTGTTAATTCTTTTCCTAAAGTATGTATGATTTTCACATCGAACATGGTATCACAACGAAAAACCAAAGTTGACGAGAATTGCTTGTAGCGCACATTGCACAACATTACGCATCAGGTTGATTTATGTATAATTCTGATAAAATTGTATGTAAACTACATTTTTTACTTTTGAATAGTTGATTTGAGTACTGTAGTAACATTTTATTTTAAAAAAACCCCCACCATTTCAAGTTTAAAAGCCACCATTCAGTTTCTTAGTCACTGTAGATCTACAAAAGCATCCCATGTGTTTGTCTACAGAGTACGTCCAAATACATTTAGTTATCGATATTTTTTCATCATGTTGCAGTAGGAAACAATACCACGATGGTCCTTGGAATGGCTTACCTAAATTATCACAAAAACATATATTAAAAACTGAATCCTTTCATAATAAGACGTAAAAGACTTACAGCAAAACAATCAGAAGTTGAGCGATGTACAGCATTCACATTATAATAGCAGTCAGCTGTTCAGTAAGCCAAATGGGTAGATATGGGAAATGGTTGAGTTTCCAATCGTTTCAATTAAACGGCATCATTTTGGTTACTTGTTTACAAATTTTGGTTACCATATTTGCCGGCCTATAAGTCGATACATTTTTACGTCTGGGCTTCATCTTATACTCCGAATAGACTTATATATGAATTATGTCATTTAAATTGCTTTACCGTAAAAAAAAAAAATAAATAAAAAGTAAGAAAAGTATAGTGTAAAAAAATATTTTTCATTTTTGGGAAGAGATCGTGTGCGAAAAAATATAGGACCCTACATGGAGAAGGATTCCGAAATATTTACGTGATTGTCAGTATTAAATTCACGTACATCAGACATAATTGCGCTAAAGCAGCATGCACTAGTTTGCTTACATATGTGTGTAGTAGAATAGACAAGTTAGAAAACGGAGAACCATGACATGGACATGGGTATTCCATTGCACATTTTTCTTATTGCATCTTGTGATCCAAATAAAAGAGACAGACAGATTTCAGCCCTTCTTCATGCTATTTTGCTTAATGTACCTTACTGACCCGTTTTAGCTGAAGCTTTTGTCAAAGAGAGAAAACAGTAATGAAATAGTCAGTGGAAATTAAAACAATGCATACCATACTCCTTCAGTTTCAAAGATATATAATTTATATTTAAATATTCACAATATTTATATTCATATAGACTCCATTTAGTTTCCCAAGATGACCATTTAGCATGCTGTGTTGTTTTGTTTTTTTTTTGTTGTTGTTGCAAATACAATGAACTCTATATTCCCACGAAATAAAATTACCCTTTATCAGTAAGTGCATGTACACTTCCTGTAGTTAGGCGGCATTTTGGTTTGATCTTTGCTCATGAATTCAAAGCTCTGACGCTTCTGTCGGCGAGATCAAAAGATGTCACTGGTTGAGAAACTTACATGAGCAAGCACCTGGCATTACAGGTCATTACACAGTCCTGCATACATTAACATGCTTTACAGGATAGATTACAATACCCTATGGGTAGCCTCATTTCCCTATTGGTAGCCTCACTAATTTGATCACATCTACTGCAGGTGTCAACTGGAATGACCTGGCCAAAGCTGTAGGCATATTTAATTAGAATGTAAATAACACTGCAAAGCCAGTTGGTTCTTTATGATAATGGATATAAAAACAAGAATGAACTGTTTATTCAGAGATATACTTTGATAATGGAATACAGTAATGCTCCTGTACATGACTAAGATCACAATCATCAGGTAAATCGACAATACATATTACAATCGTCCTGTAACCTCTCTCTCTCTCTCTCTCTCTCTCCAAAAGCTAAAAGTAAAAACTGCTCTGAATGCATACGTTCTTACACACTGACATAGCGTTGTTTCATCCTCTCTCTCTCTATCTCTCTCTCACACACACACACACACACACACAGACACATACACGCATTCACTAAAAACAACAAGTCTTAATCGAGTTCTTTTAGTTTTTATTGTACATATAATTTGATACTGTTCCTCTAAGAATACAAGTTGTACTTATTTTTTGACAACAGGAGTTCATATCATTGCGTACAATGTACCAATAAATAATACCTATAAATAATATGTGTACAGACCATCTTAATCATTTTCCCAATTAATCTGGAATAGCATAGTGATACCATTAATATTCACCGGAAGTTACTAGCGAAAGTGACGAAGCCAAGGTGTTGATCTGGCTTCGTCTTATACTCCGCATCGACTTATATATGGATGAAGGATTGAAAATTGACGAAATTGGCGAATTCGACTTATACTCCGCATCGACTTATAGGCCGGCAAATACGGGTACATGTTTACAAATTTTGGTAAATGTTGCAGTCTTAATTTTTACCTATTTGTAATTACAATAATCCTATCAGTTAGAAATAATTACAATGATAGCCATTCTATTTGATTTTTTAGTTGGATCACAGTCATTTTGTTATAATGCAGCTGGATTTGGATCATATTTTTTAATTCAGCTATCTGATCAAAATATTTAATTCAATGAAATGTGGACAAAATATATATTATTTATGTAATTAAGCGTAAATATTAAATTCTGCCCATGAATTAAAGCTAAGAGCCTTTCAAGAACACACCAAGGCAACCAACCTAGGCTGGTCTGGGTGGGTATCAATCCCACGACCCTTGGACTACGAGTCGGACACTCTACCAACTGCGCCACCGAAGCTCTCCACCTGTGGAAAAAAACTTAGAAGGATCTAAGGAGGAATCTCATGTTCACCTAAGGAAAGAAACAGGATCTGATGAGGAGTCTTATGTTCAGCTAATACAATTTTTGTTGTTTTTTGTTGGTTTTAATGACACTTTTAACACATTATTGTCTACATCATGCTGAGAAAATGCCTTTTTCAAGGACACACTGAGGCAGCCAATGTGGGCTGGTCAGGGTGGGTATCGAACCTGAGACCCTTGGACTACGTGTCTGATGCTCTATCTACTGAGTTACTAATGCTCCCCACCTATGGAAAGAAACGGGAGGATCTGATGAGGAATCTCGTGTTCGACTAAGGAAAGAAACAGAGGAGGATCAGATGAGGAATCTCATGTTCACTTGAGGGAAGAAACAGATGTGGATATGAGGAATCTCACGTTCGCCTAAGGAAAGAAACAGATTAGATCATATGAGAAATCTCATGTTCACTTGAAGAAAGAAGCAGAGGAGGATCCGATGAGGAATCTCATGTTCGCCTAAGGAAAGAAACAGAGGGGGATCGGATGAGAAATCTCATGTTCACTTGAGGAAAGAAGCAGAGGAGGATCTGATGAGGAATATCATGTTTGCCTAAGGAAAGAAACAGATGAGGATCTGACGAGGAATCTCATGTTCGCCTAAGGAAAGAAACAGAGGCGGATCAGATGATAAATCTCATGTTCACTTCTGGAAAGAAACAGAAGGATCTGATGAGTAATCAGATGATTGCAGAAGTTCAATCACTCATAAATGTTAACATTTTACCACCCACATGTATACAATTCCCACTGGATGAAAAATTTGACTTTCAGCTACTGTATAGACTTAACCATTTTATTTTGCCAAGGATAAAGTTTAGTCAAATGAAAAAGTGAAAAGTTGTACAGCTATGTTCTGCGTTTACACATGCAGCATTTTCATATGACAGGTGAGCTGAAATTCTGCTTATTTTTAGGACAGGAATCCATCTCTTTTTTGAGAGCAGAATCCTGCAATTATACTAAATTCCAGCTGGAATCCTGCTGCATTGTGGAATCACTGGTCTTTTTTTTATCATTGTCAGTGCTACATTACAACTGAAAAAGGAGAGGATTTGTTGAGGACTTTGTAATTTGCAAAAATCAAACATTATTTTGGGAGGTTTTGACAACTATGGTGATTTGGGTATACAGAATATTGCAGAATTTGCAAGACTGATTTTTGCTTCTTCTAGTTGAGGATGAATTTGTATGCCAAAAGGTGGAATTTATCTTGGTTTCTGAGTGTACAAGCAGCGTGCAAAATAGCCACCAGCCTGCCAGTCAGCTAATTTCACTGTTGACTGGTGCAAAAAATTATTAGCCAGTCCATCTTTCCGGTTTGATTTGTATGTGTATAGAGTAAATGTAATCTATAAATTGTATATGTAATCATATTAAAAGGAAATAATATAAACTATGTGAAAAAAACAGCAAATTGTTTCTGATAACCACTCATGAATTTAGAGCATAGTTATCAGATCTGCTGGGTGAGATGAGAAGGGAAATGACTTGCATATGATCTATGTACAATAGACGCTTGCAACTCCAGTTAAGAGGGCGCTCTACAGATAATACATGCTTCTGAGAGAGTGACAGGTGTAAGATGAAGTATTTTGCCTTTGCAACATGCACAATATAGAGAATGTTGGCATACCTCTATGTTACTTTCATGTACTGTGGCTGAAATTTCTTTACATATTGTACTTGTGGAAACTGGCCATGATCTAAGCACACAGCAGACAAAATGGCTGTTCCAAAGTATTCAAAAAATCAGCCTGAATTAGTCAAAAGTGCAATATTTTCAGCAGTTATTAAAATAGGGAAACGAATTTTGCCAGAGCAGACAATACCAGCCTCTGAAAGTACTATGAATGAATTACAAAATATCTAAAAAGTAAAAAAAGTTATCGGCTCTTTTTTTATTATTTACCTTTGAAGTCCAGGAAGTGAAAATGGCCAAGCGGAGCTAGCAGTTTTTTGAGAGGTGCACATCTTAAGTAAGACCAAGCTGTATACTCTATAACCCAAATTTCACCCATCAATCATATACCAAAATAAAGGGAATTCAAAGTTCTTTTAACAATACCTAAGATATACAAGGTCTTTTTTAAATAGCCAGGACAGCCAGTGAGGAAAACCTGGGTAATTCTTTTTCTTTAAAAATCTAAAAATATGCAAAGTACGAAACTGGAGAGCGCCACCTAAAAACTCTTCTGCCTCGGAGATGTCTGATGACGCATGCTACTTCCGATTCCAAACGTCAACATGTGGAGTTATTTGGATGCTTCAAAGTTTGATAGATTTAATCCTGTATCTACCAGCCAGTTGTGCCATGTGTGAGGGAGGATTGTCTCAGATGAAGCAAATGACAGAATACACAAATAGGATTCATGATAAGACCATGATAATGATTTTAAACTGTTCAGCTGCATTTTGATGATGTGGTTGCATTTGATCCAGTTCTAGCAATTAACTGCTGGAACTCGTTTTTCTGCAGACCGAATTTCATGAACAGCTATGCTTTAGATACCATAGCCTCATCTCTGGAGCCTGGGCCTAGTTCTGATGACAAGTCAATGGATGAGGATCCCGATTCTCTTTCCGACTAGGATTCAGACTGGTCATCAATGGCAGCATCAGATTCTGACGACTGGCCACTATACGAGGTATGTATGGATCCGGATAAGCTGGACAGTTAGTAGCATTGTCCTGGTCAATGAACAGTGGCCATGTTATGTTGAATTTAATAAAATTAAATACATTTGATACATTATATATTTTGTTTTTCTTTATTTTTCCAATTTTCATTACATAGATAACTTTAACAGGGGGCTTACCTGTTCAGGTCTACCATTGAGTCATTGACTACATTTTGTCTTTTTATATCATGAAGTGTAGGACAGTTTGAAATGGACAGGACCAGTAACATTTTCAGGTTACTGGTCCTGTAGGCTTGCTGGATTTTTTGGCGAGTTTCACAGTGTACAAGGTTTTGTATTTGGGCCTAAAGATGATATCATTTGCAGGATTTTATGGATTAGAAGATGGTTTGAGACTATATTGATGAGCCAGTTTGTTTCATCCAAGATAAAGTGATGGCTTATTTGCCTCAATATAGAGGTTTTTCAAAGGAGGAGTTCTAAATGCTCCCAGACACAGTCAAAGTCCCTGATTGTGTATTGGATCAAGCATCTGCAGGTACAATTTATGAGCTGATCCATACACAATCGAGTCATAGTCAAGTTTAAATCTTACTCAAGTCCTGTCAAGTCAGAGTATGACCTTCTGGTCTGCTCCTCAATCTGCGCTTGCCACGAATTGTATTAAACCCAAGGCTTTTTAACATTTATCTCCGAAACATCTAATATGCAGTAAAAACACAAGTTTACGGTTTTAAAAAAAAGGCCTTTAAATGTGGTCTCCTCCGCAACAAGGATACAAGAACCATCAAGATCGAGTTTGGGGTCATCATGAATTCTGTGTAATTGGCAGAAGTGCATAGATATTTAGATTTTAAAAAATTTGACCCCATTTTCATCTGTCCATTTCTGAACTCGATTTAAGAATATCTGTAGCTGACAATCAGTAGTATACATATTACTTAATGTATACCAAATCAAAAAGTCATCAACCTATAATGAGGAGTCAGTTCCTGGGTTAAGACATTTTACTATGCTAATTTTGATGTTGAAAAAGGTGACTGGCAATATGCTGCCCTGATGTACACCTGCAACTGGTTTGCTAGAAGGTCAAATGGTAAATTCGTTCTCCCAGCATGTATCATTCAATATACAACATGGTTGATACAACCTTGAACAAGAGTCTCTCAAAGGGACTGACACTGTACTGGGGGAAAAGAATTTCCAGGAATTCAAGATAAAATCATTTTTTCCTTTTAACTGTAGAGTGTTGAAACCATATGTTATATTTTTAAGTGATAACAATATTTTCAAATTAGCTGCTGTGGTACACATATTGGATGTCAGCTTGGCACCATTTTCATTTAGGACAAAGCAGACATCATTAGAAGTCTTTTGGTGAAAATCCCATGTCATAATGATCATCCATTCAGGGGGTAGTGACAACAAGATTTTTAAGACAGTCATAGCAGCCATACTGGATGTATGACTGACACCATTTTCATTTAGGACAAACTAGGTATCATAAGAAGTCTATTGGTGAAAACCCCATGTTTATATAGCCATTCATTTGGAGAGATTTAGAGACAACAATATTTTCAAGATATGACTTTCCATTCAGTAGGAGTAGCACTAACAGGATTTTCAAGACGGCTGCTGTGGTGGCCATATTGGACGTCAGATCAGCACCATTTTCATTTAAGACCAACTGGACATCATAAGAAGTCTTCTGGTGAAAACCCCATATCATTGTGACTTTCTGTTCAATCTGAGTTGTGACAACAAGATTTTTAAGAGGACTGTCATGGTGACCATATTGGATATCAGATCAGCACCATTTTTATTTATGATCAACTAGACATCATAAGCAGTCTTGTAGTTAAAACCCCATGTTGATATGACCATCCATTGAGGAGGAGTAGCGACAAGATTTCAAGATGCCCACTGTGGCAGTCATATCGGACATCAGATTGGCACCATTTTCATTTAGGACCAACTAGACACCATAAGAAGTCTTTTAGTGAAAACCCCATACTGATATGACCATGCAAGTAGGAGGAGTAGCGATAACAAGATTTTCAAGATGGCCAATGTGGTGGCTATACTGGATATCTGAGCAGCACCATTTTTCATTTAGGACCAACAAGACCATGGAGTGAATGTGTGTAAAGTTTCAAGGCAATCCTCCAAGTAGTTTAGGAGGAGTAGTGATAAAAAAACTTGTGCTACTGGACAGACAGACGACAGACACCAGACCATCCCATAAGCTCTTCTGGTCTATGACCAGTAGAGCTAAAAATCCTTGAATTTGAGGGTAACATTAAAAAAGTTGGTTTTATCCTTGAAAAGTCCTTAAATGAATTTCGCCACAAACTCTTTCACTTTATATGAGGGAATTTTAAAAAAAGATTTAAAATAAATAAAACATATTTTCCAAACATACTAATTAAAATGGTATAAAATTTGGGGTGGCTCTAAAAAGACACACTAGTACCATTAGTTACCAGATGGAGTTAGGTTCCTTTTGCTATAGTGGTGCAGTTGTTTATCTTCATTTTTGTACCTATTTATGCAGTGATAAACAAAATAATGAATATAGAAAGTTCAATTTCTGTAAGAAAACAAAATACTCCTTAAAAAATCTTTGAAAATAACTTTCCTTGGCTGTACAAACCGTGTGCAAATGAAAGATGAAATTTTGTTACCACTTTCACCCTTGATTCATTGAATGTTTTGTAGTTCACACAAGTTTTGCTAAACAGTTTGTGCACATTATACTGACATGCTTATCTTGCAAAACACAAGTCAAGATAAACCCTAACCTCCTTAGGCAGTAAGCACAGCCTACACTGTACCAGTCTTTGCTCACGAGTGCTTGATTGAAAACAAAACGGGGGTTGATTATGATGACGGCCTGATCATTATCAATTGTAAAATCAGAGTTTGTCAAAAAGTAAATGTCTTGGTTTTTGGAGTTAGAATTTTTGAATGTAAATGTGGGTAATTTTCTGAAAGGCATTGTGGGTAAGACTGGTACAATGTTATGCTTTTACTAGTTCACCCACTATAGCAATGAAAATGTTTGCAAAGAAGAAATCTAAAATTCATGATCATAATGCCTTGCAGAAAATTACCCACAATGACTTGCATAAATGGCTGATTTTGTACAGGAATTTCAGCATCTATCATCATCTATAAATTATGCTTCTACCTGAAATTGACATTAATTTACCTGCTCAAAATAACTGAACTCATGTTGTCAATGTCTGTAGTTATCACTTTTCATTTGCAGAAGTATTTTTTTTCTTCAGAAAACTGAAAGGGTATACCTATTAGACTGTACTGAAGTGTATAGTTGCATTTTGGATACTTGTCACAAGAATCATGCAAACAAATTTCTCCCTCACTGTGCCAGGTCTCTTTAATTCATAATGCTAATAAGGATATATACATATATACTTATTACAAACTCAACATTCAATTATATGGATGATCAAAAAGTATCTTCAACTTGCTAAAACTACCATCAGCTAATGGTGTGACTGAAACAAAATACCAGATTGACATGATATCCACATTTATTAATGGAGGAGAGAATTACAAGCTTAACAACATGAAACTAAAACATCTCTCTGATGACACATGCATATAGACATAATAAATAGATCTGTTAACATTCTCTATGTACAGATAAGAGATTATATACTGTAAAAATGTGAAATCTCTACACCCTTTGATGAATTGTTCTTTTCCAATCATCGACTGAATAATAATCACTTGGAATTCAAAGCTTTCTATAATGTTCCATACAGTTAAACCTGTGCCAATATTAGCTATCAATTATCATTTGTCAAAAGTGTAGACTATCTAAACTCATTATGAACCATGGTTTGGTTCAGTTTGACATTTTTACAGCATAGCAACACATTAGGGTTATTCAGTTTTGAGGCAATCAGAGTAAAGTGTCTTGCCCAGGGACTCACCACAGTAGCAGACCTGGGCTAATCCAATGGTATGGTTCGAACCCGAACCCTTCTGGTCACAAGTCCGACATGCAAAACACTGAGCTACTGTGACTCTACTATTTCAAATTAAAACAAATTCTGTAAGAAATACATCTGGCCACCAACATAAGCTGAAGATGCTTATTAGCGAAGTCTAACAAAACTAATCTATACTACAGGAAAAGTACATACCGGTGGCTGGACCTTATCTTGCAAACAATGACTTATAAATGCATATTACAGGCATAGAACATGTAGAGGAAATCATGAGAAAATTATCAACAGCATATTTAAGAGCACAGTGCTTTAGAATATTGCAAGACATCTAGAGAAAAGCACTAATATGCTTAATTACCTAAATTTGAAAAAAATGGATGCAAAACTATGATGAATTGTACAGTGCACACAAAGTACTTACACAACATGATAGATATTTGATCAATATGATCTTGATCTAGACATTACAAGCACTTGTCAAGAACATTATTTTCAATTAGGAAAGACTTTTTTGCCAAATATGTGGAGTGTGCATGTTTTCAGTGTTTTTTCTTTAACTACATCTCCAACACACCAAAAACAAAAAGGTGTTGACATGCCTTTCTTTTGCTGATTTGTTTCATTTAATCTATGTACAAAGTAATTCACCAATGTGAATTTCCCTCATTATAAAATTCAAATGGCATAGCTCAAATATAACAAAAGTTCCTCAATGGGACTGATGCTCTACTAGCTGAAAAGAATTTCTACATATTTACGATAAGTCAATTTGTTTTGTCCTTTTATTCTTTTTTACAGTCAAGTATTGAAATCATCTTGAATACTCTCGAGAAACTATAACATACCAAATCTGGTAACAAAAATATTTTCTAACATGTTTGAGTTTAGATGTTCACAAGATATCTTAAGTGCAATACAAAACTCTTTTGTTATGGCCTTTGACAAGATTTCACAAGATAGAAAATCACTGAACATGCTAAGGTCACTTAAATCTATAATAATTATTTTGGGGGAAAAAACCCCCAAGAAGTTATTGAATTGGCTTTATTCAAGGTATTCTTCAGATATATCCACAAACAGGTCTGATAAAAATCCCTTCATACTTGTTTGTATTATCATGCTCACTAATCAGTACAGCTATGACCTTTCACCTTAAAATCAGTGTCAGAGTGCTGACTATTAAGGTCTTTATTGGAATGCAACTAAATACAAAGTCTGGTCAAAATTCATTTGTATATGTACAAGTCAGTGTTCATATGCTCAATGAACTACAAAAATGCAAGCAATTACCTCTAACTTGACCCTAAGGTCAGTTAGGTCTGGTTTTCAAACTCCTTCACAAATGTGTGGACATGTTTGTGGTCAGATCTGCACCACTTTCATGCAGAACCAATTACATACTGCAAGAAGTATTTTTAGTGAAAACCCCATGGCAATACCACCATTCATTCAATATGAGCAGCGACAAAATCTTCAACATAGCCACTATATATTGCTACATGTTTTTGTGGACATCCCATGTTGATGAAACCAGAAGAAGTAGGATGACCATCAATGCAGCCATTCTGGAGACTGGATCAGCATCATTTTAATAAAGGAACAGATATATTTTGGAAGAGTTAAAAAAAAAAAAAAAATTGTCAATATGGCCAGCCATTCAGTTGAAGTAGCTGTAATTTGATTTTATGACATTTTTAGGAGGTCACATAGACGGCATTTTCATTTATGGACAACTACATATAGCAAGAAGAGTTTTAGTGAAAACCCCATTTCAATACCACGTAACCATACTTTCAGCAAAACCGGTGATAAGATTTTCAAGAGTCACCATTGGTGGCCATAATGGAAGTCAGATCAGCACCATTTTCACTTAGGAACAACTAAACATTATAAGAAGTCTTTGAGTAAAAACTACTTGTCAGTACAAGCATCCATTCAAGAGAAGTAGAGATCAGATTTTCAAGATGGCTGCCGTATTTCATGTCAGATCAGCACTGTTATCATTTTAGGCTGAACTTGACATAATATGTCTTTTATTGAAAATGCCATGTTAATGTGACCAACCATTCATGAGGAGTAGTAACAACAAAATTTTCAAGATGATGGGGGAAGGGGAAAGTATAATTTTCATTTAGGACATACCGTACTTGACTTTTGGATGAATGTGTAAATTTTCATGGAAATCCTCCAGTAGTTAAGGAGTTATGATAACAAACTTATGCTCATGGGTGGATGACAGACAAAGGCCATCACAGAAACTCTTATAGTCTATGACCAGTAGAACTAAATATAAATATTTCATAGATAGCATAGCAGACATTTTACAAATATGTGAACATGAAATTCCACTTTTTCAATATTTTCCTAGTATTTCGAACAATTTCAAAAATTGTAAATTAACAACACATACCAACTGAACTGAGAGAGGAAAGATTATGTTGTGATATAAAATCTTTACTTGCTAGTATACCAAAATTTGTCTCTAGTCTTTTTTCATGTCACAACATCTGAAAAATCAAATTTTTCTTGTCTCATAAAGGCTTGAAATATGTCGCATTAAAACATTTCCTCCCTCCCAAAAAAGCTATCAAACCTTGTATTAATAAGCAATTATTTCACTTCTGAAAGACATCAGATTTTCAGATTTTTCTTTCACTTCTGAAAGACTGTCATTCTTTCAGATTTTTGTTTATCTTAAAGAAGCTTAACAAGAAAAAATTTCATTTGTGACCATAACAAAATGACTGCCTATAATTATTTTTGTGATCAAATGGGTTTTCAAACACAATTTTCAAATAAATCCAATGTAAGACATCTTTTCCACTATACGTTTCCCTGAATGATAATGGGTTTTATGTTGTAGTTGCATACTGATCTTAAACTATGAAATTTTATAATAATTATCCCATACTGCAATATTTCTATGTACCAGTACTTCCAGTAACACTATTTTAAACTGTTTCACATCTCTCTCATAAGTCTTAAAGGAACTGTTTGCATATTTTTATTTAAATTTGGACAGAATTTTAGCCTACTTTTGTCCATATTTAGACAGAATGCAAATGTTAGTGCATGCATGGTTGCTCCAGGTGCAACTGGAAAGAAATAAACAAACGTGTATATCCTTGAAAAACAAACTAAATCAGCATTTACCTGTAATCAGAAGCATATGAAAGGATTTTGTTACCTGGAAGAGACCTAATTTCAACTGATACTAGACTGTAGATTTACAGAACATAATCATGATGTACATTTCCCTACCTGGTAGTGAAGATAATAAACACATTGTTTGCACTATACAGGTAACTGATCTCAAGGCTGCACATGCTGCATATTGGTCCGTTTCATTTCTTTCCAGATGTCTCAAGAGCTAATATGCATGCATCAACATTTACATTGTCTAAAGTAGAGACCAATGCAGTTACTTTTTAGGTCCAAACAAGTAAATATTTAATCTTCTCAACACCAAATCTTTGTTATTAACTGAAAGTTCATAACTTTATCATACATATGTATGGCTAACATGTTTTTCATTCAACTTTCT
This sequence comes from Margaritifera margaritifera, assembly GCA_029931535.1. Classification (NCBI taxonomy): domain Eukaryota; kingdom Metazoa; phylum Mollusca; class Bivalvia; order Unionida; family Margaritiferidae; genus Margaritifera; species Margaritifera margaritifera. Next base: position 2,888,332 of record JAQPZY010001685.1, read on the forward strand.
ATATAAAAATTCATGCAAAATATGTAATCAGTCATTTTAGGACTGTTCCAGTAAAACATACTTTGGACCAGGAAACGCACTTTCAACATGGAGTAGTCACCCATAAATGCAATTTAGAATTTGTTATAATTTTCATATCAACTTTTAGAGTAATCCGAGTACCATGGCACATATTTTTTTAAACGGCCATCCCTGGGTACCGTGTGTTTTTAAATGGAACAGCCCTTAGTATATTAAACACAAATATTAGGAATGTTGGATAAAACATTGACTTCAAAGATTAAACAAGAGGCAGAAGTAAACCCAAGATCGCTCACATGGCTGACATCTGCCTAATAGCCAAATGGAAAAGCAGTTGGCCACGAAATCTGGGTCAGTAGTATGCCTTTTGTAGAAATTTCTTCCAATGCTGTTGACTGTACATGTCAGGAAAACAGATGTTTCAAGTTTTCTCTAGTTTTAGTCTCTTCATCCATATTTGAAAGCACAACAGCGTCAGGTCTAATATTGAAAGCCCTTCATGCCTGGATGCTTTCTGTCCAATCTGGTAAAATTCTGTCAATTGGTTTTTGGGAAGAAGTCATTTAAAGGTTGTACTATTTTTAGTAACAGTGACCCTATTTGATGGCAGATTAGCATCAGTTTGTACAAACCTGAAAGTAATTCTTACCAGATTGCTTTCTATCAAATTTGGTTAAATTATGTTAAACTGGTTTTTTTTCACAAGAAGTCATTTAAAGGTTTTTCTATTTTTAATAAGTGGCCAAATCTGATGATGGATTGTCATCATTTGTATATATATGAAAGCCCTTCACGCTAGAATGATTTATGTCAAATTTGGTCAAATTCTGTCAATCAGTTTCTGAGAAGAAGACATTTAAATGTTTTTATATTGTTAGTAATGGCTGCCATATTTGTTAAATTGCCTAAATTTGCACAATTTTAAAGTCCTTCATGCCAGGATTTTCAAATTTGACTGGTTGGTTGTTTTTTAAAGGCACTTTCAACACATTATTGAATATATCATGCCCAGGAAATGGGAGATAAGTGCCTTTCACAAGGACACAACGAGTCAGATGAACCAGGCAGGGTTGGGTTGGTACTGAACCTGTGACCCATGGCTTGATATGGTTGCATTCTAAATGACTTTGCCATGATCACCTTCAAGTGCTTTTAAATCAAACCTATGTAGTTTAAACTCCTCTTCAGGAACAAGATTTTAATACTGTTACCAACACTCTCAGAATGCTGTTTTTTCTTGAAACAGTCAATTTGGTAAATATTCTAAGGAGGCATCAGTAGTGTATTTATCACAAAACCACAAGTGATGATACATCTTATTTGGGAACTCAACACAGTTCAAAGAAATCAGAGAATATCTGAATGATTGACATTGTCCAATACAGTATATTACTTCAAATAACAAAGGGTTAGATCAAGTATGTGTCTGAGCATTGAAATTCAAAGGTCAAAATTACCTCATCAGCATCTCCCTGCACATCTTGCAATCATGTAATCCTAACTGTATCTGTCTTGGAAAAAAACTTAATCACAAAACTTTCTCACAGAAACTTGATGTGACATAGTCATTAACACTGCAATCACTACTGGAAATTACTAATTTCTATTTTTGTATCTATTACTAATGCAAGCAGGACAAAACTTGTGGCAAAAGTTTTTAGCATAAAATGTAGTTTAGATACTATTGATAATCAATTCATGCCTTGCATCATCCGTAGGGAAAAACACTGTTAAACTTTGACAAATTTGCTTATTCCATTCATAATAAAACTCATCCATCATTTCTGAAACAAAAAGAAAGGACTTTATTTCAAGTATTCATATTAATTCATCAGCAAGAATTAATTTCTTTGAATTACTGGTCCCCAAATTAATCTGCATGCAAAAAATGTATTAATCAAGTGTTCTGCAGAACCTGGTGTCTCGCCTGCATCTTTATATAACCCCTATATCTGACTTTTATAAACTTTCACACAAAACTTTAGCATTGTTGACCATAATGCCTAAGTAGGCAAGGCAGGAACTGCTTGCATATCAATGTATAAACTCTGGACCTATAGTAATTATTATCCTAAAGTTTCAGCTGACTATAGCAACTGATGTAGAAGATACGTGACTAAAACCCGTAATGCAAAAATTTAGCATTGTTCACCATTAAGCTTTAAGCAAATGAATCAGGCAAGACAGAAACTCCAAGCATATCATAGCATGAACTGTATGCCTATAGTGACATTATCAAAGAGTTTCACTTAAATGCAGCAAGTGACGTAGAAGATATGTGAGTTCCAAAAACTTTCATGTAAAACTTTAACATTGTTGCCCATGCCAGAAAAGTGACTACTGTATCTCACCATGCTTATGCAGGCAAGACAAAAATGATCTCTATCCTTACAACAGTGCAAAACAGAAACACATTCATCTCTCATACAAATACAAGACTACCATCTATACTCGCGTATAACTCCATACCAACTGCAAACTGCATAGACCCAGATCTGCCATTGCATAATGCACTGGCAGATCTGGATCTATTCAGTTTGTACGGACTAATTAGTAGAACAAACAAACATAGACCCTGATCAGCCGGCGCTATGTTGTTTGCATTTGGACCCGACATATACATGAGTAAATACAGTAGCTATTCTTTCATTCTCTAAATCTGAGATGAATATCATAACTCTTAGAAACAACAACAAATAGCAATATGTAATTGTATTTGACATCACAAGATAATGGATTTACTTCGTGAAACATGCAACTGACCACCTTGATGATTAACTAGCTCAAAAGAATGCCTCGAATTTTCACCTGAGGACAACAAATAAAAATACCACTTTACATTTATGTTGCAATAAGACACAGTTCTGCCAGAAAGTTCTATATGAATTCTGACAGATTCTTTCTTATTTAATTAAAATCAGTGATTACAAGGGTTCAGATACTCTATTCCATATATAAAGTGCCTAATTTCATGAACAAACCTTAAAACAGCAAAGGTTTACTCATATACGACATAGCAGGAATTTTTAGTGGTGGAGATATTTTAGTGGTCTTGGAGGGCGATAGCAAAAATAAATCATGTCAAAAAAAGTACCACTTTGAATATTATACCCTGTCTCAAACCATAATCACTACAATACAAGTAGCAAATTCAAAATACAATTTTTGATCAAAATTGCCAGAATTTATGTCCACAAAAATATTTGCTATGTGGTATTCTGCTATATGGTATTGGGCATATTTCTATTTCAATCTTACATGCATACCTTAACTTTTAAAATAAAGTCAAACCTTAGTCTATTACTCCATACATATCTAAGACAAAAACATTTTACACAGATTTTTCCCTTTACCTGTGTCTCAATATATAATGAATCTAAATGTTTTCATTCTTAACTGAAAACAGTTAATTAGAACTGCAAACCCCAACCCCCCCAACCTGTGATAATGACTGGATGGATTTCTAATCTAAGAGAATCTGTAATGTGTACAGGCAAATTCAAAGCAGAACTGAGAAGTCCTGCATTGTAGAGCTGATAATCACCAGCGAGCTTCAATCGTGTTAAATAACACAATGTTTCTTTACAATGCGATATGTATCACAATTGAATCACTAAGTATTTTGTGTAATTGTAATTAATACAATTTTCAGATTAAAACTTGACAAGTCATCTGTTTCATTTTCATGACTGTAAGTTCTGTCAACATGCTAGTATTAAGAACATGCATTCTATTTATTTCCTTTACACTTATGTTCTCAGTAATATGTAAAACCCATTAGAGCATGCCATTTTTGCGTTTTCCTTCACACTATAGTTATTCTATTAAAAACTTACAAGTATCTTAATTTACTGCATTATTTTAATATACAAAATTACTATCATTACATATTGATACAGTATAATCTGGAAAACTATTATGATTCTTTCATGCATCAATATATTATACAATTCCTGCTGCACTAAAGAGAAAATATGGTATTAAAAAAATACTTGTTTCAATAAAACAAGTTTGGTGTTAAAATAAATCTCTGAACATAAATTGCTAAATACCTATAAATGAATTTCAAATCTATAGTTTCTTTTCTAGTCATGCTTCATCTATAGTGTGTACTTCCTGTTTCACTAAAGTAAACTTAGACATTTCTAACTCAAATGGTTTTAAAGCTCCATCCCCAGCATCCAGTATAATCTACTAGTCCAGAGTAAGCAAAGCATCAAGTGATCTACATTTCTCATGTGAATTTTGTTTTAATTTTCCAAGCTCAATACCCAGGATATTAGTGTGTTAAAGAGTAAAGTAAATTTTATTTCACAGCAAGATGTGGATTTATTTCAATGTTTGATTAATGTAGTTATTTCCCTTGACACAACTACTGAATAGTTATCTCCCTTCAGTTCTCCAGGTAAATTTTCAAGCAATTATCCACACCATCAGATCATAAAGAAATCCTCTTAATATTTGTTCCCTGTGCCATACTGGTTCACCATCCCTTTAGCAGCTCCAGCAGCAGCGTTGGCAGCTGCATTTTGAACTGTCTCATTTCTCATAACATTTGAAGAAAACTCCTGCTGGGCTTTAGAAAAGCTTGCTCCTGTGCTACGATATATTTTGTGGATCTGAAATAATTTAAACAAACATTTGAAAATAACTGAACTAGAAATATGTTAATGGAACATGAATGCACCATGGTGCCCTAGAAATTGACCTAAATGCCCAACTTACAAACTGGATGGATGGAAAATGGTAACACTATATGCCCCAACCAACACCACCTAGGTAGTGATTTTTGTTAAAAAATAATATACTCTGTATATTGTATATATGCCAAATGTAGATACTGCTTTACTGTTACTGGATAAGTATGTGAAAACTATCATGAAAAGTTTATTTTCTGAAATCTCTCAACAATTTTCCCTTCTTCAAGGCCTTCAATTTAATATATATTGTCTGCATATATTTATGTATGTACAACAATAAACCAATCTTTTCAATTAGTCTTATGGAAGTCTTAATACTTTTTAAAAGATTTATAATTTAAACTTAATTTATTTCAGAACAGACTGCCCAATTCATTATACTTATGAAAGAATATTACAGAAATACCTAGATGGCTCATTTATTCTACCTCTTACAGTTTAAAAAAAAAAAAAAAAACTCTTGATATTGTGAGAGTTAGACATTCTTAAAAAATTATGTCACATGAGCTGCAATTAGTAAAATAATTTTGGTAAAGATGGATATATAGAATGAGGTAAAGTGATACGCTAATACATGTTGAATATCAAGTGTATCCCTCCTATAAAGTAACATTATGAGAAAGTTTGGTTTAGCATTTTGTTTTTAATGATCAATTTGAGGTATTTAATTATGTCAGTATAAGATGCAAACAATTTTTAAATTCAAACATTGGCTGAAACACATTCAGGAAAAAAAATATTATATTCTACATGGGTTCAAAACCTTCCCTCGTGATTCAGTCCAGTGCTCAAAGAAATTGTTTTTCTGACACAGGCCCAGGGCAAGTGGCTTTACAAAAAAATCACTTGCCCTGACTGAAAATCCACTTGCCTGACAGGGTCACATTTTTTTCCCATTGTTTTGACACAATACTGAAATGGCTATACTTTCATAAAAAGATATATAAAAATGCTTTCAACTGACTAATTTCTTGTGTGTATTTAACTCTCATAATAGAGTACTTCTGAAAACAAGAGTCCCTCTAATGGACTGATGCTCTACTTCCGAAAAGAATTTCCAGGAATCCAAGACAAGACCATTTGTTTTTTTTAACTTATGAATGTTGAAACCAGACCTGATATTCTTGTGCAATAAGATTTTCAAATTAGCCACTGTGGCAGCCATAATGGATGAAAGATTGGCACCATTTTCATTTAGGACAAACTAGACACCATTAGAAGACTAATGATAAAAATCCCATGTTGATATGACCATCCATTCAGGAGAATTAGTACCAAGATTGTCAATATGTTCTTTGTGGTAGCCATACTCTACATCAGATCTGCACCATTTTCATTCAGAACAAACTAGATATTATAATTAGCCTTCTGGTGAAAACTCCATGTCTATATGACTTCCCATTTAGGTGGAGTAAGCAATAAAAGATTTTTGATATGGCTGCTGTGTTTGTGATATTGGATATTACATCTACACAATTTTTATTTAAGACTAACTAGACACCAAAAGAAGTCTTCCAGTGAAAACCCCATGCAAATATGACTCCATTCAGGAGGAGCAGCAATACCAAGAAATTCAAGATGGCTGCAGTGGTGGCCATTTTGGATGTCACATTGGCACCATTTTCATTTAGAACCAACCAGATATCATAAGAGGTCTTTTAGTGAAAACCCCATGTTGATATGACCATCCATTCAGGAGGAATAGCAATAACAAGATTTTTAAGATGGTAAGTACTCAGTCATTTCGGTTTCTGAATGCTGAAAAAATCTCCATGTTTCTCAATCAAAGTTGAAAACAGAAATAAAGTCGGAGAGACACTGGTCTTTTCTTATATCAATCAGAAAAAACAGTAACTTCCAATTTCATAATTAGTTAATGTCATAGTACTATGGATGTGTCATAATTACAGAAAACACTCACTCTGTATATCAACAGAACCAGTGGCTACCAGCTCTTTGAACTAAGTGGGTTACAATACAATGTAATTATCTCAGTTTCTTCAGGGTGAAAAACACTGTATTGGAGACATTTTTTAAGTCACTAATCTCCTGGCTTAACTTAATTGTCAAACAATTGCATAGGTACCACTTTATATATTTAACCAGTAATGCATTACAAAGTCAGCATGAGCAAGGGACAGCTCATTATTATTCATGCAGGACAAGTGAGTGCTAATTATACCTAAACCAATGAAATACGGAGAACAGAAATAGTACTATTCACAGTTTATTGGTCACGTGCTTCGCTATGTACACAAAGTTTATAGCTTTTGATACAATTAAGCAGCTGATCTTCATAAGGTGGAGGGACCTACAAATGAAGCCTCAGCAGGGGACTGAATATTAATAATTTACCAGTGTCCTTCAAGAACTTCAAAATGAAAATGCCGAACTTTGTCCGCATGCTCAAGGTTTATTTCAGGCAAATCAGATAACACTTTTTTTTCACAAGTGTGATGGGCACTCACTTAGAATATGGGAGGGGCCCAATCTAGATTTAGAGGGGCCCTAGGCATCTGGCTATACGATTTGTTTAGCTCTGTAGTCCTTGCTTTCTTTAAAAAACCAAAGTTAAACGGATCATCTCTGATGTGATCATGTGCAAATATTGTAGACTCTGCACAGTTGAGAAGACAATTATCTACCTGTTAACCTGATCTTCACATAAGTTACTGTGGACCTAAATGTAAGCACAGTGACAATACATCTTTTTCCGTTTATTTCTCCTTGAAGACAGGATATTAAAGTATCAGTATACTGTCATTAACCCAAATATCTGGTCAACTAGAAAAATAATTACTTTTCTCTTTGTCCAGATAATTCATGTACAAATGAAAATTTTAAATTTTCCTGAATATTGTATGGAAAATTAGTATCTTTATTGTTATGATTGTGTATCGATGCGGCAAGGAAGTACAATGTCTGTGTAGGTAAACCAAGTTGTATTATATCCTTGCTTGCCAATAAAGAACCCCTGATGATAATATTTCAATGTTCTTTTACAAATAGAGAATTCTGGTTGCATTTCTGGTGTTTGTTTTTCTTTCTTTTGTAAAACTTTGACAGTCTGTTCATCATATACGTACTGCCATTGGTGACAAGTCCTGCTAGAAATATTGTCTACAAACATGACCCCCTTCTAACACTGATATTGTTTCATAACTTAAAGATTGTCTTTAACAATATAATGTATCACCGAAATAATATACATCTATTCATATTATCTTATTTCAGAAAATCTGAAAGATGATCCATATTTTCCTTCAAAATTGCTAGAAGCAATCTTGACACTAACTATATAATGGAGCCAAATCAGTTCAACTGATTCAGGAATTTAATTGCTCACTTAGACTGGTTCAGGAATTTAATTGCAGAATACATTATTAGTACTGTTATTATAGGTATGAAAACCAAACTGACTACATACAAAATGAGGCTACCAAGAGGAAATATACCACTGAATAAAACCAACTGCATTAACTTGTGAAATTCGTATGTTGGAGATGTTGACTGCTTTATTAGAAATAAATGTAACCCATTTTAGTTTACTGGAAATGGAAAAAAAAAGATAATAACCCACATATATATTTAAATACTTGATATCATCCAAGGTAATCCTCTTTAGTGATGTACATGACTGCTTTGTCTCCCTTTTTACACTCTCCAGTGGTAAATATAAAAGACTCCTGCAACTATACGTTTACACAATGTAATGCTGATGACCTTTGATTTTACACTTATCAGAGTGATTCATTAATTAATTACACGAACTCGCTCAAGATGAAAGGTTTTTCCTTTACCATTACCTTTAACAAGCTCACATCTCACTTTGTGTAGTGAAATGCTTAATCATGAGTTGTGAAGCGCATCTGCTTTTTTTTATTGCTGCCTTCTGACAACACCTTCAGTTAATCCATGTGATAATTAGGGTTATCAAAGCAGTTTCATTGCCAGATGGTTCACCACTCAATCACTAGTTTGGAGTACAAGAAAACATTCCTTAATTTACCTTCTACCTTGAATTTTTTATTTTTTGTCAGCTTAAAAAAAAACTTGCTTTTGTCCGAAAATTGTTGGTACTATTTAAAATAGTTACAAATTTTGAAAATATGGTGTCCAGAAAATTGTAGGGTCTGACTATCAGAGTTAATTACAGTAGATGACATAATCATCAGTGATGTATACTGGGTTATGAAAACAAGTTATGATATACATCTAGAAACAGAAATACTCTAATTTCACATATGCATTTAAGTGATTCCTGTTCTACTGTTGAGAGTGACATTAATTTTTCCAACTAGCTACCACTTCATTCTAGTGAAGCAATCATGCTGTGAATAATTACATTTTAGTGTCATAAATGTTTGCCAATTAACTAAATGTGGTATATTTGCTTAAAAATTTTCAAGAATCGATTGCAGACTGAATGTATATAATTGTACGATCTTCTCATCAGTCTTGACCATAAATATATTTCTTTAAATTAGTGTTCTTACTAAATTCACAAGAATTTTATGCTGCTAAAAAATTTGCAATTTACAGCATTAACAATCACTGTTCTCAGATCAAAAAGGCAGTTCCAGGTGTAATATATGAACCACAACTGCAATTCATTTTTCAAACTTTATCAAAGAAAGAAGTGCATGATTATATTGATTTATAAATATGTTTGAAAACTTTGAAAATCCAAGAGTCTACAGAGAGATGCATTCAAACAGAAAAAAAAAAAGACCATGGGTGATTCACCTGGTGTGTTCCCTATCTTCCCACTTTTGAATTTCCAGGTAAAATTTGTAGTGAGTAGATAGGAAATTGTTTACATAGCAATACTAATTAGAGAACAAAAGAATAGTAATTATAGCCTGTATCTTAAACGGAATATATACCAATTTGCTTGCAAATAGTTTGATATTAAAATAAATTTAAAGTGTATGCAGATCTAATCTTTTATTTTGCATTAGTTTAATTGATATATATATTTCATGCATTTTAGTGATGAGTGCTATGGACATTCGTCATTTTTGCATGTTAAATAAATGAAAATAAATAATTAGAAAAAATATATATAACAACAACAAAGGCAAGAATGAAAGAATTTTGCAAGGTATGGAAGAAACATAATATTCTTATCTGCGTCTGAGATGTGGCATGCTGTTAGTTCCTTAGATTTAGTACTTGGTACAATTCAGAATCCATCGGGACCATACTATAAATGGTTTTGAATAGGCTCCATTTACTTTCCCTTTTGAGTAAATATTACTATACATTATTTTTTTCCCACTTAGAAAAGTTTTTTTCAAATCCAAATTTCATTAGAATTCTTTTTATATTGCTTTGTTCCATTCTATCAAAGGCCTTTTCTTGATGGATTAAAATCATTGCACCCTTTCTACCGGTGCTTTCTAAATAGTCCAAAATATATTGTTTGATATTTTCCTTTCTTTTTTTCCACATGACTGATTTTTATTTATTATTTGTCCTAGACATTCTTTCATTCTATTTGTTAATATTTTGCTTAGTATTTTATATTTCGTGTTTAACAGAGATATAGGTCTCCAATTTTTTAAGTTGTCATGTTTGCCTTTTCCTTTATATATAATTATTATAATTCCTTGTCTCATAGAGTCTGACATTTGTTTATTTAGATAAATGTTATTATACACCATTTCAAGTATTGGATAATTTCTGTTTGAATTTTTTTTGTAAAAACTGGATGATAGCCCATCGTTGCCAGGAGACTTTTCTTTATTTAGTTCTGTGATCACTCTTGTTTTTTCTGTTTGTGTGATAAAGGTTTCACATAATCTCTTGTTTTCTTCACTAATTTGAAGGAAATTTGCCTCTTTCCTTTAATTTTCCCTAGTTTCTCTACTTATGTTTTGTGTTGTAATTGTTGATAGTATAGATATACTTCTTCCATAATTCTATCTCTGTTTTTGTTTGGTTTCCCTGTATATTAAGTTCTATTAGATCCCTCTAATTTCCTCCTCTCATTTCTTCCCTTTTATATATTCCTTTTCCTTGGTTGTAGAGTGAATAGAATCTTCTTGTCCTTATTTTTTTTCTCCATTTTCCTTAAATTATGTTAATTTCTCTAATAAATCTTTTGTTTTTCCATTCATGTCTTCCTCATTATTATTCTTCTACATTCTTTCTCAAGCATTTTCCTATTTTCATTTTCAATTGTGCCACAATATTTAGATATTTTTTAAATTATTTTCTTTGTTTTTTTCCCAATCAGCTATTATATCTCTGCTTCTTTGCAGTATTTCTAATGTATTACAGATTTCCTTTTGATATAATACATTTTCCAATATTGTATTATTTATTTTCCAATTTCCTCTCCCCATGTTGGCTTATCTTTTATGGTAATTACTAATTCAACTAGATAGTGAGCTAATAATGTTTCCTCTAGTATATTGAATGCTTTTATTTGATCTTTGATATTTTTACTAATATAGAATTCATTTAATCTGCAGCTATCTTTTTTATCACATGTATATGTGCATTTCTTTTTTAGAGGGTTTTTAAATTTTTATATATGTAAATTATTATTTGTTTCTCCAATATTGGTTCAATTATTTTTTTTATATTTCTTTATCTTTTTCTTGCAGACCCTTATTACTATCGTACTCTGTTAATACATGGTTTATGTTTCCTCCTAGTATTAATTTATTTGTATTTATTGTTTCTAAATAATGTCAGATATTTGTCCAAAAGGCTTTTTTCATGTTATAAGGTCAGTGCATATATATTCATATCATATGACTGAAAATTTATATGTAGCAGTCGTCCCATAAAAATGGATAAATTTTCTAAACATGTCCATTCTTTTTTATAGATGTTCAGATGTGGTTGTTATGGTTCCCCTGTTTTATGTTTTTTTTTTCATTTAGTAGTACAATTGCATTTAAATTTCTTTCTATTAAACTTATTTCCTTTTCTGTGATTTTTCATATTTCTTGTAAAAAATATTATATCATACTGCTCATCTTCTATCATTTTTATTAATTGGGGTAATTTATTTAATCTTTTATTAATATTGTAAGAAAGAATTTTATATCCATGATCCATATTCTTTTAGTTTTTTTTTAAGGATGATCTGTTTATCAGTAGTCTACATCAAGTATGTTTTTTTTTTGTGTGTTGATTCATTTCCTAGTGATCTCTGTTTTATTTTTTTTCCCTTGTTTTGATTCTGTTGTGGTTGGTTTGGGTTGACTAGTTGGTTTCGTTTCCGTTTTTCCTTCTTGATGTTCTTTTTCTGTTCTATATCTTATTCTCATTCTCCTTCCCTCCTCTGATTCTTTTGTTTTTTCTTTGGTTGTCGTTGTCGATTTTGCAGTGTATTCAAGTAGCTTCCCATGGGTCGGTGGTTCTTCCCGGCGTTTTCTCGGGTTCTTCCTCCACCAAATATACTGGCTGCCATATAGCCTATCATGTGCAGAAAAATGGGGTTAAACACATAACAACAACCTCTTTAAATCTGGACTTTCTCTCTCACTTTCTGTAACATCTCCTTCATCATTATTTCCGTTGTTGGTACTTTTTCTCACATGTTGTAGAAAGTCTCCTTCAATATTAATTGTTCTAGTTTCTTCTTTTTCTTCTTCTATTCTCTTTCAGCTTCCTGTCTACTCTTTGTACTGGTCTTCACTTCCTTCCTTTTTTGGTGTATTTTGGGATGTTTTGTTTTCCATTCCTTCTCTCTTCATCCTTCTGTCTCTCTGGGTGCTTTCTCCCCTTCTTCATCTGTCTCTTTTGTCTCTATCTCTCTAAGAACTTGTTAAGGACTGGATGTCCCAGGTAGATGTCACTTGAATTTTTCTTTTCCCGATGTTGTGTTACGGAATTATGTATATGGAATCTATAATGTGCCTAAACTTGTGGCCTATGACTGTACTTTAAAATTGTGTCAAATAGTGAGTCGCACTTTAAGTTTGAAAAAAGATGTCAACAAGTTATTTACTGACCTTTTGTTCAAGGTCAGAGCTGTTTACCACTCTTAGAGTACTTTTCCATTAAATTGACGCATTTAGTATTGCATTCTGGGTCGAAATATGACACGTTTTCTGTTGTGAAATGTGCCATTTGCAAAATGTATAAAAGACCTGAATATACAAATTATATTCATTCCATTTTAAATCTTGAGTTGAAAAGATCTGTTTTTACGATCAGCTTGGAATCATCAGATGTTTGAAATAATAGCCGTGCTGGAATCTTGTAACCCTGTAATGCTGTATTGCTGTATAAATAATTCGAAAGGAATTACTTATTGGACCATTCATCAGAGCTTCCTGGAGTACTCACTAACATTTGGAGTTATATTTAGGACTTTCGGATGCCTGTGAACATTCTTAAAGATGATCTGGATTACATTATCGCTGGTACATCATGACATTCCAGATTACCCATTCATTCTGACCAATCATTCATTCAGAACATTCGTTCATTACAAAGATTCATTAACTTCGAACATTCATTCATTCGGAACATTTTATAGTTTCTATATATACAGGACACTAATAATTATTGGATTATTTGGATTTTAATACACGATACTGTAAGTATTTTGATTTTCACGTTAATTATTTAGAAATAAATTGTTTTTTGATTTTTACGAACATTGTTGGTTTCACTTTCTTTTTGTTACGTTTTTTCATACCAAAGGGTTGTAACAGTTGTTTGAATTGTTTTTTTTGGTGTAACAAAATCCATATATGTTGGTTGTTTGGCAGGTGTGGTTAGGGTAGCTTCTTTATATATTCCTGTCCCCATGTGCTGTTTGGCCTGTTGGTTCCTGGTTGATCTATGACATCTCACTCCATGTTTCCTTTCACTGGAGTTCTTGTTTGGTCTAAGACGTCTATTACATGATTAACTTTTTGGTCTACTCCTTTTCTCTCTCTCTTCTTCTTCCGGTCTAGTGAGGTTTGTTTTGGCAGATTGCGCATAATTCTTGATTTGGGGGTTTGCCTGGTGGGTACTATGGCTTGCACTCAAAGGAGATGTGTCCAGTCTGTCCACATTTGAAACATGGGATATGGTGGATGCACCCAGAGTACTGTCAGAATCTTGAAGCCCATGCAGTAAAAGGATTGCGAAATTTTGTTTTCATTTTCCTTCGGTATATGTAATTGTTCACCATTTATTATTTCATGATGTGATTTATATGCTCCTAGCGTGTGATCATAGATTGTTGTATTGAACTTCAGCTCCATATTGTCAATCAGAGCCTTGGTAGGTATTTCTATCGGAAGGCCCAATACATGGAGAGTAGTATATCTACGCTCTATTTCTCTACCTATTGGTAGAGTTGGCTCAATCTTCATTAGTTTCCCCATTATGACCATATGTTTCCTGTTGTAGTAATTCTTTTCCATATTGGGGATGAGTATAAATTGACCCTGCCCAACATTTTGCAGACCTTTGACTTTTGACATAATCAATCTTTTCGCCTGTAATCCTGTCAAGATCTCTGCTCCCTTTAATTACTCCTCTCTTGGCAGAGAGCTGTCGTTAATTGTCTGGGCTCTTTTTCTCTTTCTGCCACTAGAAATTTTATCAGGCTGTTTTAATTTTCTGCCTCAATATAGGTTTTGAAGTAAGTGGTGCTGCTGCCTAACCAAGTTGGTATATGCCATCATGGTGACTTGTTTAGTAGTTGGGATGTAAAGGGCAGGCAAGCGATAAGGTACCCAAAAAAAAAAAAAAAACACACAAAATGGAATAAAAGAAAAGAAAAACAAGTTGTGAGTTAGTAAATAAATACAACCTAGGAGAAAGGGCAATTAGTGATAACATTAAGTGATATGTATGAGTGATTTTACTTCTCTCTGTCAGCTTATGCGCGCTTCTTCCTTATTTCCTTAGCTCACTGTAGCTTGCTTTGGAGGCATTGTATGACTTGAATCTTACAAATTTAAATCTATTGCGACAGATGGAAAGAGCTTTCCTAAATTTATAGTGCTACTAAGCTTGGAATGTAACCTCTGCTCAGTTTTAGTACTGCTTAGCTTGGAATATGAACTCGGCTCAATTACAGTGCTTATTAAGCTGGTGTGCCGGTATAATCTCTGCTAAGGTAAAGGCCGCTTAACTTGGATGTTTAGCATAGAGTCACAAGTAACTTTTGCTTAAATTAGATCAACTTGCCCGATCAGATAGATTCAATATAAAAGAGAGCTGTACATAATTTAGATTTATTTGAATATAGAATACAATGGAGAAATTCTGAAACATATTTTAAAGTTTGTCCTCTAAAAGTAAAATCTTTACCACTAGAATAAAAAATATATTTAAATGCATGAAAATAAAATATAATTTTTTTAAAAAAATGTTGTGATCACTTTAAAAAAAAAAATTAAGATACTTAATGTAAACTGAATTAAAATATATTATAGTACGTTATTTCTTTTATCTTCAAATATTTAAATATACTGAAATTTGCATAAAAAAATACAGGTAATTTTTTGTTTACTTTTACACTATAGACTATAATTCCTAAATAAACAACTTGTACCACAATGTTTATGCAAGACAAATGGGCAGATTGGGAATATTATTTTCAAAAAGTGGGCAGACAGGGAACAAACCATTCACCTTTGAATGTTCCTATGATAGAGCCAAATTAAGTACTGCTCATGCTAAACCCATTAAATTTCCTACAAATGTTGATTTCCCATAAATGTTGATGTTAGTAACCTTATCTGCAATTACAGTTGTGTTATATTCCATCAACTTTTTTTTTTAAATTTCACGTACCCTACGAAAGTTGTCAAATTCAGTATCATAGGCTAAAGTGAAAACTTTGTAACAAATGCATGATCTGACTTTGTTCTCTGAAGTTATACAAAACATCAAAAAGCACGAAATGTGATGTATTACAATAAAAAAAATTATAAAAAAAACCAAAACAAAATAAAACCCTTAAATAATGAGTGTATCACAAGTAAAACAAAAACAACACACACACACACACAAACACCCTCACCCCCACTGGGCAGGGTAGATAATCCTACCTTTACAAGCATGATTATCATTAGCACAGCACAAATGGAGAAGAAGAGGGCTATAAACAACATCATAGCCCCTGCAGCTACATTCCCTCCTCCACCACTAATCACCCCAAGGGCGTTGATCCAGCCACTAAAAAAATATAATAAATAAAAGAAAATATACACCAATAACTAAAAATTACAAGAATGCAATTGTATGAATTGAACAAAGTAATTAAAAGAATTATCAAGACTGCCAAACCTCACATCTTTCTTAGAGCATTCATTTGTGAGTATTGTTGCCTATATTTATTTTCTTAAGACTTGCCTATTCTCAATCTATTTGAGAGAAAAAAAAAATTATCTTTTTTTGAGCCTACATTTTTTTTTCATTTAACATTTAGAGCAATCTGATACAAATTATGATGCAAAATTAGTAAGAACACAAGTTTGGTTTTAACATGTGAAATTCATAATACTTGTTTATGAAAATCAGAGAATGTAATACAATCATACATGAATATGGCTCCATATGCTTTATGACCCATTTTATCTTCATGAGCATGCTGCAAAAGGGCAAGAATTCTTTAGAATACTATCTTACCCTCTTCGACACTGCATGATACAAAAACCTACAATAGTTATTGAAGAAAAGTAGTTCACTTGGACCTATCAATCTAAGGGTGTGAAATGAATAGGGGTGAAACGATACACCTGTGCCACGTATCAATATGATTTACGATACAGAGCCTACGATATGATACATTATCGATACACATATCAACTTGATGGTCTTTTCATCTTTAGTAGGTCTGTCAGTGGTAGGGTTGTGCTGTTTTATATGTGTTGTCATATTGGTTGTATTTCTAGTATGCAGATTACAGACAGACATAGATTTAGCATCTGTTCATATACTATTTTCATCCTTGACAAGATAAAAAAAATACATCCAATCAGACTACATATTAGTTGTTAGTGATTTTAATTCAATCATTTAGGCCATTTGTGGCTACTCCATTTTATCAGATCCAGGACTCATCTTAGTAACCACACCCTTTTTTGCACAACATGAATGCTTCTAAAACATCTTATTATCAATTTCATGTCTTCAATTAAATTTGAAAGACATGACGGTGTTATCTTCAACACAGAAGAAATAGTGCAATTTCCACCTGCATGGAAAATCTTATCTAGAGCAAGTCCAGATGTAAAACAACTGCCGCGGCCACAAGCACTCGTTTCTGTTAGTTAAAGGAAAACTAATGACAATGCCCACTCCCCTTCTATACAAAATTAACATATTAACACAAGGTGACAAACCTGCATGGTTTGAAATCTGCCTCTTTGCTGATTCTGTGCTAATTTTATTTATCCTGTTGGCACGTTTAGTCACTGATTACCTATATAAATGTAAATGGAAACATTCCAAATAGTTCTCCATGTACGACTTAAGTAATTTACAGATCATTTAATAACCATTTTGAACGAAGTTTCTCTGTTGCTTTGTATCTACCTGGTTTGAGTTTGGATGCCAATATTTCCGGTGTGTCACTCAGTGAATAAGCTGCAGTCAATTCTGATTGGTGGTTATTGTTTACCATGGACTGCAACAAACAATAACCACCAATCAGAATTTAATGTACCATATTTCACTGAGTGACACACCGGAAGTGTAGCCTTTAAATTCAATCCATATAGACAAGATACAAAGCAACAGAGAAACTTCGCATAAAAGAGGTTATTAAATCAGTAAAGTACTTCAATCATACATGGAGAACAAATTTGGAAAGTCTCCTTTACATTGATATATGTTATCAGTGGCTGAACATGCTGATGGGATAAAATAATTAGCATGTAATCGGCGAAGGGGGGGGGGGGAGCCACAATTCGAAGCACACAACCTTGTGTTAATTTGTAAAAGGTGAGTGGGTGTTTTCAACAGTTTTTTTTTCTTTTTTACTGACAAATATTAGTGCCTGTGCCTGCGATGTCTGTCTCAGATAAATTCTCAGTTTAAAGAATAAAAAGGCAAACGACTAATAATTATTCATGACTGCTGAAGATTAAAGTAACTTCTATAGGGTAAGTATCGTTTCACCCCTACAGATGGATGGATGGATATAAACAAGGATACTATGTCCCCTGGGACAAAGAAAAAATGTTTTGTATAATAGTATCTTCAATGAAGTTGAACAAAATTGGCTACAGTACAGCTCACGTGATTTTTCTAAACTCCACGCATCGCGGTGGGGGTGGAGAGTGGAGAGGATTAAGAAAAACCCCTCCACCATCACTCCACGTGTCCTGACGGAGTTGTCGCAGAGTCTCGCGGAGAATAGCCCTGCACACCACGCTTTCTCGATAATATGGGCGTGGTTTACTGTTTATTACCCATGCAAGCAGAGGTTGAGAGAGAGACGGGTAAGTATTCCATGACTGGCTAGCTTTCTTCAATTAGCGGCAGCATCATTCACACTAAGCCAAAAAGAAGTTCCTGCCATTAAAGTTTTTCGTGATTCTGCTTATGTTTTGAAGAGTTTTTCACTAATGTGAGTTTAAAAAATAACGCTAAAATAACATATTAATGTTAACCTAAATTTGACTTTTTCGCTGCTTGACATGTCAACATTTTTAGTCAATCGTCAGAATTAAAATATTAAAATCTGACTGATTATAAATCTCGACGCACACAAACTGAAATCTGGAAACAATCAGTAGTGGTAAAAAAGTAATAACATGCTAGACATTATAGCGTTATGGAGCGAAAAAGAAAGAAATTTTCATACCACTGCACAGGAACTCCGAGCACTGCTCTAAAGTCATGTTTGTGTTCATGGGCATCCGCGGGAAATTTTCTGGGGGGGGGGGGGGGGGGGCCCGAAGTAAAAGGGATATATTTATTATTTTTTTAAAATCGGGGCAGGAACGAGTCAACATGCCCCCCCCCCCCCCTGCAGACACCCAAGTGTGTGTGTGAGTCACACATTTTATCCACTGGGCCACAGTAACTCCAGCTCTCTAGCTGTAAAGCAATATACCAAATACAGAAACACGCTCAATAACCAAAGGCTCTAACAGTCACAGACAGGAAACTGCATTCTTTAATATCTGCGTAAAAATAATTAAAAGAGTATATTTTATTTTTATATTTTTGCCGTAGGAAAATGAGCAAATAATAGGATACACTTGGAGACAATACATCCATGCAAAATGTTCTAAACTTGTTGGAAATTAAAATCTAGGAACATCTCAGATTTTAGAATTTTCCATATTATTTTTCATTTCGGTAATAAGTCGAGTTCAGATTAATTACTAACAATTATCAAACTTCCGTTGTTAATGGCGGGACCATAATTGCGGCTGTAAAGTACAACGCGCCAAGTCAGATGGCTTCGTGTAATAAAAACACACTGTTCCAAAGCTGAAACTTACATCATCCTTTGATGCAAACCCTTGTTAATATTTTACGACAGTGATCACAATGGTCACTGTCTTGATTTCTGTAGAACATCCGCTGAAGTCAAGTCTTTATTAGGGAGAGACAATTGAATTTTCCAACGGGGGGGGGGGGGGGGGGGGTAAATGCATGAAAACAATTGTATTTCTCTGATTTTTGTAGCAGACGTTAATCCGTTCCATATTTCACTTAAAATAAATATTGTGATGAAAGAACAAAAAATATCCCGGTCGAAAAAAACAAAACAACATATAAACCCCGTATATTAAATGGTCAGTCCCTTACACTACACATGCAGTCATAATATTCAGCCTCGTGACTCTGCTATTACTGCTTAAAGACTAAGCACGCGGTCTGCATTTCAGTGTAAATTCAGTGTTTTAGTTTTGTTGTTGTGGGGGGGGGGGGGTAAGCAGAAGCAATGTCAATTTGGATTTTAATTGTCCATATAACAGAGAATTACTTTCCTTTGGAACAAAATGATAAATTTATTCTGCTTGAGAAGCTCAGCAATATGTGCTTCTCGTCAAGTCAGTGCATAAGTTTGTTCATATTTTTTTGAAATAAATTAAAATCATAAACTTATTGCAAAAGAAGTCGATCAACCATTTATAAACAGTAATGCGTACTGAATATACAAGACTTTTGAAATTATTTTTTTATTGTCCAAATATATGATCGAAATAAAAACGACTGATTCTTCCAATGGTATCTGGTTGTAAATCACTCTTGATGTCTCAGTCTTTCCATAGGTGGTCTTCATTCATTGGCTGTTCAGATGTCAATCAGTAATGTCGACTAGCCCCTCCACAGTGGAGTTTACATCGGCGTGCCTGCCGAAATGCGGTTGTGATTTGTAGGTATTTATGCCAATTTATGCCTCCACCGCGGAGTGCTATCGCGGAGCTAAAGTGGCGGGGATTAAGTCCCACACCGCGATACGCGGAGTTCCGAAAAATTACGTGAGCTGTACTGTAGGTCATTTTGAAGAAGAAGCTAAAAATAGGTTTTCCATAATTATTATGTTTGCTATAGAAGCAACACCTATGCTAAACGGAACCATATCTGACAAAATTTAGATAGAATCTTTCCTACTGAGTTTAACTGAACAAATATTCCCACCACATTTGATCAAAAATGACTGCCATTCTGGAGAAGCTGACAATAGGTTTTCCATATGGTTGCTATGGAAGCCACATAATTGCTAGGGGGGCTACCATGGACATTAACGTCACAGAAAATGTCCAAACAAACATTCCTAAAAGTTGAGGAGGCTACCCCACTGCTAAGGGAGCCACCCCAGACAAAATTTTGATACAGCATGTCCAAACAAAACATTCCTACCATGTTTGATTGAAATTGGCTCAGTTGTTCTAAGAGTCAAAAATAGGTTTTCTATATGGTTACTAAGGAAGCCACAGTGTTGCTAGGGGAGCCAATCCAACATAATTTTCATAGAGCATGTCCTAACAAACATTCCTACCGTGTTTCATTAAAATTAGCTCAGCCTTTCTAGAAAAGGAGAAAATATATTTTCCCTATGGTTGCTATGGTAGTCACACCATTTCGGGGGGGGGGCACACAAGAAACACTTCTGCATGCCATAAGAAATATTCCTACCAAATAAAATCAAAATTGGCTTAGCCAGGAAAATAATTTAAAATAGGTTTCCCAGCCAGTTACTAAGGAAGTTGGACTGTTGCTAGGGAGCCACCCCAAACACAATTTTGATAGAGCATGTTACAAGAAACATTCCAACCAAGTCTAATCAAAACTGGCAGAACCGTTCTGGACAAGAGGTCTAAAATAGCAATGTGGATGGATGATGAACGATGCATGATGCACGCAGGGCAAAACCATAAGCTCACTTGGCTTTATTTCCAGGTGAGCCAAAAAATATGTAAAATTAGCAGTTTAAAAAAAAAAAAGTTACCAATGGTTTAAATAATGCTAGTATTACAATACTATAATGACTCTGCAGGTTCGATGGTTGAAAAGAAAGGTAAAATCTGATGGATTTTGACAGGTATAACAATACAACATAGACAGTATTGCAACAAAAGCTTAAATGAAGAACATCAAGTATACAGGTAACCATCTAGCTGTGGCAAGGGGAAATTATTATATAGAATCTCGTAAGAGTTACTACACAAAGAGGTCTATATTATACATAGACAGGAAAGACAAATTTGTAGTCTTTCCAGGAAGGCTGGATTCAAGAGGTAACAGAAGTTAATTTCTCATGTTAATGTGATTTGGTAATGTATTCAACAGATTATTTATCCTTTTACATATTGACAATAATATTCATGTTTCCACTCACCTTAAATTAAAAAAAAAAATGAAAAGAAAGAGTGAATAAATGCAATTAAATTGAACCAATATACCTTATTCTTCCATGTAATTTAAACCCTTGTATAATCTGAACACCCATCTTTTGACCCCAAAAATCCTTGAGAAAAAAATCTTGTACTTTTTTTGCATATCCCCTATTTCAACAGACAATAAGGTGTAAAGCTCATCAACATTCAAAATGTAAATACCATGATGTAAGCTTTATAAATGCAAGGATCAGCATTTGGACATACACAGTGTATAGATGTATATGGTATGTGTATACAGTAATACCCCTAGAATGCAAGGGTGGGCATTTGTAAAATATTCTTTGAGGTGAATCTTTTCCATTATGAAATGCTGTTAAGTGTCTAATCCAATGTATTTGAGTCACATAAACATGTAGTTTTTTGTTTTATTTTTTTTTTTTTTGGGGGGGGGGGGGGTAAAAATAATTTTTAATGATGTAATACCTACCTGTTGTTATTGCATAGCTGTACTTTTCCGGGGGGGGGGGGGGGGGGGGAAAACCCCAACCAAGTGATGAAAATGTGTCCTCCCAATTAGTGAGAACCAGAAAGTTCCAGAACACTGGACTGTATAGTGCACATGCTCTGACATACGCCGTTGGCTTCATTCTTTTCATGGGCGCGGGGTGGGAGGAGGGAATCTGGCAATAACAACAGGTATATATTACATCATAAAAATTAGTTTCCCCCCAAAAAACTACATTTAAAATCAGTAATAGCCTACCTGTTGTTATTGCATAGCTGAATTTGTCAATTTGGTGGGAGGTTGATGAACCCACTACTGGCGAATAACAAACAACACAAGGAATACTCACCCTCACAGAAGAGCAGACGACTACTGTGAAACAGAATCTGCCTGGGCCATTTTCTGAGCGACAACATTTGGGCTCAGTGAGAAAAGGCCTTCGCTTTGATGGGCCTACGAGCGAAGGTAAAAGGAGGAAAAAGTAGTGTGAGTGCCAAAATGCAGCTTTCATCACATCCTCCAAAAAGGAATGTGTTAGATAGGCCCATGAGGTAGCAATGGCACGAACCTCATGGGCTTTAATTTTCATGAAAGACAGGTCCCTATTAGTAAGGGACTAATAAGCTCTCTTGATGGTTACTGCAATCCACTTGAAATGGTGAAAATATCAGCTGAACCTTTAATGTGTATGAAAAGACACTTCCTACACTTCCTTCTCTCTTTAGAGGCTGCCAAAAAAAACGTAAAACCCTAACCAGACATAAAAGTCAATCTTGATCATCCCCAGTACAAATACAGCTGAGACTGGGGATCTCAATCAGGTGTGGTGCAACCGAAGGAAGCTGGCTTTTTTGCTTAAAAAAACCTGGTTGACAGAGAAGACAAACGGACTCATAATTCCCACTGAACCTGATACAGCCCTGTTCTATGGATAGGGCATGAAGTTCACTTTTTCGTCTTGCAGACGCTAATGCAAGCAAAAGGGACATCTTGAGGGTGAGGTTCTCAAAGGAAACTTCACCCAACGGCTCATAGGGGTTTTGTAAGAGACCACAAGACACAAGAGAGATTCCATTTAGGCATTAGAGATCAAGACACTGGTCTTTGCAATTCAAAATATCTGATAATGTCACCCAAATGAGAGTCTGTGCCAATAGCTGGGCTCTTTGAGAATTTAAGAGTGTTGGAAAGGGATGTCCGATAGCCCTTAATAGTAGAGACCAAGCATTGTTTCTCTTTGAAAAGAAAGAGAATAAAATCAGCTACAGCACTCACAGTAGGGACAGCTAGGGTTGACACATTTCCTACTACACCAATCACAAAAGATTCTCCATTTGGCATCAAATATCTTGGACGTCGAGCTTCTCCTGGACTGAATGATACACTTGGTAACTTTGAACAAAAACTTTACTTTCGGCGAGATCGTTTGCGATAAGCCAAGCATGAAAGTGGAGAATCTGGGGACTGCTGTGCAGGAGAGAGCCCCTGTGTTGTGACATGAGGTCCCTCCTCTAAGGCAAGGTCTGTGGATGGTCTACCAGCAGATCAAGAAGATCACTGAACCATGAATGCTGGGGCCACAGAGGGGCTATCAAGAGGAGCTGGACTTTGCTGTGACAGATGTTGTGAAGGACCTGTGGAATCAATCTGAATGGTGGGAAGGTGTATGTGAACAGACGATCCCAGTTCAGGCTGAAAGCATCCACCGCCCAGGCCCTTGGATCGGGGACTGGGGAAACATAAAAAAGGAGCTTGTTGTTCAACCTGGTGGCAAACAAATCCACCAGGGGAGGTCGCCAAAGTTGGAACAGGGAGTCTGCTATGAATTGGTGGAGCGACCATTCCATAAGGACTACCTTCCCTTTCCTGGACAGACTGTCTGCCAAAATGTTTTTCCTGCCCAGAATGTGGCAAACGGAGGAAAATTCCTTCCTAAGTTGCCCAGCGAAGGAGGTTCCAAACCTTCATGCAGAGAGAAGATGCATGTGTGCTTCCTTGTCTCTTGAGGTACACAACCACCGATGTGTTGTCGTCAGAGACCATCACACAGTGACCTCTTATTTGATGGACACAACCCTGAAGGCCCAAGAACGCTGCTTTCATTTCTAAATTGAAGAATCAGTCCCTCGGGCCCTAGGTGAGCGTCTGCGAACAGATAAGAGTGGGGTTCTGGGGGGTGCATGGGGACTCCGGCCAAAAACCAGTCCCGATTTGTCTACCAATTGAGATGAAGGTGCAAGTCCTGACTCAGAGAAATTGGAGTGTTCAGAGGGTCCCTGTGCAGTTTCCATGCAGCTAAAAGGAACTGGAGAGGATGTAGGTGCCTCCTGCCTAGGGGAACCAAGTCTGCTGTAGCATTCAATGTCCACAGCAGAGATGTCAACCAATCGTCGAAAAGCTGGAGGACTGGGATACATAATGATCGCTTATGGGCTGCAACTACTCAAATGACACTGGTAAAAACTCTGGGAGTGGAGGCTAGGCCAAATGACAGAGCTCAAAATTGGAAGACAAAATCCAGTCAAAACTGGAGGTACTTCCAGTGTGGAGGAAAAATAAGGATGTGAAGGTACGCATCCTGAAGATCGATGGAGACTGCCCAATCGCCAGGTCTTATGGAGTTCCTGACTGAGGTTGTGGTCTCCATCTTGAAAGGTTCCTCCTGCAGAAATCTGTTTAGGGCGGAAAGGTCGATAATTAGACAAAACTTTCCCCCTTTTTTGAAACCAGGAAAATCTGGGAGTAGAAGGCCAGCGATTGGTCTTTTAACACCCTCTCTACTGCACCCTTCCGCAGAAAGGAATGAACCTCTTCCTTTGAGAGCCCCAGATTTGACTGGTGGAAGCAAATGGGGGACTTTACAAGGGGAGGGGGATCCTGGAACCGAAGCCAGTAGCCGTCCCTTATGATGGAATGAACCCAGCCACTGACCGTTATGTCTAACCAGGCCTCTAAAAACAGACCTAGACTGGTGCCCACGGGAATGGACACAAGAGGTATGCTTAGTAGGAGAGGGTGCAAGTCCCTAGGGCCGCATTCCTTAGGAAAGGGGAAAGGCCCTGTGAACTTCTTCCCTGGGTCTTTGCGGCACCCCCTCCTAGGGTCTGACCGCAGAGGGGGAGCTCTGAATTGGGGTTGTTGTTTCGCCTGGGGGCATGCAGCTTTGAAGAATTTAGCTGATGGGTCCTGTGGGCGATCAGGGTGATTTCACTTCTTGGCTGTTTTTGAACAGCCAGGAGTGGAAGCAAGAAACCAGTGTTGATGGTCTCTCAAATCCTGCGTCGCCATGGAGGGGATGAGACCTCCAAAGAAACCTATATACCGTATATACTCGATTATAAGTCGACTCGACTATAAGTCGACCCTCCCTTTTTAGGACTGCAAAAAGTGAATTTCTCTTTGACCCTCCTATAAGTCGGGGTGTATTTTGCAAGTCAGAGCAGTCTGAAGGAGTGACTTCTTAGTGAGTAAGAAATGCACTTTGGAAATATAAACAAGCCAAACTGGATAGATAGATAAGAAAAATAAAAACAAAACCAGTGTAAAATACAATTATATTATTGAGTGAAATATGTCACAAATAAATTGACAACTTACAATTTGTCCATCGTTGTGTAATAAAGTCAACTGAAATCCATAATGCTTGACATTTTAAATCCATTTATATGATAAATCCATGAATTCAATTATAGGTCACATACCGGTATAAAACTAGAAGTTCAGAATGATCCGATTCACATTATCCCGTAATATGTTAATTCTGCACGTCGTACAAATAAACAATGAAAGTTAAGTCCACTTTTTTGAGATTCACTGTATCCTATAAATGTCACTATCTAATGTCATCTGGTACAAAGACCAAGAATTAATCCTCATTGTCTGATAAAGTTCTGAAATTCTACATCGTTTAGTCATTGTAAATCGTCGTCTAGTCATCATAAATCTCGTCCGACTCCGATTCCTCGGCTTTACTGACAAAGTCTTGGCCCTTGCTAAACCTGTGCGAGAGCTCCTGATTGTCACCCATTGGGAGAGTAACAGGAGATCTGGTCGAGAATTTGCCCCCAGAAAGTTTCTCCTAGCTGGAAAAAATTTTGGAGTGACCAGGACCCGAAGGTTTGGGGCACAAATCACTGGACAAGAAGTGGTAAACCTCATTAACCGCTTTATCAAATGACCAAGTCTCCTCCTCCTCTGCCTCCTTAGCCAATGGTTATGAAGGGGCAGGGGACCCAATAGGAGGGGAAGTCACATCGACCTGCTCTGTGTCAAACTTGTTTGCATCAACGAGGATAGATAGGACATCCCAGTCTTGTTCCCTCTCCTGGGAGGTTGGATTACGTGACCCAATGTCTCAGTCTTGGAGAAGACACTGGTGAAGGAGAAACTTGAAGTGGCAACTCCTCTCACGTAGATAAGGGAACGGCATTCACAGTGGTCTCCACTGGAGGTTTAGGGCAACTCTCCAACCGCCTAGGGCATATTGGGGAAGAATGTCTATTATCTCTTCCTCTTACTGTGCCCAACCTCGCGAGACGACAAAGGACCACTGTCAGCAGCGCCGACACTACTAACATGTGGCCAAGATTCAGAAGCCCAAGGCTCCATGGAGGGAAAAGGCCAAACTCCCCCCTTCGGTGGAAAACCATACACCCTACACCCTATTGGGATTTAGAGGGATCAAAGGAAAGGGGGGGCGATGCCGATCCGATCCCCTTCCTTAACCTGGCTTTTGTAAACCCGGTCCCAATCTCCCATGGGATGAAATGGTAAACTGGAGAGAGAGGGGGGGGGGAGGGGAATCGTCCCGACTCCTCGTACTGTACGGGCCCCAAAGACCCGTGCCCAGTGACTGGTCACCGGGCAAGGACTCGTTAGGCAAATCAGATCTGTAGGAAGACCCTGTCCCAGACCTGATGGAGTTAGATCTCAGCTCTCCCCTCTCCCAGGGGCTTAATCCTGTTGCCGACAATAGGCCCTGCAGACTGCAAGGGTCATGCTCCCGCTCAAACTGGGGGGGGGGGGGGCACAACTCACTACCAGCCCTAACCGAGCTGTGGGTCAGTAGAGAATGTCATTCCCCCCTCTCAGGCGGGCACAACTCTTTCTCTACCCTAGTGGACAAGTGAAAGTGCTGTTCAACTCCGAGGGGGGACGCGACTCAGTCTCTGTCCTAGTGGAAATGAGAGGGTGCTGATCATCGACTCACTCTCAGCCCTCACTGAATGGGAACGGTGATGCTCCTCCTTCTCAGAAGGGCGCAACTCAATCTTCACCAGTTTATCTCCTCCCTTGGGAGGGGACCTTCCACTGCCTCTTACTCTGCCCTAGTGGATGAGAGAAGATGCTGTTCCCCCACCCCCGAGGGGGATGCGACTCGGTCTCTGTACTAGTGGAAATAAGAGGGTGCTTATCCTTCCTCTTGTAAGGATGTGACTCACTCTCAGCCCTCAAGGAATGGGGACAGTGCTGCTCCTCCCTCTCGGAAGGGCATGACTCAATCTCCACCCATTTATTTCCTCCCTTGGGAGGGGGCCTTCCACTGCTTCTTACTCTGCCCTAGTCGATGAGAGAAGGTGATATTCAACCCCGAGGGGTGGGGGGATGCGACTCAGTCTCTGTCTTAGTGGAAATGAGAGGATGCTGATCCTTCTTCTCAGAAGGACTTGACTTGCTCTCAGCCCTCACAGAATGGGGATGGTGCTGCTCCTCCCACTCGGAAAGGCGCGACTCAATCTCCACCTGTTTATTTCCTCCCTTGGGAGGGGCCTTCCACTGACATTGGAAGTCTCCGGATATTTGAGTAACCTTTGTCTGAGACCCAAGGGACCCAGACAAACAGAACCCAGAAAACTCATCATCAAAAGAAGAAGAAACCTTCCCCCCTTGTAAGTCCTACGACTTTCAGCCAGATCCCAAGTCTCATCTTTCCAAAGGCTACAAAAAGGACAGCCATCTGTCCTTTCACAACGAGTGCAGGACAAACTGGTGGGGTGTTGTCCCAAGGGGCTTTGTGGTGGCCACACCTCCCAACAGTTTGTCAAGAGATTGTTCCTGAAAGAAAAATGATGCAAACAAGAAAATTATTTGTTTGAATACAAGGAAAACGTACACTAATTAAGCAATGCTAAAATAAAGGTTCTGTGAACCTGTTTATTATTTATTTTTTTATTTTATTTTTTAAAATAAGCATGTGGTAGGATTTTAACCAGGTACTCCAGCATGACAGGTGGTCATACTTACCACTACACCAAGCAAGTGACTGAATAGGGAGTAACAAAAAAAGTGTAGGGGGAAACTACTTTTTCCTGGGTAGCAACAAGAAACAAGGTAACTGGTCAACCAGACTAAAGCAGGCAAGAGACCTACAAAAATTAGCAAAAAACCAGGGGTTACAATTATAGAGAAAGCTATCCAAAATAAAAACTGCAAAACGTAGTCTATGTTCGATAGCTGGCCATGTAAATAAAACAGTAAGAAGTGGTGTGCGACCTGCTACTATGACATGAAAAAGCACAATTCACTATATAAATACGGTGAAATAATTATACACGAGGCAACAGTTTGAAAAACGGGCAAATCCAAAACTGCAATAATGCAAGAGTAGGGAAAATTATTGTAAAAAAAAATACCACACCTTACTAAAAAACAACCACACCAATTGAATAACTAACACACTGTGACAGGTAAAAAGGACAAATTAACTGTCAAGGCGTACACCACGTGTACATAACAAAAGTCTAAAAACTCTCAAGAGAGCTTAACTACACAGTTAATAAAACTTTAACAGCATATAATCCTACGTATTAGAAAAATATAGCACAAGAAATAATTAGTAATTCGCTCATTGAATCCACGAGGTGGTGGCTATCTTCTTCACATGAAGTGACATGAACAATCCAACATCACGACTGAGAAAAGAATGAAACCCTCTGGCGCATCTCAGAGCGTGCACACTATACAGTCCAGTGTCCTGGAACTTTCTGGTTCTCACTAATTGGGAGGACAAATTTTGTTCACTTTTAAAAAAAGTAGGGATACTAGAGCCATTTTGAAAAAAGTAGGCAAAAATAGGGAGTCTGACAAAAAAGTAGGAAAATATAGGAAATGAAGGAAAAAGAAGGGCTGCTAGAAAGACTGCATGCACTTAGATTCAAGACCAAAACATGTGAATAGGATCATTTAACGACATTAAACATGAAACAATACAAGATCTGATGTTACAGTAGGTAAGTTCACAAGTTTTTATGTTTGAACATGCTATATGTTGTTGTTAATTTATTATATCAATTGGTGCGAAGGTCTTATAGGACTTGTCTACTCCTCATTAAGATTCTTCAATGTGCATGACCAACACTGCTGGTAAAACATTTCCTCACTTTTCTATTCCTGTATAATTTGTACACAATCCAAAATAAGCAATTATTTAGGTGAAAAAAGTGAGGAAAATACATGGGTGAATACGATATGTCAAATGACAAGAGGTCCAAGTGGGCCTAAGATCACTCAGATGACTGACATCTGCCTTATAGTCAAATGGAAGACCACCTGACCAAGAAATGTGGGTCAGGAGGATGCTTTCTGTTGAAATTTCTCAGAGCTTTTGACTGCATGTTATGAAAACTATTGCTTCAAGGTTTCTCTAGTTTTTGTATCTCCACCCATAGTTAATCATACATCAGCATCATTTGTCCAATATTTAAAGGCTCCTATACTAGAATGCTTTGTGTCAAAATTGGTCAAATTCTGTTCAGTGTTTTTTTTTTTTAGATAAAGTTGCGTACATGTTTTTCTACTTTTAGCAACAGAAGCCACATTTAATGGCATTAACGACATCATTTACATAAATCTAAAAGGTGTTCAAGCTAGGACACTTTCTGTTAAATTTGATCAAATTCTGTTAAGCAGTAATTCAAAAGAAGTTACTAGAAGTTTGTCTACTTTCACTAACAGCAGCCATATCTGATGATAGATTGGCATCATTTGTCCAAACTTAAAAGCCCTTCATGCCAGAATGCTTTCTGTAAAGTTTATTGAGTGGTTTTTGAGAAGTTGTTTAAAGGATTTTCTGATTTTTGTAACATCAGCCATACTTGATGGCAAATCAGCATCATTTGTCTAAATTCTTAAGTCCTTAATACCAGAACGATTTCCGTCAAATTCTGCTAAGCAGTTTCTAAGATTATGTTTTTTAAAGTTTCTTCCATTTTTATTATTAGTGGCTATATCTCTATCATTTGAATAAATCTGAAAGCCCTTACCACCAGAATGCTTTCTGTCAAATTTGGTCAAATTCTGCTGTTTCAGTAATGGTGACCATATTGGATGGCGAATAAGCATAATTTGTAAAAATTTCAAAGGTCTTAAAGCCAGGATGCTTTCTGTTAATTGAGTCAAATTCTATTCAGTGGTTTTAGCGAAGAAGTCGTTTAATGGTTTTACTTATTCTACTAATAGTGGTCATATTTGACAGTGGGTTGTCATCACATTTCTATAAACCTGAAAGGTCTTCATGCCAAGATGCCGTCAAATTTGATCAAATTCTGTCCAGTGGTTTTGAAGAAGTCGTTTAAAGGTTTTAATATTTTTAATAATGGTGGCCATATTTGATGGTGGTTCAACATCATTTCTACAAACTTGAAAGGCCTTCATGCCAGGATTCTCTATACCATATTTACTTGAAATTGGTGAGCCAGTTTTTAAGAAGTTGAAAATAGCAATTGTTGATGGATGCTGGAAAGATAACGCAGGATGCACAATGGATTAAGGGCCATTCCATCAGCTGCCTTGGCCTTATGGCCAGGTGAGCTAATAAACATTTCAAAATAAGTCAAATACTATGGAAATATATGGGATTTTTAAAAGATGAACCTAACTTTTGGCCAAGTGCTGTGATTGATTCCCTTTTTAAAACAAAATTAAGAGTCGCATAGCAGTATGAACACATCTAGAACTCGTCAATAATACTTACACAGTGAAATTTGTTATTCCCAAAGACATGACTATACAACAAATGAACTGGGCAAAAAATATGAAGAAAAACACGAAGAAGTTGAAGGAGCTGTCACTCCTGAAAAGAAAATGAAAAAAATTATCAAGAGAGTCATGCAAATGAAATGCTGATTACAGTTCTGATACAAATCATGATGACTACCTATTTCAACGACAAGGAAATGACTCTGACTCAGTAAGTCTTAACTTAAAGCCTATCACATGAAAGATAGTAATGCCTCTCTGAACAACAAATATACCTGTGTGTTTGACTGTCAATAACATCTCATGACAGTATATGCATTTCTTCTCATCACATTTGTAATATTGAATAAATGTTAGATATTATGTGCAAGTTTTTGCAAATGAGTGGACACAATGTTACATAACTCAATCTGCAACATTACTGAAAAACAATATCTCTCTTAAGTATGACTGCATCATTTCATTTGCAACTTTGAGGTCAATCCTACAGATCATACCGTGAATGTATGCTGAAGGCTGCCATTCAGACCACCTCGGCTATTTATGAAACAAGAATTGACCACAAAGTTGCAAATGCATCAAACTATTTTTACATTTACAAATTTTTGGTCAATCCAATGGTCAATCTAATTGTAGAAATAGCAGAGGTGGTCCAAATAGACTGCAGTTTCTTTTTTGTGAATAAATTTCCAGTGAACAAAATGTATGATTTTTCTGTAAATTACTGCACCGACATACATACAAAGCATATTTTTGTCTTGCAGAAATAGCCGATGTGGTCTGTATGTGCAGCATCTGTGAACCATATTTGCTCATGCATAATGGTCTGTCAACTATGAACACCACAGATCAAGGTCTGTCGTTAACATCCTGTGCTGGCAGATCAGGATCTATGCTTCTCACATCAGGACAGCAATTATACATAGGCATATAGAGTAATTGATCAATCTCCTGAGGGCAGGACTGAGGGGATAAGGTTTTGGATGACTCCCTTGGCATAATTCTATGTGCAGATTTCATCTACTGTTGCACTTTATTAACAACAGGTTTTACTTTAAGACACTTTATAATTAAGTCCTATCAATCACAAAATGCTAGTGAGCATAACATTTTAGCAACTTCAGGACACTCATTTTTTGCTAAAATTTTATACAAGTTTAATTTCTGTGATGAAAGCAAATAAGTAATATATAATGTGAACACTAACAATTATTATAAAAATTTCAACCTATAGAAGTACTCAACACTTTTTTAAAACAAGAGATGATTTTCACTTTTATTTTAAACATATATGATGAAAACCGTATGCCATTACACCAAACATTTATTTTTGCCAATTGATAATTCTCTAAAGTTTTATGTTACTAATATGCCAAAGTTAACAATTCACTAAATTTAACTGACCCTAAAATACTCTGATTTACAGCAATAGGTCTTTTTTATGGAAGACAAACAAGCCATTTTCTGACTTGGAAAAAATGAAGCTTTTGGTAATCTCCAGCAGCCTTTGTAAACAATTACTATCATGCAGAAAATAAATTCTGACAAAATTTATCTTCACAATGAAGTGGCTGCCCCCGTGACTGGGCATAAAAGACACAAAACAATTAAAACAAGAGTCCCTCAACAGGATTGATTCTCTACTGTCTGAAAAGAATTTAAGTGCTGAGTGTTGAAACTATCTCTGATATTATTGAGCAATAAGATTTTCAAATTAGCCAGTGTGGCAGCCATATTGGATGTAACATCAGCACCATTTTCATTTAGGACAAACTAGACACCATTGAAGACTTCTGATGAAAACTCCCTGTTGATACGACTTTCTATTTAGAACGAGTAGCAATATCATGATTTTCAAGATGGCTGCCATGGTGGTTATACCGGATGTCAGATCAGGACCATTTTCATTTAGTACCAACTAAACATCATAAGAAGTCTTCTGGTGAAAACCCAATGTTGATATGACTCTCCATCTAGGTGGAGTAGCAACAAGATTTTCAAGATGACCACTGTGGTGGCCATACTTGACATCAGATTAGCACAATTTTTATTTAAGACCAACTAAACACCATAAGAAGTCTTCCAGTGAAAACTCTATGCTGATATGACTTTCTGTTCAGGAAAAGAAACCATAACAAGATTTTCAAGATGGCTGCCACGGTGGCTATACTAGATGTCAGATCAGCAACATTTTCATTTAGGACAAATTAGACATCATAAAAGTCTTTTAGTGAAAACCTCATGTTGATATGACCATCCATTCAGGAGAAGTAGCAATAAGATTTTCAAAAATGGCCACTGTAGCAGCCATATTGGATGTCTGAGCAGAACCATTTTCATTTTGGACCAACTAGATATCATAAGAAGTCTTTTAGTGAAACCCCCATGTTGATATGACCATCCATTCAGAAGGATTAGTGATAACAAGAGTTTCAAGATAGCCACTGTGGCAGCCATACTGGGTGTCCAAGTGGAACCATTTTCATTTAGGACCAACCATACACTCCAAGAAGTCTTTTGGTGAAAACCCCATGTTGATATGACTTTCCGTTCATCAGGAGTAGCGACAGTAAGATTTTCAAGATGGCTACTATATTTGACACCAGATCGGGACAACTAGACACACTAAGAAGTCTTCTGGTGGAAATCCATTCAGGCTCCATAGCAATAACAAGATTTTCAAGATGGCTGCCATGGTGGTGATACTGGATGTCAGATTGGGACCATTTCATTTAAGAACAACTAGACACTATAAGAAGTCTCTTAGTGAAAAACCCATGCTGACATGACCATCCATTCAGGAAGAGTAGCGATAAGATTTTCACGATGGCTGTTGACTACCAATAGGCCATATTGAATGTCTGAGCAGCAACATTTTCATTTAGGAGCAACTAAACCTTGGGATGAATGTGTTTTATGGCAATCCTCCAAGTAGTTAAGAAGGGGTAGCGATAACAAACTTGTGTTAACGGACAGATGGATAAGCATAAGCAGCTAAAACTCCATTCTTTTCTATGATATCAAAGTAGAGGTAATAGAATGAGTTGATGAAAACCAGAGATACATTTTTAAAAAAATCATTATTCTTAAAATATGCCTCAGAAACTATTATCCTTGTCCACACCTAGAAGCCAGATTTTACTGGGTGAAAGTTGGAGACTTCGAGTAACATTGGAGTGGCAACCAGTATGACCACTATTACAAGCATATATAACCATTTAAATAGTTTGAGGCAAATAAACCAATGTATCCATCCATTATTTGGCTTCATTTTATAAAGTTATTATTGGTGATTGTTTCAAGATACATATATTATTATTATGTCTTATTTATTCAAACTTTACTTCTGAGAATTTCCAATAATTTTTACCTATGTAAGCCTGTTGATGGTAAAATATGTTTTTTTTAACAATATTTTTGGTTTAATTAAATGTACTTTTGGTTTAATTAAATGGCACTCAGTGCTCAAACTAGATAGAAATAAAGGAATGAAGCTACCACATTTGCCCCTAATGCCCTCCCCTCTGCCCTTTCTAGCATCCCTCCCCCATTGTCCAGATCACTAAAATACTACTTAAAACAGTGCTATGTTCTACTAATTTCATAGATTTTATGTTTTATTTAATATAGAATACTTTTATGAGTGGAAGCTTGTTTGTTCTTTATTTCTAAAAGGATGACATCCTAAATTTTGTGACCAAAAGTGTGTTATTTGGTTGAAAAATACATAGACCTGTATGCCCTTTTTGTTATGTTAGAAAAATTCCCCCTTTGCCCAAATATATGCCACTTTTGTAAAAGGTACCCCTCTTGCACACACCTCTGAAATTTGATTTTTATATAACTTGAGTGTTCAATTTTAAATAGGCCAGCTTGTTCTTCAATCGAACGTGAAAGGAGATGCTTTCCATTGCCTGTCATCATATATATATATATATATATATATATATATATATATATGTATATATATATATATATATATATATATATATATATATATATATATATATATATATATATGTATATATCAGCAACTGATCCAAGTGAAGTTCTTTCTTTCTTTTGACAAATGATGTTTGTTGTTTTTTATTTTTTAAATCCCAAAGTCAAAAGAATACATGATTAGTTATTTTCTGATTATGTTCTCCGACACATGAATATTAAAATCATGTTGTGCTAGTAAGCAAACTACAGAAACACATACATGTGACAGAACCAGGATTTCAAACCAGTAGATTTACAAATTTTGATCAGTAGATTGGCTTCTAAAAAGGTAGATTTTTTATCGGCATAAATTTTATGTGTTTTAAGGGGATTGAAAACATAACAAATGTGTTTTTTCACATAATATGTATTTTCTTCATATTATAATAAAACACACATTCTGAACATGAATCTGATTCAGAATCTGATGGAAAATGTTACAATAATAGTTAGTTAATATGAGCCAGTATATTGTCAATTAAATAAAAAAGGAAGAGTTGTATATCTCACAGTTCACTGCAAAGATTTTATATAAAATCCACAGGCATTTTTAGTTTCCTTCACAAGATCACTGTCTGGTGACCACTGGTGGCATTCACTGTGATTGTCAACCTTCACACTTAGCAGACTCTCAATAGTTTTCTGGTCCAGATTTCCCCTTGAATCACTCTGGATTTTCCAAAGAATGAAGAATGTCCTCTCTGTGTCAGCATTGGAATGTGGCAATGACAGGACAACTACACTCAGTCTGGAAAGAAGTTCTAACTTAAGTTTTTCTGTTGCTGGGTTTTTCAGGCTGCTGACTGATCTCCAATATTGCTCCAAGCTCATTTCACCCAGAGGAGGAAGTTCCTGGCTTGGACTTAATATGTATTCCTGAGCCTCATCCTCAAGGGCTTGTTTCTCTTCTAGGCTTAGGTCCAAAAATCTCTTGGCAAGTTTCACCACTGTAATTAATTTTAAACAAATTAGATTTAGACTTGAAATAAACAGTTAAAAAACACATGATTTTAATAATTTATCCCAACTTTAAAATTAAATATAAAGTAATACATTTTTATCATTTCTTCCTCCATATACTATCTTAAAATCCACTTTGCATGAAACACACAATGCAAACTCAGGACCTTTGCTACTCGCCTGCACACACTTAAATTCTGGTATCCAAGCGTTGTTAAACTTGTTGTATTTCTTAGCTGGTGGCTTCTTAGCATTGGGAGAAAGCGGACGTTTCGGCATTTTGACATTAATTGAAAAAAAAATATACAAGCTGCCCTTGAATATTCATCTTAAACCATCGTGAACAATACAAGAAAAATTAAAAGACAACAAATCAAAATACTTACTCAAGTGTTTCTGCCGAGATCATTTTTGGTCGGTCTCTCGATTTTATCTTCCTTCCAAGACAGGTCGGCCGAGTTTTAATCAAAGACTCACGGTCATCATGGATTACCTTTGATCCTTTTATTACTTATAACACCTCAAACAACATCCCGCATTTGGCCTTAAACTCTCCAAATTACAACAATAAGGTAATCAATTAGCCGCTTGTTGTGTACACATGCTAGCTGTTCTTTAACAATTGTAATCCGACTACTCAACCAAGCATAATCGCACCGGTTGTAGCACAGGTGGAACATTTCCGGTTCCCAGTAGACTGGTTCTGGCTGGTTTATCTAATGTGTTGATAGAACGCTTAAAAATACCCTTTTTTTTTTATTAGAAAAAATTTTTCCTTGAAATTTTCAAAAGCGGTAGATTTCGACAACTAAACGGTATGTGCGGTAGACGGCCTTTAAAACGGTATTTTTAGCCTACCGCCGGTAGAATCAAATGTATGGAAACAGATTTCCTATGATAATCTTCATACCTGCTAGAATATTATTACTAATTCACAGTTCACAGTGCCAAAAAGTATTGTATTTTTATCAAAATAATTTATACCAAAAACATTATTTATTTTGAGCCTTGTATTCAAATTACTTTGAATTTGTCAGTTTATACACTTGTATGCTTTGTTAATCACTAGTATTGACGACAGGATTTTAGAACTTGTGTTGTACTGCTTTCTCACAACTTAGTACACATACATTTACATGGTTTATACATAAACAAAAATTGTTACGAGACAGCAACCTTGTCAAATACTGCATACAGAAAGTTCCAATGGAATGGCATACTTAAAGTGTGTTGGGTCAAGAAGCGCATTTCTTTTGTAGAGTTGATGGCTTGATGTACATAATGTCATCATTTCTGAAGAATGAACAATAGATTTGCAAGGGGAGCACACGGATTTTGAGGATAGCTGAATGAATTTAAATTTGTTTTTGTGTGTAAACTTAAGGCATCTACCATAAACTTTGTTTGCTTCCATGATGCAAGACAATAAATCCATGATTACATACAACAATTCCCACTTATTTAAAGTTTCAAACAACAGGAAAATCTTGTATTACATTTTATAGCCGATTTTCTATTGATAAAATTCTGATCTTATGATATAAGAGCTTGGATCATCATCAGTGGTCATGATTGTATATTCCATGTGTCTGGATCAAAATAATGCAGTACCTAAGTACATGCATATGTATAGATGTGAATAAATATGCATAAGACTGTATATACTACTTTTATCTTCATGCTTTTTATGACTTGTTTATCATTCTTCAGCATTCTTTCAACTTCTTTTGAACTTGAACACAGGGATTCATATGAACACAACAGAAAGTTTTGTATATGGGAGACATGTTATAAAATCAGCTTTAATATCTTAATATTATTTCTACATTTTTGAACTGTTACCATATATAACCAAGCTATTTGGTATGTTAAACCAAAATACTTTTTTACATTTTGAAATGTTCAGGACAATTTGAGTACAGTACACACATCGCGTTTTTATGAAAATCCACATTCCCACGGTGGACCTTAATCCTTTTCACGCTGTGTCAGTCACAGACCGGATATAGTGGTCATCGTGGATTGTCCACATCGTGGGTCATAGTGGACGGATTAAGTTTTATTGTCCATTTGAAAGTCGCAGCAATATAATTATGTAATAGTGCACACCCACTACCTTGCATGGAACTTATCTATCTGCTCAGCAACAGCACACAGTGCAGAATACTCTTTTTAATTTGTACACAATGCTGTTCAATATTTAAAGACTCACCCACTAAAACGCATTCACATATGTGTATTGCAAGAGATGAAAGATAAATTTCCAAACAAAGAATCATGAGACTACTTAGATGCTTCACAAATTATATGTTTAATTATCGTAATTTTAATGAGAGAGAGAGAGGGGGGGAGGGGGGGAGAGAGATTCTGTTTTTAAACAAACAAAAGGAAAAAGAAATCACACGTAAAGACATGTATTAGCAGGTTTAATTCCATTATTAAAAATAAAGAATGTGATAAATGCTGTGATTTTTTTTCTTCCCCCAGACACTTTTAAACTGTTTGCTTAACATGTTCCCACACAATGAAACATTCACGACACTATCCAATATACCTCGAATATTCCAGCCTGTTTAGTACTTGTGACTCAAATATACATGTCCATGCGACACATTTTCTCAGGAACTAGACATGAGTTTACTTTTACCGTAGACCTACTATTTTTACTTAGACTCTATGAAGCACGTGATGCTACATTCTTTGACTAACAGCTTTAAAAAATATACTTAGGATTGCTGGTTTGGTCATCTGACGAGTTTAATATTACCAAATGGACAGGTGAAAGCGATAACAAATGTGCAATCACTTAAATATTTTCAGTAAGAGATAAACTCATATTTATTATTTTGAATGAATGCAGACACAATTTATTTGGAACAGTACATTCTTTCAATCCACATGATAAAAACTGCAAACTATCCCCGAATGTCAAGCGAATATTGTTGATCAGTTTACCTACTAATGTGCTACATTTTGACCCCATTATCCTGTTTGAGAAGTCTACGTGAATATAAATAAAATATTTTGTCGCCAAAGAACATATATTCAAATATGTATTTATACCAGGTTTAGCAGTTAGGCCAACAATGTGAAATTACTGAAATCATGCCCATAATCCCCCAAACAGCACTGCGGTAGATACGATTGCATTTACCATACAATAAAAATAGCCTCATGTTTTGTACTTTGGTTTGGTTTTAGCTTTATCTAAGTATAATTTCTTCTTGTTCATACTTCTTTCTCCCCCTTGTTTAACTGATTGCTGTAAATATGTAGCTTATTTTTCATGGCTTTCAAATGTTGGATTTTGTTTGATTGCCTATCAAATTATAACCAGTTAGACAAAACCGTGGAAAATATCGCAGCTTCCGAAGCCAGCTGTCAAAGTGGACAAACTTGAATTGTATTTTTTTGGCGATTAATTTGGTTCAAATTGGCGAAACTTTTAAAATTTCTGGTGTTTTAATTTTTGTATCATTCAGTAAGATTTATTTTGTGCTTTGGAATTACTTCTTTCTCTCCCTTGTTTAACTTGTACTGTATTACATGGAAGCTGAACACACCATATGTATCAATCAATGCCTTGTACATCACCCAAAATTGCTAAGCTACATGTTTGCCAAGACTATAAAATCTACAGTACAGCTCACATGATTTTTCGGAACCCCATGCTTCGCGGTGGGGGTGGAGAGTGAGTGGAGAGGATTAAGAAAAACCCCTCCACCATCACTCCACACACCCTGACGGAGTTGCCATGGCGTCTCGCGGAGAATAGCCCTGCACACCACGCTTTCTCGCGGAATCGCATCCGATTACCACCGTGGAGTGGACGTGGTCTCGATAATATGGGCATGGTTTACTGTTTATCACCCATGCAAGCAGAGGTTGAGAGAGAGACGGGGGGGGGGGGGGGGCACTGATTTATCTACATTGTTATCAATCTGGGGAGCGATTTGCGAACTTTTTGATATTGAAAAAAACGTAGTCATTCAGTTAATTATAAATATTTCCTTCTTCCAACAAAGATAATGTATGATACATAGTGCCAAATCATATTTTAGATGATGATAACGTAATGACAATGCCTCGCAAACTGTATTAATACTACATTTTTCGCACTGAATCTAAAAAACATTTCTTCAATACTATGTTATTGGAATCTAAACATGCATTCATATCCTTATTTCTTTTTCAGTAAACGCAATACAAAATTGTAATGATCATATGAAAGTCAGTGATATTGTACTACCTGCAATGAAAAGAACGATAAACATCGAACAAATTAATAACAAAGCTGCAGTCATACCTGACTGAAGTGAAACAAAATCGCACAAGTTCCGATGGTTACTCCATGCATGAGTACTCATTCACATATTGTACAATTTTTTCTGACATCCAATCGCTTAAATAAAGCATTAAGATTTCACATCATTATTTTTTTTTAAACTGTACTATTTTGCATTAATTACCAAAGTAGCAGGGTTTTTTAAAATCACAAATGGTCGCAAAAGGTCATCCTAGATACATGTAGTTGACATGTGCAGTAACCTAGCACAAGAGAAGCCATCAACACTGCTTGTTTTCTTTGATAATGACGTGTTAATTTCATGTGCTAACTGTTAACCTAAAAGTACAACAGCAGCGCTTCTGCTGGTTTGTTTTCTTTGCTATTTATTTGACAAACTTGCGCATCAGATGAAATTAATGTTTAACTTTTTCTTTTCTGTTCATTTTCCTATTTCATACTATGCATAATACAGAAAAATAAGATAATTAATTTTAGATCATTAACTCTTCTTAGTAAAGTTTCCCTCTTCCCCCCCCCCCTCTC
Source organism: Margaritifera margaritifera (assembly GCA_029931535.1). NCBI lineage: Eukaryota > Metazoa > Mollusca > Bivalvia > Unionida > Margaritiferidae > Margaritifera > Margaritifera margaritifera. The sequence continues at coordinate 2,929,087 of JAQPZY010001685.1, forward strand.
AAAAAATATTATCGTAAACTGAAATCTGGAAAAGTTCGCAAGTGGTAAGAAAAGTAATACTGTACTAGACATTATAGCGTAATAGAGGGGGAAAAAAGAAACAAATTTTCCCGTCGGTGGTTGCAAACTCACGACCTCGTGCTCCAATATCAAATGTGTGTGTGTGACACACACTCTATCCATTTGGCCACAGTAACTGTAGCTGTAAAGCAATATACGTTCAGTAGTGGTAAAAAAAGTAATAACATGCTAGACATTATAGCGTTTTTGGAGCAAAAAAGAAAGAAATTTTCCCACCACTTCACGGGAATTCCCGAGCACGTGCTGTAAAGTTGTGTGTGTGTGCATGGGCATCCGCAGGAATTTTCCAGGGGGACGGGGAGCCAAATTAAAAGGGATGTATTTATTATTATTTTTAAATCAGGGTGGGGACGGGGCAACATGCCCCCCCCCCCCTGCAGACACCCAAATGTGTGTGTGTGTGTGTGAGTCACACACTTTATCCACTGGGCCACAGTAACTCAAGCTCTTTAGCTGTAAAGTAATAAACCACATACGGAAACACGCTCAATAACCAAAGGCTCTAACAGTCACAAACAGGAAACTGCATTCTTTAATATCTGCGTAAAAATAATTAAAAGAGTATATTTTGTTTTCATATTTTCGCCGTAGGAAAATGAGCAAATAATAGGATACATGTGGAGACAATACATACATGCAAAATGCTATAAACTTGTTGGAAATTAAAATCTCAGAACATCTCAGATTTTAGAATTTTCCATATTATTTTTCATTTCGGTAATAAGCCGAGTTCAGATTAATTACTAACAATTATCAAACTTCCGTTGTTAATGGCGGGACCATAATTGCGGCTGTAAAGTACAATGCGCCAAGTCAGATGGCTTCGTGTGATAAAAACACACTGTTCCCAAGCTGAAACTTACACCATCCTTTGATGCACACCCTTGTTAATATTTTACAACAGTGTTCACAATGGTCACTGCCTTGATTTCTGTAGAACATCTGCTGAGGAGAGACAATAGAATTTTCCAGGGGGGGGGGGTAAATGCATGAAAACAATTGTATTTATCTGATTTTGTAGTATAAAAAGACGTTAATCCGTTCCATATTTCACTTAAAATAAATAAATATTGTGATGAAAGAACAAAAAATATCCCGGTCGAAAAAAAAACCAACAACATATAAGCCCCATATATTAAATGGTCAGTCCCTTACAGTACACATGCAGTCATAATATTCAGCCTCGTGACTCTGCTATTACTGCTTAAAGAGTAAGCATGTGGTTTGCATTTCAGTGTAAATTCAGAGTTTTAGGTTTGTTGGCGGGGGGGGGGAGGGGGGGGGGCGGGTAAAGCAGCGGATGTCAATTTGGATTTTAATTGTCCATATCTCAGAGAATTACTTTCCTTTGGAACAAAATGATAAATTTATGCTGCTTGAGAAGCTCAGCAAGGTGTGCTTCTCGTCAAGTCAGTGCGTAAGTTTGTTTATATTTCTTTGAAACAAATTAAAATCATAAACTTATTGCAAAAGAAGTCAATCGACCATTTATAAACAGTAATGTGTACTCAATATACAAGACTTTTGAAATTATTTGTTTATTGTCCAAATATGATCGAAATAAAGACAACTGATTCTTCCAATGGTATCCGGTTGTAAATCACTCTTACAATCACTCAGTCTTTCCATAGGTGGTCTTCATTCATTGGCTGTTCAAATGTCAATCAGTAATGTCGACTAGCCCCTCCACGGTGGCGTTGACATAGAGGTGCCTGACGAGACACGGTAGTGATTAGTAGGTATTTATGCCAATTTATGCCTCCACCGCGGAGTATTATCGTGGAGCTAAAGTGGAGGGGATTAAGTCACTCACCGCGAAGCGTGGGGTTCCGAAAAATCTGCAGGGGGGGGTGTCTGCAGGGGGGGGGACATGTTGCCCCGTCCCCACCCTGATTTAAAAAAGCTGTGCTATATCTCTATTATTGTACTGATTGCTGTAAATATGTGGCTTCTTATTTTTCATGGCTTTAAACTGGTATCCCTGGTAGAACTTTGTTAACTACTCCGACCTAGAGGTGGAAAGGTTTTGGCTTCAGAGGTGGTAAATCCCAATTATTTTCTGTTTATTTTGAACCGTTCATATTAATTCTAAGGTGGTCCCGAATATAGTCAGGTTAACCTTGATTATTGCAGTAATGCTCACTCGTTAGACTTTCAGTCTATTAAATTTCTGAAGCATTAAGTTCGTACATGGTTAATTATGACCAGATTCGACAATAGATAACAAGAAAATAAGACAAAGGACACTAATAGCAGGCGAATAACCGAATGAATTATATAAATTCTTGTTAAATACAAAATGAATTGCTAAGCAGCAATTTACATATTTACTTATTTAAATAAAGAGTAATATACAAATTTTATTTCTAAATTTTGTCAGTAGACGAATTCCAAAATGAAGATGAACGAAGCACATTTCAAAAATGCATACTCTAATTATCAATGCCTGTTTCCAAGTTAGTGATAAAAGCTACGGGTAACATCGATCGAAAGTTATGGTGCATAATCTCTCTCTCTCTCTCTGATGTTTGCAAGTAATAAACACATCTTATTACAAAAAAAGATGTATTTAAAAAAAAAAAGAAAGCTTGTAGTGTAATACAGCTTTCGTAAACCTGTAATAGCTTTGTGTTGCTGCGATAGACTTGTATTATATGCACTGCGTTGCTAGATTAATTGGGAGAATACAATTTGTATATGGTTTATTTTATATACCGCTATAAACCAGTTTTATGCAAAAATATCACAACTTGACCACATTGCATTTCTCACTCTATATTACAAGTCCAAAATTCATTTTTCCACTCACAACAAAAACGTTTTCATTCAGAAGTTAATGCTTCTTTTGAAACATCGGGACTAAAAAAATAAGATTGAAGCTCAAAACCTTCCTGAATGGCCATTGTTGACAAGCGTAGCGGCAGACTTAAAAGTAAAAATGTCACTCCTCGGCTGGTGCTTGATGATAAATTCACGAAAAAAGTGACGAAGAAAGTAACCTTTTTCATAAAAATCACTTCATTTATGGCATGAACAGTCACTGAAAGAGAGCAGCCTTCAATATTGTGTAGATGCATACGGTGCATTTAAAAATGATCATAATCTCAAATAATCAGTCATTTTTCTAGGTCTACAGATAAAAGGTATTTGTATCCTGCTTTCAATAATTTCTTCAAAGAAGGTTTTGGAAACTGTGTAGACATTAAAGGAAACTATGACAAATTAATAACTAGTACAAGAAGCTCTTTTATGAAATATCATTTATTGAGAAAACACACTGAAGTAACCACTTGATACATAACAGTACATGTATGTAGATGTAAATATTCAAAGACTCACCACTAAAACGCATTCATATACAGCTGGTAGTCTTTCGCCTACTAAGAGGTATTGATATACATATATGGATATATGTATGTGTATAAAAGTAATGCCCAGGAGCAGGGTTGATGCACTAATTGTTTCTCTAACGCTCTTTCATTCACGTCTTTCTAGTGCTTGCATTACAGGATGTTATCCCAGCAGAAGTGGCTTCATTAAACAGAAGCCCTTGATGTTTTCATAACAATATTCCCATGATATGCTTGAATTCTGATTTAAGTTATTTACCTTCTACTCTATGCGCTACTGGGGGTGGGGGTGTGATAGGATTCAGCTTTAACAAAATTACACTTGCTGCGATTTTTAGAAAATAAAATATTAATAATTTTAGATGTGAATCAGGACCATTGCAGCTTGTTACATTTAAATGCTTGGTCCCCAATTGGGAAAATAAAAATACTATATATAGTTTGCTTTATATACCCCTAGAAACCAGTTTTAGGCAATAATATAAAAGCTTAACGGCTATGCATTCCTCTGCCTAAATTTGCTCTTCACAAACTAATATCTTCTTAGTTTTAAAGCGTTTGATTTTGTGACAAGAAACATTTTTATTCAACAGTTTATTTTGAAACACTGAAGGGCGACTTTGACCAGTAGCTGCTAGGAACTGTCCTAATTTAAGTCATTTAAGACTTCTACTCGATTTGCTTATTATGCAACGGGGGGGGGGGGGGGCTTGTAGGATGAGAGAGAAAGAGAGACGGAGGGGATGGGATATAGCTTCAAACAACTACACCTGTTCTGATTTTAAGAAAAAAAAAACAAAATAAGTTTAGATGTGCATCAAGGCCATTACACTTTTTTTCCCCTAAATTTAAGTTAAATTGTATGTCTCTAAATGGGAAAATAAAAATGATTATATTTAGTTTTTCATATAATGCTAGAGACCAGTTTTACACAATAATATGAGAACTTAACATCAAATGCGTTTCTCAGTTCAAATTTGTTTTTCACAAACTACCATAATGACAGTAAGTCTTGGGACACCCTTAATTTTTTTCAAAAGTAATTTTTTTATGCCCTATAAAAGTTGGGACACGAAGTTAAAGCAATTTTTTCATGTACTTTAAGTCTTGGGACATCTAAAACACTTTTTTTCTTCTACTGATCGATCGACGTATTTTATCGATCGTAACCTCATGTAAAATAAACATGACTTCGTGGTTGTTAAGGGACACTCGTTATGAATTAGTACATGGAAATTTTATAAATTATTAGAATTTGTTTGAAGAGTCAATAAATATATTGAATTTTTCTGTTTTGTTATTATTTCTACCGAATTAAAATATGTATAATTTAATCAGACGATAACAAGAATTGAGCATTAGTGGTATATTATATCCATTCAACAGTACATTCTCCATTTTGTGCTCTAGTTTGCTATTTTCAGTTTATGCATTATTGCATTAAAATTGTCAAAAGTCACCTGTAATTATGAGGGTTTTTTTTCTCCCTGAAAATGGAAATACCTAATTCATTAAAATGTGATACCAGTATGAAAACGAAAATAGTGTTTATTTCAACTCTCGCTTGTGTTACGGAATCATACCTTTTTATAATGATTTAATTTACTAATTTATGATCTCTGTTTTTATTCTGAATAGCGGTTAGCATATATGTATAGATACGACTACTGCTCGATCAATAAGTGGTCACATGATCAATTGCGCGGGAAATGAAGTCGACCTGGCTTTGTACTTTTTAGAAATCAACATTGAAAGGTCACATTCCATACTACACAATAACATTATGTTTACTCTTTAAGATTTTTAGTACACTAGACCTTTGGGTAAATGACGCGTAACCTAGTTCCTGATTGGTTCTTAGCGGGTTGTGTTATTTTGAAATACCATAGTATTAAAGACGGAGAAAGGATATTCCCTTTTAATTCTACGCACTTAGTAAAGATATATAGGGAATAATCTTTGGAATTATCATTCTTTACAGTTGCTTGATCGAGGAGAGGTTATTGAAATTATTCAGTTCTGTGTGGAATTTATTTAATTAGTAATTCATCTGAATTACTATACAGCTCCGTGGAATTATCGGACATCATTCTAAAACTTGTGAGATTCCAGACTTGCAAGGATTATTTTGGATTACATCAGAACTTATCAGTTTCAGCACATTACAGGCTTTTTCATTCGGAATACCACATCCGGATTATTCTGATTAACAACAGGAAGTGAACTTTAAAACATTTTAGGACTTTTTAGGATATTCTATACTGTAAGTTATTTTAATTCTTTCACTTTGATTGTTTGTTGAATTATTTTAATTCTTTTAATATTTTAGGAAATTAAAGTTTTGCATTTTAATTTTGAAAGCTTGTTTGTGTCTTTTATTCTGTTACATTACCCCTAGAGTCGTAACAGGATAAATTGGGGGCTCGTATTACGGGATTAGAAATTAGAATAATTTCGGGATCCGAATTTAAATATTTTGAAATTTAGATTTAATTAAATATTTTCGAAGTTTTAATATTTCAGAGATTTTGATACTTCGGAAAGTTTTCTTTTTGGGATTTGAATTTCATTGTTTGAAATTTTAGTGGTTTTTTGATTTCCAGATTAAGAAATAAAGAGAAACTAACAGGCTTTCATAATGACATCCAGAGCAGAGAGTTTCTTAGCTGATCCTACCCAGGAGAAATTTGAGTCCTTAAAGAAGGACAAATTACTTGAAATTGCTCAACATTATAGTCTTACTGAAGCGAAGGCTTCCATGTTGAAGCAGGATATTAGAAGTATCTTGATTCAATATTTGGTACAATCAGGTATTTTTGAAGAGGGGGTTTCAAGTGTTAAGAAAAAATCTCCGTCTGGTTTGGGAAAGAAATTACAGATAGCTAAGGACATAGAGATTGAAAAGATCAAACTTCAATGGGAACAGATGCAGATGCAGGAAAGAAGGGAAGACAAGGAAAGGGAAATACAAAGGGAAGATGAGGGAGAAATTCAGAAGGAATTAAGAGAAAGAGAAATTCAGAAGGAATTAAGAGATAGGGAGGATGAAGTAAGAGATAATGAGATACAAATACAAGAGAGGGATAAACAAAGGGGAATAGAGAAGGAATTAAGAGAAAGAGAAGATAAATTAAGAGATAATGAGGAAAGAGAGAGAGACAAAGTTAGAGAATTTCAGAATCAAAATTCTGATAGAGAATTCAGATTAAGGGAATTAGAATTGACCAGCAAAGGGCACTCTCATGGCAATCAGGGTTCATACTTTAATTTGGCCAAACATTTGAGACAGGTTCCCCCTTTTAGAGAAAAGGAGGTAGACAAATATTTTCTCAGTTTTGAGAAAATTGCCGAGAATCTGGAATGGCCAAAAGAGAAGTGGACCTCATTATTGCAGAGTGTGTTAACTGGCAAAGCTAGTGATGTTTATACTGCACTCTCATCTGAACAATCTGCTGATTATGAAGTGGTCAAAGAATACATTTTAAGAGCTTATGAGTTGGTACCTGAAACTCATCGTCAAAACTTTAGAGAATGTAAAAAGGAAACAAATCAAATTCATGTAGAATTTGCTTGGGAAAAGAAACGTTTGTTTACAAGATGGTGTACATCTAAGAAGGTTGAAGGCAATTATGATAATCTTGAACAACTGGTATTGATTGAAGATTTCAAGAATTTTGTCAGTGATGATATTAAGGTGTATCTTAATGAGAAAGGAGTTGAGACTTTAGAAAAGGCAGCCATCACAGCTGATGAATATTCTTCAATACACAAGGTTCCATTGATAACTAAAACTTTTCCTCAACAATCTTATATTAAGAAATTATTTCAAAATCGTTCAGGAAATTTCAGACCTCAGGGTGATGTGATTGTAAAAAATCAAAATTCTGATAGGGAATATCAGAAAACCTTATCTTTGCCCACGTGTTCATATTGTAAGATGAAGGGACACGTTATTTCTGATTGCTTAAAGTTGCAGTTTAGGCCTCAGAATTATAATAGAGCAGTTCCAAATGCTCTAGTTATCAAGAAGTCAAGGTCAAGGTCATTTATCAATGAGGATATTTGTTTGAAGGCTAGCTTGCCTCAGTCTGATTTTATAATGAAGAATTATGAACCATTCATGTCAAAGGGTTCTGTGTCACTTGTTGGTGACTTGGATAAGGCTACTCCTATTAAGATATTAAGAGATAAAGGAGCTTCTCAGAGTCTGTTGTTAGATAGTACTTTGCCGTTTTCTGAGAAGTCTTCTACTAGTGAAAGTATATTAATACAGGGGGTAGATTGTGGATATGTTAATGTCCCTCTTCATTGCGTTAATTTGTCATCAGACTTAGTTTCGGGACCTGTGACCATAGGAGCAGTGGCTTCTTTGCCTATTAAGGGCATCCATTTATTACTAGGTAATGACCTAGCTAAAGATAAGGTCGTGGTTAATCCACTTGTAACTAACAAGCTTAGTATGGATCAAAGAGTTGATCATATTGAAGTAGAAATCCCTGGTTTAAATCCAGCTTGTGAAGTTACTAGAGCTATGGCAAAGTATGCTCTTGAGAATATTGTTGTTGAACAGGATGTATTTCCTTTAGCGGATACCTTTGTGGGTCAGGCTTTTCATGAGGTCACTTCTGCTCCTCAATCTAGTATTGATAGTGATACTCTTTCAACTACTATGTCTCATAAAAATAGTCAGGGTGTAATAAGACAAGCACTAGATGTCTTACAACAGGGAGGTTCGGATATCTCCTGTTTGTTTCAGGGGGCTATGACTGAAACTGAAGCCACGCAAGAAGGTACTTGTTACTTCTTGACGAGTGAAGTCCTTGAATGGAAACAGAGATTGCTTAGGGTAATTGCTGGTGATGAGTGGTCAGTTGGTAAAATAGTAGTTCCTAGATACTATCGTCGGGAATTACTTAGTGTAGTCCATGAAACGTCGTTGTCTGCTCGTTTAGGAATAAATGAGACGATGTTAGGCAACCAATACTTGTCGGCGAAGTGTGCGTCTACAAGTTTTATAAAAGCTATTCCTTTGTGGAATATTAAAACTGAGACCATAGTGAGAGTTTTGGTCGGGTTCTTCACACTGTTTGGTCTTCTGAAGCTGATACTATATCAGACTTTAGAACGAATTATTGTAACATATTGTTATGAGATGGTGTATAATTGGGAATTGTTGTGGAACAGGAAGAAAGTAGGTTGAAGGTTTCCAATTATTGTTGTTTGCTGCGAGGGGTCAGAGTAGGAGTTTTTTTTTTAATCAGATAATAGAGTATTAGTTTTGCTACCTATACCCCAAAAATCCTCTTTAGGTTAAGTATTTTGGTCCTTATACTACTGACAAAAGGTCAGGGAATTTTTTAAAAAAAATTATTAATACTTCTGGGAGGAGAAAGCAGAAACAACTTTGTCAAAATGTTAGAATGTTAGAACAATATGTAGATAGAAATAGCCATATAAATTATCGATTACTTTAGTAGTACTTGTCTCACACATTGAAGATTTGAATGAAGATGAGAAATCCGATAGGATGATTTGAAGTCGCTACACTTCGCACATACTGCCGCCTGAGATTTACGAACTGAAATAGTTGATAGAAGAAAAATGAATATTTATTTACAGACATTCTACACGAACCAAATAAAAGTGACTGGAGTTTACCATGTTTCAGTGCAGAAACAAAATAACACTTTTCGTACCTGTATAGAGAATAGAAAGTAAATAGAGTCACCGGGACATATTCATTTCCAGTTTCTAGACAGGATTGGAAATGACTAATACGTCGCAAGATATTGACCTATTGAAGGGATTCTACCAAATTTCACTTACGGAGAGAAAGAAAAATTTGCATTCACGACTCCAGAACTTTACCAATACAAAGTCGTATCATTTGGGATGAAGGTTCCCCAAGTTTCCAACGTCTGATGAATATAATAACATCCAAATAGAAATTGCGATGCATACATCGATGATGTCATCATCTGCAACGACATGTGGCAAGAAGATAGAACCATTCTTCAAGAGATTCAGCGAAGTGAACCTGATCATCAATATTAAAGTGACTTTTATCGTGCCTGTGTTACCTTTTTAGGGCATGATTGTGAGACATGGACAAATAAAATCAATAGAAGCTAAGGTTACGGCAATTTCTTAGTAAAATTTAATCGATGATGTATTTTCATGTGTATAATACCACCGTTACACTGTTTTGTATACATGACTGTATCATGTATTCATTTATTTTCTTTTTGATATAATTACTTGTATGTTGGAAGTACATATTAAAAAATAAGTTTTTATTGCATAAATCCTTATTTTTTTCGTGATGGTTGAGGGTGTTACGGAATCATACTTTTTTATAATGATTTAATTTACTAATTTATGATCTCTGTTTTTATTCTGAATAGCGGTTAGCATATATGTATAGATACGACTACTGCTCGATCAATAAGTGGTCACATGATCAATTGCGCAGGAAATGAAGTCGACCTGGCTTTGTACTTTTTAGAAATCAACATTGAAAGGTCACATTCCATACTAAACAATAACATTATGTTTACTCTTTAAGATTTTTAGTACACTAGACCTTTGGGTAAATGACGCGTAACCTAGTTCCTGATTGGTTCTTAGAGGGTTGTGTTATTTTGAAATACCATAGTATTAAAGACGGAGAAAGGATATTCCCTTTTAATTCTACGCACTTAGTAAAGATATATAGGGAATAATCTTTGGAATTATCATTCTTTACAGTTGCTTGATCGAGGAGAGGTTATTGAAATTATTCAGTTCTGTGTGGAATTTATTTAATTAGTAATTCATCTGAATTACTATACAGCTCCGTGGAATTATCGGACATCATTCTAAAACTTGTGAGATTCCAGACTTGCAAGGATTATTTTGGATTACATCAGAACTTATCAGTTTCAGCACATTACAGGCTTTTTCATTCGGAATACCACATCCGGATTATTCTGATTAACAACAGGAAGTGAACTTTAAAACATTTTAGGACTTTTTAGGATATTCTATACTGTAAGTTATTTTAATTCTTTCACTTTGATTGTTTGTTGAATTATTTTAATTCTTTTAATATTTTAGGAAATTAAAGTTTTGCATTTTAATCTTGAAAGCTTGTTTGTGTCTTTTATTCTGTTACATTACCCCTAGAGTCGTAACACTTGTGCATGTGCTTACATCATGGCATCACCACATGTACATTGAAGATTTTACTTGTGATGAATGAAGTACTAACATTGGATTTGAATCATAGGCACCACTGCACTAAACTTATATAATATCTCAAAAATACGATAAAGAAGTTTAAGAAATAATGCTTTTAAAATAAAAACTCAGTGGTAGTTTGCTTTGATGTAAGCAACCTTAAATAAGTACCTGTTTACTCAGCTACAGTAATCGTGCTAATATTACGCAGTAGAAGCCAATCACACATCAAGGTACCGGCATTGCCGCCAGACACAATTTCCTCTTAACCCAAGCCAATTTCAGGGTTTAAACAATTAACTGGCCTGGATTGCTGTCAGAAAACAAACGACAAATCTGCCAATTATAAACAAAGGAGACATCAAAACAACCAGCTTGCCAAAATCAAAAAGTGTGAACAATTTTGATTTTGTGAAGCCGAAACACAATACTAAAATGGATCGATGATGCTCTTAATCGATCTATATTCAGAATTTTAACAAATAATACAATCATTATTTTGATGAATATGTGACAGTTATGTGAATTTATGCTGGTTATCTGCTTTATATAATTAAACACGCGTGCCTTTTCATATAGATTACATCAATTTGTAGGATCACTTATACCACTGAAAAACAGCAACTGCTGAGCGCATGAATCCAAATAAATGAAACAGCAATGACGGTGTAGCTGAAATGTAATCAGGAAGAATGCAATTTGGTAAAAACAATGAATAAAGCAAAATCTGCATCAAAAATTATTTTGGAATAAACAAGGGTATAAGTGATGCCAAGCACGCTTTGCACTGTGTAAGTACTGTAAACTATAGATACAGGTCTCCTGTTAAATATAAGCGGCCCATGAATTATGAAGTCTTTATTTACCTTTATTTTAAATCATGTTGGACAAATTGGAAAATGTGCACATGCAAAATAATAACATAAAACAATCATAGTAGTTTATAACAGTTTATTGACGTGGTAATTGAACCAGCTGGTCACTGCTGTGTGACGTATGGCGATCTTCCCAATTTTGTCTATACATTTTTTTTTCCCACAAGTTTTGGGACACCAAAAATGTTATATATTTTATATGCATACAAGTGTTGGGACACAAAAAAAAAATTATTTTTCGTGTCCCAAGACTTACCGTCATTACGGTAACATCTTTTTAGTTTTAAGGTGTCTTGTTTTGTGCTATTTTCATTCAACAGTTAATGTACTGTACATTTTGAAACATCGAAGTGCGACATTGAACATTAGCTGATGACATGTAGAAACTGTCCTGACAGATTGTTGTTCAGTCAATGCAGGAAGCTACAGCACAGGGCTGACCAAATTTTGTTTTCATCCACTTGTCCAGGACAAGTGGTTTCAGAAAATCCACTTGTCCCACCTTACTTTTCACTTGTCCTACCTTACTTTTCACTTGTCCCAAAATGGTAATTTTTTGCAGAGATTTTATGAGATGTATGTACTTAATCCATAGAAAGAACAAATATACAACATAATTATTTCTTAAAAGAATTTAATTTTTCTAAAACATTGGTTGATATACATTTGGCTACTTCAGGTACATGTATATGTTTTAGCTGCTGGATTTGAAAAAATGTCCATGTATATGTCTGCCACCTACACCAGTACTAAGCCAGCAGTTGATAGCTGTGTCTGGGTTAAGTCCTCAAGCTCTGGTCTATTTGGTGAAATGTTCATTAGAATTTGTAAACTCTCTTGGTTTAAGGAATTCTCACACTCAGTAGCAGTCTTACGTTTTATCCCTCCACTTTCACAAGAATTTTCCTTCTTTGAATCATCCTTATTACCTTCCTTGCGAAAATAATTTAGCAAACTCATTTTATCCACATAGTAAATATCAGCTTGCTGACAACTACTTCTAAAGTGATCATAACAAACATTTTCTCTTTTAAATACGAAGTGACAGCTAATTAATTAGCGTAATTGTTTCACTTCAAATGCAATATCACACGTGAAAGTTGATCGTCTGTATAATCAATTAAAAATTAAAGAATCATTACTGTCATTTAATCAGTTCAAAAAGGAAACCAATACTGATGTCGGTAAAGTACCTTTCATTAATTTAATTTCGCTGACTCGCTGGATTAAAATCAGAGTGAGCCGCTCGTGAGGATCTGGTTTGAGTAAACACAGTGCAACAAAGCCGCTTAAAACACTGCTAATTAATCATACTGGCTTTGTTTTGTTTGACGTGTTTTGATTTGCCGATAATTTGGTCGCTTAGCCCAATATGCAGTCAAGCGGTAACAGAACGTGCACATATGCAGTAGTTATCACTGACCACCTGTAGGTGTTATACAGTATGTAAATGTATACATGGAGAGGGGTAGAATCAAGTATTCTGTATGCCCTGAGGGCATGAATGGTCAAATAAAGGTAGATATAGTGATTAAAGCACGAAAATAAGGACTTGCCTGACCTTTTTGAAATAGGAAAAAGGCACTTGTCCCGGACTAGCCACTTGGAAAATTTTACTTGCCAGACTTCGAAAATGAATAGTCCGGGACATCGGGCTATGGGATTTACTCAGCCCTGCACCAACAGGCATAGTGGCTGGCTTCCAAGTAAGAATGACACTCCTCAGCCAGTGTCTGGTGATGCAATGTAGATTCGTGAAAAAAGTGAGGACAGGAAGTAACTTTTTTTCTCATTGAAATCACTTTGTTTATGACATGAATGGCCACTGATAAAGCGCAACAGTCAATATAGTGTACACCATTCCATGCATTTAAAAACTTGCCATACTCTCTCATAAACAATGTTATTTTCAAAGTTTAAGGGTAAAAGTACAGAAGAACCTTTCCGTAGTTAGCTCGTGTATCTTTTTTATTTTAATATACTTTGGAAAGAATTATGACATACATGTCATAATGTGCCAGTGTTCATGATCGTACATGTTCGATATAAATATTACAGTGTTCATTTGTACTGCTTTCAATGATTTCTTCAAGGTGGGTCTGGGAAATAGTATGGAAATTAAAGGGAAACTGACAAATTAATAACGAATACTCAAAACACTTTTATGAAATATCATTTATTGAGAAAGAAAATCAAAGTTACCGCTTGATGCAGAAGAGGATGTCAATTTCTGCATCTGTATATGCCAACAGGTACATATACATATATTAAACCAGCAGGGATGTACTTTGTAGCTAAACAATTTTTTCTGATGTACACTTTGTCATGGACAGGGGTAGACAGATATCCAAGAAATATAAAACCTCATATTTTTTCTATGTTACACACATTCGTCTGTATGTATCCTCAGCAGGCTACTGATGAATACACAAGAAATGTTACCACTGTACAGGTAAAGGTATGAAATTGATGCCTGCCATGGTTGGGTTTACAGTGTCAGAGTTTCTCCCATCTGTTTGTTTAGTGTGTTGACTCGCAGAGCGAATACAATAGAATCAGCGAGGGGTTCCATAAAACCGACTATGACTGCAATAAAATCTGTGACGGACTTACATTAGATTGAGTGGATTTACACTAGACTGGGGGGGGGGGGGGAAACCACCACACTGAGTGGACTTCTACGACTCATAGTGGGCACTTAATCACCTGCCCATCTGTCCATGTCCACCAGATTGAGTGGAGAATCATAAAAAGGCGATGCATGTACTGTATATTAAAGAAAAATATAAACACAGAATATACAGCCAAAACTTCATTGACTTTACGTGTTAAATCCTGACACTTACTGAAAAAAACCCACCTGTTATGCCTAAATTGGGTGGTACTTGGACAATCTAAGTCAAATAATTGGAAAATATTGGTTTTCTCAATCATAAATTGAGAAAATTCAAAGCATGATCGATTTGGCAAGAAAATATAAATGAATACTGAAAAAATATGTAATTATGTCATGATTTTTACACATTCTAGGCAGGATTATTATTGCCATGGCAACGAACCATTTCATCCCCTGCATGCTGAAATAAAGTATACCCAATACCCATTCAGTGTCCACAACAAATTTCCCACTAAAAAGAAAATTATTATTGCACAAGAAGTAAACTCAAAAGGGATGCCAAATTACTGACTTAATAGATAAATCCTGTGCAAATTAGGCAGTTCAACCTCCACACTGATGTGCAGTAAAGGGTTAACCTGTTGAGGGTAACCTATCACAATATACACTGTAGAGTCAGTGAAGTGACTTTAAAAGAAATGTGGCCCTGGATTTCTATTACAAATATACTACAGTGAACTCCGAATGTCCACTGCATATTTAATTCAGGTGAAAGTTTGCTGTCCTACTTATGTCTATTATGCAAATGTGATGGACATCAGGTCTTTATATTGTGTGCCAACTTATAGGACTTACCTGAAAGCCTTGTACAGAGGTCTGTACCAGCAGACAAATGAACAGGGTGTGAACACCACAAAATACACAAAGGACATTCCAAACATTACTCCGTCATTCTTAACAATAAAATACGCTAGGCTTCCCAGGATATTCAGGAAGAGTGTGAAGAAATAAACTGAAAAAGATATAGTAAATCCTCAATTATACAAACATAAATTATCAGAACTCAAAGTATCTTTCAAACTTTAGTAGCCACAGGCTGACCCACTTGAAAATTTTAGTGGCCATTTCAGATTTTAGGGTTGCCAAGCCCTCAGTATTTGGTCACCAAAAAAATTGATAACAGGCATCAATAAATGGGGAATTAATGCAAGAAGATGACAAAAAATGAAGTTGTTACTTAAGGCAAAGAGTAATTATATCAGCAAAAGGACCAGGTGGGCCTGAGACAGCTCATCTGGTTGACATCTGCCTAAAAACAGAATACAAGACAACTTGGCTAAGAAATCTAGGTAAGTAGCATGCTTTCTGTTGAAATTTTTCCAATTCTTTTGATTCCATGTGGTATGAAAACAACTGTTTTTCAAGGGTTCTCTAGTTTTTGTATCTTCATCTATATTTGATCGCACATCAGCATCATTTGTCCAATATTGCCAGGATGATTTGTGTCAAAATTGATCATATTCTGTTCAGCATTTTTTTGTGATAAAGTTGTGTAAATGTTTTCTATTGGTAGAAACAGCAGCCATATTTGATGGTGCAAAGGCATCAGCTGTATAAATCTGAAAGGTGTTCAAGCTAAGACACTATCTGTCAAATTTGGTCAAATGCTGTTTAGTGTTCATTTAGAAGAAGTTATTGAAGGTTATTCTATCTTTAGTAATATTTGATGGCAGATTGGCATCATCTGTACAAATTAAAAGTCCTTCTTGCCAGAATGCTTTTTGTAAATTTTTGTCAAATTCTTTTCAGTGGTTTTTAAGAAGTCATGTACAGGATTTTCCATTTTATATACTGGCAGCCTTACTTGATGGCAAATCAACATCATTTGTCTAAATCTGAAAGCCCTGATACCAGAAAACTTTTTGTCAAATTTAGTCAAATTCTGCTAAGCATTTTTCAGCGACAAAGTTGTTAAAAGATTCTTGTATTTTTAGTAATGGTGGATATTTCTGAAGGTAGATTGGCATCATTTGTATAATAGTGAAAGGTCTTCATGCCAGGATGCTGTCCATTGATTTTGGTCAAATTCTACCGAGTGGTTTTAAAGAAGTTGTTTAAAGGTTTTTCTATATTTAGTAATGATTGCCATATGATGGTGGATCAACACCATTTGTACAAATTTGAAAAGTCTTCATGCCAGGATGCTCTGTGTCAAGTTTGGTCAAATTCCATTCAGTGGTTTTGGAGAGGTCATCACTTAAAGGTTTTTCTATTTTTAGTCAAAGTGACCCTATTTGATGGCAAATTGATACATGTACAAACTTCAAAAGTCTTCATGCTATGATGCTTTACGCCAAGTTTGCTCAAATTCAGTTTTTTGAAGAAGTCATTTAAAGATTGTTAGAGTTTTAGTAACGGTGGACATATCTGATGGTGGATCAACATCATTTGTACAATTTGAAAGGCCTTTGTACCAATATGCTCTCTGCCAAATTTGATCACATTCTGTTCAATGGTTTTTGGGAAGTCATTTAAAGAATTTTCTATTTTTTAGTAATGGTTGCATATTTGATGGTGGATCAGAACCATTTGTATAAACTTGAAAGGTCTTCATGCCAGGATGTTCTGTGCCAAGTTTAGGTGAAATTGGTGTGGCAGTTTTTGAGATAAAGTTCGAAATAGCAATTGTTGATGGATGACAGACACATTATTCTATTTTTTCAGGATAAGTAAAAGTTCCAAGTCACTTGCCCTGCAGCACAATTAGCCAACTGAAATTGATTGAGCCCAGCTGACAAATTTTTTTTAATTATTTGTAAATTTGTAAATAATTATTAAATCTAATTTTTGTACATCATTTCATAATTCTTTCTTTCACTGTCAGTAATACTAGTACTTAAATGCTTTACACTATTTTTCTTTTCTCTCTATCCTTACTGATCTCAATGTATATCGATTTAAGACAGTGAATGGAAAAGACAGCTACCAGATACTGTATACATACATGTGCATTGAAAAATAAAACTACTTCATAATTCTTTTCTTTTTTTAAAAAATGGAGTTTAAATAAAATTAACATATGTAAAAGATAATATTTAATTACAATAATAAAGTTCAACAATCAAACAACTGAATGTATATCGATTTAAGACAGTGAACGGAAAAGACAGCTACCAGATACTGTATACATACATGTGCATTGAAAAAAAAACCTACTAATTCTTTTCTTTTTTTTTTTAAAATGGAGTTTAAATAAAATAAACATATGTAAAAGATAATATTTAATTACAATAATAAAGTTCAACAATCAAACAACTGAATGTATATCAATTTAAGACAGTGAATGGAAAAGACAGCTACCAGATACTGTATACATACATGTGCATTGAAAAATAAAACTACTTCATAATTCTTTTCTTTTTTTTTAAAAATGGAATTTAAATAAAATTAACATATGTAAAAGATAATATTTAATTACAATAATAAAGTTCAACAATCAAACAACTGAACATTGCTGATCACTACAAATGTATCAGTAAAAAACTGGAATGGGGGGGGGAGATGTGTGCTTTCTATGTCACATGTGGCTCATTTTGCATTGGGTCTTTAAATTCAAGGTTCAGTGCAAGAACAACATACACAAAAATCGGTACCCCACGAAAAATAGTGAAACCACATTTAATGTAGTAGTTACAAAATAATTAAACAACATTAAGAACAATAAAAATAATTAAAATTTATAATTGTGCAGGAAGGCTTTGTTAATCTCATTTTGAAAGGGTAATTATTTTATTCACTGAGAATCTACCCTTATTTTTCGATCCACCCTTCTATTGTTATCTTTATCAGTGAGAACAAAGAATGAGTAATGCATGTGATCTCTTGTCATTACAATATTTACTGCTATTTATGAAAAGCAGGTCAATGGCCTTTATAGCTAAATACAATCCTTAAACAATATTGTTCTTGAATGCCCTGTCACAAGACAACACAGGATAGCTCTCACATTTTAAAACAAGAGCTTCAAGCCATTTGATGTCTTCATATCAAATAAAATTTTTTATTGATTTTCTAACTTTATATTTCGATCCACCCTTCTATTATCTTTATTGGCGATATGCAAACATTTTAGTAAAGTATGTTTTTCAAGAATACTTGCCTAATCACATTTATGTTTGGGGAATATAAGCTTCACTACCTTTCAAATCCACAAATTCCAAAAAGATGAAAATTAGTCTCATATGTCTATACAGTCCTACACATTTATGTAGACATCCTCGGGCCCGAGGAAATATTGTCGACATAAGCGGATGTCGAGATAAGTGTTTGGGGGGGGGGGGGGGGCCTGTCGTCAGTGAGCAGGATTTACACTTTGAGAAAACAATGGAAATTTTGAGTACATGAAGACAAAACCAGCGTGAAATACACGTCTATATTGACAAATTACATTTTGGTTACCTTTGTGTAATAAAATCCACAATGCATTAAGTGCATGTATATGAAAAATCCATGAATTCGTGTACGGGTCTCATATTAGAAAATGTATGCATCGGTCACATCCTGATAGGAAACACATGTATAAAAAATGGTTGTCCTCATTTGATCTAACACGTCTTCACAATTCACTACGATAATCATTGTCGCCAGTAGCACATGGTTGCATAGTTGTTATTTACATGCTACAAAGTACATGTACATGTACTTAAATTGGCCTAGATTTTGGTCAGCCTGAAACAATGTTCCCATCTTACTGAGGCTACGAAAGGGATGGGGCTATTCACAGGGAAATGATAACATGTATTTATTTACGGAAGTCATCGTGAAAAGTACATAAAATTGAACAAGAGATATGCGGCTGATATGATTAATTTACCTTCAACGTAGCCTTTCTTTAGACTCAGCAGCTTTCATCCATCTAGACCAACAAGTTGTTCTCTTCCTTTCTTTTTTTTTTTTTTACTGGTCCGCCACCACCAGTAAAAAAAAAAAAAAAATAAAAATAAGGCAGAGAACAACTTGTTGGTTTATCATCCATCCTGACAGGGTGTTATGTTTAAGTGAAAAGTTTTCACACACATATTTGCGAGATGCACCACCTTCAACTTCCTTAACAGCAAGATATTTAATTTCCAGAGACTGTAAATTTAATCTGCATTTTACGTTGCCGTTGGTCACCATCGTAAACATAAAAAAAGTTAAAAAGGAAACTTTCACAGCACAATAAACTTGTTTTAATCACCGATCACTTTGGAAAATGCAACAATCGATCAGATTTCATTGCTTTTATTCAAGTTTGGTGATGATTTTGTTTTAATGATGGGTGGATTGTTTTTATTGAACATTGTAACTGGCTTGCTTTGATGAAGGGTACATGTGTTAAGTCGCAGCGAGAGGCCAACTTTATAGGACCAAACAAAAGCCCGTTAATTAATCAACCGAGACATTAAAGCCTGGCAGCAAGATCAACTAATTGTTGAACAAAGTACAGGTCAGAACTGGCCGCTTGTCGACATAAATGACCCGGCGGCAAAATTAAAGCTTGGCAGCAAGATCAACTAATTGTTGAACAAAGTATGGGTCGGAACTAGCAGCTTGTCGACATAAATGATTAGAAAACAAAGGATTTGTTCAAGCTGGGACCAAGGGCTTCTGTCGACATGTACGTTTATTTTTTATCTTGATGTCGACATAAGCATGACAAATTTGGAAGTAATAGTAGACCAAGGGACCAGGACTTTGCTTTTTTGTCGACATAGGCGGCTTGTCGACATAAGTGATGTCGATATAAGTGGGTAGGACTGTATACCATATAGACAAAGGGAAATACTCTTACTCATTACCTCCCCTTCACCCCCACTAGGTGGCACTAGTTTAAGCTAAGCAATAAATCAACGAAGATACTTGCATTTGCGGGGAAGTTTGGAAGGGCTTGCTAGTAATGTAATCGGGTAAGTATTCTTGCAGAAACATAATTTAATAAAACATTTGCTTTCTCCTTTGAATATGTTCCCTGATCACATTAATGTTAGAAGAATAGTTAAGAGAAGGAGGAAATACATGAGCATCCAACCTCTACCATCGACTCCCTTCAAAAGAAGAATGTCTGAATTCCCTACAAGAAGGATAAACCACTCTCCTAATATAATGGTTGCACAATCGACCATCATGTGGCCTGTGATCACAACACTCTGATGAGGATAAAAGATGACTTTCCCTTATTGAGTAAAAAGGGTCTAGTGGCCATCTGGGCCACAGCCAATGAAAACACCAGAACTCAGTTCACGTCTCTGTGATGCTAAATCTTGGAGATAAGAACTTCAGAAGGTTTACTGCACATGCCAGCCAACAGCTTACCCATTTGAATGCAAGACTCGCCAAGATTGCTCTAATCTCCAATTCAGAATTCACCAAGCGTTGTACCTACTTCAAGCATTCAGGACAGGGCTTGTATGGTTATTTCCTTATTTCCTCTTTTCCTGCCTTAATGGACAGAAAAAAGATGTTTGTGGGACCCACGACTCATCTCCATGTGTTTCAAATAAATACTGAGAGCACGGACCAGGTCTTGCTTAGCTGCCTCTCTCGATGAAAAAGCTTGGATAACCACCTTTTGAAACCACCACAAATCATAACCAGTTCTTAGCTATGAAACCCAGTTGTGTCACTAACCCCATGGAAACTGGAGATACTTCAGGTCCATTGAAAGGGCATGCAACTCACTCGCCCTGTACATCAAGGCTAGCTCGCCCTGGTACATCAAGGCTAGTGCTATCAGAAAGCAGGTCTTGTGAGACAGCAACTTCAAAGAGGCTCTGGATAAGTTTGTTCAAACCTCTCTGAGTTGAGCCAAGTCAAAACATATGAAAGATTCCATTTTGGAAAAAGGTGAGTGATTTAGACCTATTCAGGTCAAAGTTGGCCAGAAAGCCTGACATATCCTTGTCGTGACTTATATTCTCTCTACCATGATGCTTGAATGCGTCAGAAATCATGGAGTGATATCCCCTAACAGTAACTGAAGCAAACTTTTTCTCCTTGAAAAGCAGAGGAAATATTTAGTGAATAGTTAATCACTTTCCCACACAGATTCTCTAGCAATAAAGCATTCAAGGGTATGTTGTAAACTTTGCACCAGAATATGAATATCTGCCACTTCCATTCATAGGATTTCAAAGTGGAGGGCCTTCTTGGTCACAAGATTCTCTCCAAGATTGAAGGTTGAAATGTACTTCTACACAAGGTTCTCCTAACAACAGCCAGGCATGAAGAAGACACTATGGACCAGCAGCGAGACAAATGTTGTCTGAGGGACTTCAAGAGGCCATTGTGGATCAACCAGTTGTCAAAATACTGGAGGGTAGGGATCCGCGGTGACCTTTGGTGGGCAGTGACTATGCCCATTACCCTGATAAAGGCTCTGGGTGCGAAGACTAGGCCACATGGCAGAATGTGAATTGGAAAACCTCCAGGTCCAGACAAAACCAGAGGTACTTCCTGTGAGGAATAAAAATTGGGCTGTGAAGGTAAGCATCCTGGAGGACAATGTGGGAGAATTCATGACTAAGGCTGTGGTCTCCATCTTGAAAGGTTCCTCCTGAAGAAACTTGTTTGAGGCGGAAAGGTCGATAATCAGCAGAAACTTTCTTCCTTTTTTGGATACCAGGAAAATTCGGGAGTAGAAGCCTAGAGACTGGTCATTTTACACCCTTTTAACTGTGCCCTTCTGTAGACAGGAGTGCACCTCTTCCTTTAAACCGCACCAGATTAAACTGGTGGAACAGCATGGAGGTTCTTGCCAGAAGAGGTTATTCCTAGAACTAAAACTGGTATCCTCCATTTATAACAGAGAGGATCCACCCATCATCCATTATGCTCAACCAGACCTCTGAAAAGAGGGCTAATCGAGCACCTACTGGAATTGTTGGAAGAGGGATGCACCGCACAAGAGGGACTAGCTCTCTCTTATGCTGCCTAGTGAACTCTCAGCCCTTACAAAACCTCTGAGAAAGCTCCCTGACCATAGCCAAATGGGGGAGAAAAAGGAGATCTGGGTGTGAGGTAGCCCCGGAGAGTCATTCCAAACTGGAGAGAATGTTCTTGTCCTCTGAACCCAAGGGTTGGGACACAAATCCCTGGGTAGAAGACCAGATCTCTTCCTCCTCAGATCCCTGAATCAATGGGTGGTATGTGGTAGGGAACCCAAAGGGAGGAGGAAATGCTGTATCAGCCTGTTCTGGAGTGACACATTGGAATCCACTAATACTAACAGGATGTCTTCGTCCTGCTCTCACTCCTGGGAAGCAGGACTTTGCGATCCGATGTCTCTCTGATGCGGGGAGGACCTGGTGGTAGGAGGAGCCTCCTCACACAAACTGATGGGACTGTTCCTAGATGCAGACTCAGCAAGAGGATGACAATGGCTCTCGATCTTCCTCAAGTATCTGGGGGCAGAAAACAGGCTTCCCTCCTTCTTTTTTGTCTGCACTTTATAAACAAATGATGTCGGGCCAGTATCTGTAACATCAACCATGCTATGAGGCCAAAACCCTAATGTACAAGGTGGCATAAATGGGAAGAACAATTCACTTCCATGAAATGGATGTCCCCCGAAAGGGATTGGGGGGGGGGGGACCATGCCAATCCAATCCCCTTCCCTAGTGTAGCGCAAATACGCTGACATTGGTAGCCTGGCGAGATGGGGTATCTCGACCGGATCCCTGTCCCCATACTGAAGGGGCTCTAATGACCAGTTACTAATACTTGCAGACCAGTGACTGCCACTGACTGGTCTGGGGACTCTGATCTGCAGGAGGACCCCTCCTCAGATCTTATCGAGCTGGATCATACTTCTCTCCTTCCAGGGTGGATCAATCCACCTGTTGCCATGACTGGGTTACGGGCTCTGAGAGGGTAGTGCTCCTCCCTCATGTGTGTATAAGTGGCGGTCACAACTTGCTCTAAAACCCTATTATTTCCTTCCTTGGGAGGTACCCTGGATCTGACCCTAACAGGCAGGAGTCCAAGGGCCTTATATGTCTCCACTGAGACTGATCCCATATGCTCCTGGGATTGATGAGTGCTATCTTCTTCTGAGTCCCAAGGGATTCAGAGACAGATCAAGAATGGTGAGCTACCTGTGATCAAACACAACTCAACATCGGTGATACTTTACCCGAGTATTGATGACAATGAATAAAGTGAAACCAGCAAAATCCAATATAATTATAATGTATAAATATGAGTGGAGTGTGATCTCGACTTGTTATAACTGAAAATGAATTGTGTGCAACCACCTGAACACACTAATAGAAGAAAATGCTGGTGTGTGATCCCCTTCCCCGAGTTTAAAAATAAACATAAAGCATTAGTCAATGAATCATCAAACCAGATATTCACTAAATAAACATAGACTGAACAAAGCTCACAAGCAAATCCGGAGATGAATGGAGAGACAATACCTAACAAAGAGTCCAGACAAAAATAAATTATTGAATTAAAATGAAACAATATAGATTACCCAATTGCTGAAGGGTAATATTAATGGGCAATGGTGATAAATGGAACAACAAATGCCAAAAAATCACGAGAGCTAATACTGCGACCAAATATGCAATGGACTGAGGGTATAAACACTCTAGCTATACAGAAAAATGTATTCATATGCCATATACGCATTCTTGACACAAGAGAAGGCAATATTTTTAAAGAGGGTATTTGAATTGAACTGATCCAAAAGGTCATCTGAAAAAGGATGATCGATACTGCCTGGCCTATGATGTGAAGAATAGACTGGGTCTGTGTACTTATAATTCTTAACTTTCTAGAATTTCCATCTCAGAGAAAGATGGAATTTTTATTATACGGACGAGGGTATTTTCCGTTCCAGAAAGGTAAGTTGCACAACGGCGAAAGGTAACGTACTACTAATATTAAAATGCTCTGTTAATCTCTGTTCTCAGCATGTATGAAAAAATTCAACAAAAACTACAGATAGAATCTTAAATAAATGCTCCTTCCTTACTTTTTGAAAGCAACCAATCTTTGGTGCTAGTTGATAAATTCAATTATAAATAAATAAATTGCCTTGATTGATTTTGTGAATATAGAGTTTGAGGTACGGCTGGTAATGTATACACCAATGTACTTAACCAATCAAACTCAAATAAAAAGGGCACAGAGTTTTTGGTTTTTAATCCCAGCCATCATCTCAGATTACCTTGACTCTCAAGTACTATTATTTTTTTATGGAACAAACCAAGATGTTACATAATATAATTGCATAATCTATTCCTCATGAATTTTCCCTCATTGAACAGTAAATAATCCATTCTAACCTGTCTAAATAGAGTGTTGTGTAGTAGAGAGAAATTGTTCATATGCTAGAATGATAATTATTGTCAGTAGTAGAATATTATTCTGGTTGTTAATGCTAAAATAAAAACCTCCCTATATCTGCAATTGCTAAAATACAAATCACAACATTTTATAACAGTGTTTGAGCCAGGTTTGACAAAAAAAATTACCAATTGGTGCCCTTCATTTGAAAAAGTGGGCCATTGGTTTGATCATAATGGGCCAACCTCATAATAAAATGAGATATCATTTACATAGCCTATTTTACATGTTATCTGCATGAAAAACCAAATAAATAACCATTTTTACTTTAGGATTCTCCTCTTGGATGCCTCCAACCATATTCTAACAGTGTGGCAGAAGTCAAGGTCTACAATTATATGCCCCTCCAACATTACAGTCATCAGTGTTTGCAAAGTTTCAGCTTTCCAGTGATTTCCTGAGGGTGTGATAATATTTTTCTTCTTTTTTTTTCTGCCATTATAGAGTTCAATTCTTTTTTGGAAGTTTCACGCTCTGACTTTTGTCTTGGTTTTTTGTGGGTTTCACCAGCTTGTTCACTGGAGTCATCATATCTGGTAATTTGTATCCCTTCACGATCTGAGCATGTTACTCGGGTAAAGAAATCAGTTATCCGTCATTCCATATCAACCTCTTAGTGAAACTTTGCTGAGTTTACAAATGATAAATGGCACTACATATCATATGACTGGAAGCACATGCTTACAAGAATTGCAGAGACTACAAATTTTTCTTTTAGTTAAAAATGTTAATAAAACAGGACTGGATGTTACCTCAATATGTTACATTAATTTTTTTCGTATTTTTTCATAGAGACAATTGCAATTCAGTCGCATGAGAAGCTTATTCCAAACCTCTATATTGAGTATACATATATGGGGTTAGACAAATGGGGGAAAATAGAAAGTTTGAGAATAGTGACCAGTGCAATCAAAAAAGATTGCTTGATGGAATGTGCCTTATTCATTTTTTGGCACCTTTTTGGGGGCATTAAATCTCTCTTTATTTGCTGGACTTAGTGTCTATTTTGCACAATTTCCACATGGACACTTCCTGGCTGAAACAATATTAAAGCCCATCGTTTGGGACAAAATCACTATAATTTACATCACACGCATCGCAGATTAGGGGAAAATCCACATTTCCACAGTAGAAATTAATCCATTCATGTCATCACGGACAAGATATAGTCATCATTGTGGATGTTCACATTGTGGCTTGTAGTGGATGAAGTTTTATTTCCCCAACTGGAAACTTACAGCAATATAATTCTGTAATAGTGGACATCCACTACAATGTGTGGAACTTACCTGCCAACTGAGCCACAGTATACAGTGCAGAATGCTCTTTTCAGTTGTACACAATGCCATTGAATATTCAAAGATTCACCCACTAAAATGCATTGACATATGTGTATTGTGAGAGATCCAAGATTCATTTCCAAGCAAAGAATCCCATGAGAATATTTAAGTACTTCACAAAATATCGAAAGTTTAATGAGAAAGAGAGAGAGAGAGAGAGAGAGAGAGAGAGAGAGAGAGAAAGAGAGAGAGAGATTCTGCTTTTAAACAAACAAAAAGAAAAAGAAATCACACATTAAGTATTAGTGGGTTCATACAAGAAGAAAGATGTTGAAGCAATATAATTGCATGGACTAGTGATTCAGTTATTAAAATAAAAATTGCAAAAAAACTCTGATTTTGTTTGGTTGTCATTCCCCCCGACACTTTTAAATTGTTTGATTAACATGTTCCCACACAACAAAATATACATACGTGTAGCACTATCCAAAATACAACCTCCTGTCCAGTCTGTGTAGTACTTCCGCACTAAATATACATGTCCATGCAACACATTTTCTAAAGAACAAGACACGTGTTTACCTTTACGACAGACCTACTATTTCTATGCAGATTCTACTAAGCACATGCTGCTGTATTCTTTTGCCACCGGCTCAAACAAATATACTTATGATTGCTGGTTTGATCATCTGATGAGCTTAATATTACCAAATGGATGGGTGAAAGTGATGAAAAAGCATAATCACTTAAATATTTTCAGAAGGGGTTAAACTTGTATCTATTATTTTCAGTTGATGCAGATACAACTTTATTTGGTACAGCACTTTCTTTCAGTCCACATGACAAATACTGCAAAACTGTTCCCGAATGTGGAGCAAATATTGCGTTATTATCAGTTTAGTTACTAACTTGTTACATTCTGACCCAATTCCGCTTTTTAAGAAGATGGCGTGAATACAAATAAAACATTTTGTTACTAAATAACACATAAAAAATGCGTAGTTTGGTTATTAAACCCAACTAATTACATAAATCCTTTTTTAAATACAAAAAGTATACCTAAGCAGCAATATACTTATTTGCTTATTCTGAATAAAGAGTGGTATCAACATTTTATTTCCAAATTTTGTCAGTAGACAAATTCCAAAATGAAGATAAATGCAGAACATATAAAATCTGCATACTCTCTAATGATCAATGTCATTTTTTGAGTTACCGAAATAAGTTGCGGGTTACATCAATCGAAAGTTAAGATGCATAATCTCTCCCCCCAACTCTCATTTGTGCATATAATAAACTCATTTTATTACTACAAAGAAAGATGCATTAAAAACAAAAAAGCCTGAAATTTACACACGATGTGGACATTCACCAGACATAGTGGACATCCACTATTCAGAGTCGACACTTAATCCCTTGCTCCATGTGTAAACGTCCAAGGTATTGTGTGATCAACCATAATCCACGATGTGTGTTCTGTACATTGGTGAAATTAACCAACTATATGGTACATAATACTGAAATACTTACACATCCATAAATAATAGACAAATTTGACTGTTCTTTGGAACTCTAGAGGAATATCTACGCTGAAGTCTTGGTAGAAGCATGGTCCTACAGGACAGAACTTTGGGAGTGGGGGCCAATTGTTTTTACGTTCTGAAATAAATGAGATAAATTGCAAGAAAGAACTTCAAGAGATTTTTAATGATTCTGCATTGTTTTAATTGTGTCCTACTTCACAGCGAATCTCATGTATTCATCTGGAATCGTCTCTGCAGCATATGTCACTGACTACATTCTGCACCACAAACATCAAAGGGCAAAACTAGCAAGAACATTGTCTCAACCTTATATGAAAAGGCTCTCTAATCTATTGTTTATGGTACAAGAATATACATTATATGATATTTCCCCATTAACCTCTAATGGCATGCAGAAATTTAGTCAAAGATTGAATGTATCGTTTTGACAGTAAAATAATTTTTAAAAATCATTCTATTTTTCATTTCTAATTTACAGGCAGTTCTTGAATATAGAGAATGCTCCAAAAGATATGTGCAACCTTAAAATGCATCTAATAAAACCAATTTTATCTATGACAAATTTATCTCGACATTTGAAATTCACAGAGAATATGGTCCTTGTGAATTGTTTGAAGATAAATTTGAGGCAAGAGAAGAGGAATGCTCATCAATTTCTTGATAAATTCATTAAGATCTCTTGATTGGAATGCCAATATTTAGCATCTGAGATATATAGCGAGGCCTCCTGAATCAAGATTCTATAAATGTGAATATTATCAAATCTGTGAAAACAAGTGCATATAGGTGCACATGGCTTCTCTGGTACTTTTAAAACAAAAATAAGTGCATACATACTGTACATACTCGATTTAAAGTCAGATTGAACTGCAGACTGCATAGACCCCAATCTGCCAATGCATAATGTGCTGGCAGATGTAGATATATGCAGTTTGTTAAGACCAATCAATAGAACAAACAACTTGGACCCCGATCTGCCAACGCATTATTCGATGGCAGATCAGGGTCTATGTTGTTCACAGCTGGACCTGACTTATAAGTGAGTATGTATGGTATGTGCTAAAGAAACACAAACTTTAGGAAATAAAGTTTGTTCCTCTGATGTTATTTTTTTCATTTCGATTCAAACTATGTGCAATTAAACCTTTCTTTAATCAACATATTTATATAGTATATTTTTTAATTTGGTAGATAAGCATAAATTTTTAAACTTTTAAAACAACTGCATCGAAATATAAATTTCACTAACAATAAGCTCATATAATAAATATGGGCATATGACCTTCAGTTATTTCAAAAACAATTGTATATGTTTATAACCTAAATTTCACAACATCTCAGTATCCAAACAAACATTTTAGGAAACAGACTTTTTATGTTATTCTTTTACCTGATTTGCAAGTCCTTATTTCACATTAATCTTAAAAGGTGGGGAGGGGGACAAAAACATCGGATTTAACATGTTTTTACACTCTGTCAATCCCTCTGGATTTACATTTTTAGCTCGCAAATGTCCTAAGTCTGAATCTACAGTAATCCATACTGAAATTTATCAAGTGTTCAATCTCATCAAAGACTTAGATATAGCATTAAAAGTAGCTCCGGGTGATTTCATTATTCATGTCTTTAAAGGTATTTAAGAAATTCTTTTTTCTATGAAAGGAAACACCATCTCTGAAATATTTCAAGGTGACTGCTACATGTAATGTTAAAACACTTTGCTTTCTCTGTTATTATCAAAAAGCCAGTCTTATTCAACTGGAATCCAGACCTGCCAACCATAACAAGACCTTCTCAGTAAGGCATTCAATATTTTTCCATAAGTTTGACCAAGTTTTAGTAAAGCATAACAAAATACCATGTACTGCTATTGTTGAATTGGAAAACATGCATTTGAAAAGAAAAGTTCAGAAGTGTGATCTGATGTAGTGAATGCAACATCATGTTCAACTAAAAGGTTTGTAAAGTACACTTAGACCTTAGTGACCTCCAGTTTAGCTTCAGAAACTGCAGTTCCAAACCCCATGGAGGTCAATGGCTTCCTGCTAGAACTCTCAATTTGAGACAATCCTTGTTCATTTTTTTTAAATTTCTTGTAGCAGCAGTAATCATCCCTCCTGCCATGAGCAATACCCAAAAATCGACATGACACGATGACCAATAAACATACCTGGGATAATTGTTGCCTTTCCTGCCTTTTTTCCCCAATATGAATATTCCTTTTTCTACTTCTGTGCTAACTGTTTTAACCTTTTTATAGGCTGAATGTCCCTTTTGCTGTCAATGCATTTTCATTTGTTAGACATTTTTACATTATGCTACATGTATAAGCAAAAACTTTATCATGCAGGCATTTTGCATGAAAAACATGGGCAGATTAAAGTGTCTGAGGTACTCTTGTAAAGTTAGTATGGTTCCCTGACCAATTCGACTGAATCTAATATGAAAATCTGGATCTAGACCAAATCTGGACAAGTCATTATCTGGATTTTACCACAATGAACATATTTTCATATTTTTTGCTATTATTCTGCAAGTTCGTATTTTAAGGGTCTGGGTTGGCAGGTCTGGGACTCTTGCATGGCTCCAATGAGAACTTTGCCATACATGGGTCTGGTAAAAAA
The DNA here is from genome assembly GCA_029931535.1 of Margaritifera margaritifera. Taxonomy (NCBI): domain Eukaryota; kingdom Metazoa; phylum Mollusca; class Bivalvia; order Unionida; family Margaritiferidae; genus Margaritifera; species Margaritifera margaritifera. Next base: position 2,959,071 of record JAQPZY010001685.1, read on the forward strand.
AAAAAAAAGTTTTCTTTTATGTTGCCAGAATATGATTTAATTCACTAGCAAGCAAATTTTGAGATTTTTTTGGTCACCCACATATCGTGGTGAAGTTACCAAAAGTATATATTGATGAACTCTGTGACCTTTGTGACAGAGCTGTAGAGTTACTGGGCTTTAGACTATAGACACATTACAGGGACTGATCAGAGACCTTGTCGTTTAAGATACAATCTTGACATAGCTGGGTTGGCAGTAGAATTTTCAAAGTAGTTGCCAAATATTTTCCCAGAAAAACATTTTCTTTAAAATGTTGAAGATTGTACTACTGAATGCTCCATGATGATATTGCTCTCATTAAACTATAGTACATGTATTTACCCATTAACTATTACGGTTTAAATAATTTTTCTTTTCATCAGATTCTCTTTTCAAACTAATAAATATTTGATTTAGTGATCAACTGAGCATTTCTGCAGGTTATTATCTGACAAATGAGAGGTTCTGATATCATTTATGCAGGTTATTATCTGACAAATGAGAGGTTCTGATATCATTTCTGCAGGTTATTATCTGACAAATGAGAGGTTCTGATATAATTTATGCAGCCTCAAAAATATATGGCACCAGTAGTCGGCAGTAACTCGAAGGCAAAACTCAGTGGATAACAGGCCAGGTCGAGATTTTAAATTGCCAAATTTTCTTGAAATGAATCGCCATCTGAAAATTTTGATTGCCTTTAGAAAGTTTGGTGAATCAACAAAGACATAAAATGGACTGTGACAAGTGAAATGCCATCATACTGAGAAATATGAGTGAATCATGGCTCATCCCCATACCTCAAACAGCTAATAAGTTCTAAAATAAAAACAAAAGAAACCCCCAAAATATTGATACGTGACCCTGAACTTAAAAACAGACCTCAAAGGTAGTAAGCAAAACACCCCAGGATATAATACAGATACACCAACTTCCATCCAAAGTTATACAGTCGGAAGGAAAGTGTGATGGAAAACTCTTTTGACCCATGACCTTGACCCTGAAGATAGGACCCCAATGTGGTAAGGCCAAAAAAACAAAACAAAAAAACCCCCCAAAAAACTCCCTACCCTAATTTTAAAACCAGTGCAATATGAAACACATATTGGGGGGGGGGGGGGGGCCTAAGTAACACATTCTATTGATGATGTACAAGTATACAAAGCTCCTAAATTTCAAATGGTTTTAATATTACAGAATGGAAAGGAAAGTATGACAGAAAACTTAAAACATCAATCTGTGACCCTGACCTTCAAGATAGGATCCCAATGTAGTTCACAGCACTTTCTAATGATGATGTATAAGTATACCAAGTTCATTCCCTTAATCCAAAACAGCTTAGAGCAGAAAAAAAGTGTGATTGATACACAGTTGGATGAACAAACAGAAACATAAATACTATGTAACCTGCTTTTTGTGAAAAGGCAGAGACAATAGGATTAGGTGATGTTTTTAATCACTGTCATGATGTGATTATGTCTCATTTCTTGTACACATGGAGTGTTTCATTATTTGATTGCATGCTCCTGTACAGCGTCCGTTTACAAAACGATGTTCAATGATATCCTTTTAGGCTTTCAATTTAAATTGGGCTTGAATAATTGCAGAAACCATATCTAAAAGAGTCTGAGTTAAGGAGAGATATCTTTATGCTTTCACTTCTACAAAGCTTTATCAATGTACCAGCTATCTGTAAAACAAAAATCAATTAAGCATTTTACCAGACCCATCTACGGCAAAGAACTCACAGAGCCAATCAAGAATCTGGTTTAACAAGACTATCCAAAAGTCAGTCTTTTTCCTTTTATGACCAAAGGGAAATCACTTTAATTTCCACTCTTCTGAGTGACATAACTCATGACACTAACTGTTATCAAATTATCTGTAGTCAATCAAATAGCTTGAAGCTGTTCACAAACATAGTATAAGTAAAGACAAATTCATTTGTCCCTAAACTGATATCCAGTTATAATATTACAAGCACCAATAATTTTGCTTACAATGGAATAAACCGCATCACCATAAATTCAAGACATTGTCAAGTTGATAGTATTTCATGAATGATACATAAACCATCTAGAGGTAACAACCCCCCCGCCTCCATTACCCACTTATGTGAAGAATCCTAAAAAAAACAAAAGGAACCAATGGTCCAGCACTCTTAATTTTACACTACTTATGCTTTACCCTATGGTTTAGCCCTGCCATTTATATATAATACTTATGCTACACTTTGTTTCCATAGTAACAAAATATATTGACTGTGACAAATTTTAGGTATGAAAAGGCTTCTCCATGCAACTTGCTTCACACGTGTACCAAGTTTGTTAAATAGAGTTATGCTCTGGACACAAAAGTGTTTATAGACAGACAGATGGGCATAGCAATAGCCATATCCCACCATATAACATACCAGGGGAGTAGAAAGGAATTGCTGGAAAAAAATTCAAAGTATGAAAAAAACAAATCATTTACCACTAGTAAAAAGTGTTTTCATGTAAATCTTTTTGGTACAACTTTACAATGGCTCAAATTCTGATGGAGATTTCTATAAGACCCAAAGCCCAAGACTGATGAAGTTGTTTCATGCAAAATATACAGACCTACAGAAGCTTCAGAATGATTTATAATTAAAGACTATCCCAAAAAAAGCTTAATGCATACAAGATAAGCACTGAAAGTTTTTGTGGACATTCAATATGAACTTGCCAAGTCAAATTATTGTCACAAACATACACCTTTTCTCAAGATCATTGAAACTTATTTGAACTAACCCTAAGTCAAAATAAATAAAGTACAAAAAATTAAATAATATGCCAAAGACAAAACAGAATGAACCCAAATATAAATTGTATATATATATGTGCAAATATTTAGGTAGGTAAAATAAAGTTGCAGTCATCACCCCAACACAGGAAATTATCTATTAAATCTTACCTGGCATCATCATCATAAAACCTATTCATAATTAATTCTGATTTAGCTTCTTCTTAGCATGATTCTTTTGTTTGAAGTTATAAAATATATAAAGGATATTACATGAGTGCTCATTTTAAATTAAATTTATAAAACAAGTCAAACACTTTCTATCTTTTGCAAGCCTTGGCAAGAAAAAGGTTAAAATTATTTGACGAATTTCATAAATATAATTTGGAATAAGCACAAGTGAAAGATTCTATGTATCACATGAAAAATACTGATTTTATTTGACAAAACTGTAGAATTGTGTAGTGAAATTACTTTGAAATACATCTGGAATCCTCAGTCACTATAACTTTGCCTTACAAGACATCATTTGTGCAGTCATAAGGTGGTATTATGTATTTTACATATAGAAAAATTCTGATATAGGCATATTCACCCAAATAACACAGTAATCAGGTGATAAAAATGGCATCTACTGTAGAACCTCAATTAGCTGAACTCATTATGGAACATGGGAAGATTCTGGATAATGGAGTTTAAATAAATAAGACTATATTTGTATACATTATAAAAAAAAAAAATGGGACAATGTTTTTGGTTTGAATAAACTGAAAATTTTGAGAAGTTTAAGATTACCAAAGCTCAACTATATAAGGTGGACTAATAATCCCAAAAAATATAATAATTCTTCTCAATTTTTATTTATTGTCTGAGAATCTTTTCTATTATGCTACTTACTTGTAGCCGATGGAATCTTCTACAAAATCCAATTAGTTCACTGAGATCAAAAGTATGAAAGTATGTATGTATGTATGTATGTATGTATGTATGTATGTATGTATGTATGTATGTATGTATGTATGTATGTATGTATGTATGTATGTATGTGTGTGTGTGTGTGTGTATGTATGTATGTATGTATGTATGTATGTATGTATGTATGTATGTATTTATGTATGTATGTATGTATGTATGTATGTATGTATGTATGTATGTATGTATGTATGTATGTATGTATGTATGTATGTATGTATGTATGTATGGAGTAGTGTTTTACAGCACCTCAGCACAAAAGTGCCTATATAGTGCCAACAAAAGGTTAAGTTTGAAAAATGTAAAATTGAACTGCACAAAAATTTTGAATTAAACCCTTCCCAAAAATGTAAAATTAAGTACAAGAAGATAAAATATAAAACATAAAGATTTAAAAATTCTGTAAAATATATATAAAATAACAGATAAAGGTAACACGTGTAAAATTTTTAAAACATTATTAAAATCTATTGTATGAACTGCATTCCCTTTAAAAGTCTATGATTTTCTTGGGTGGTACATCATGATAGTTTCTTCAAGCAATTCACGTTAAAATACTTCTGTCTCACAGGATGAAAATCAACACATTCAACAAGAATGTGCTCCACTATCAGTGGACACTGGCAGGGTATACATTCCAGTCGAGGTTCACCCTTCAGGATGTGTGCTTGAGTCGGGTATGTTTGTCCAATATGCAGAGATTCTTCCAGATTTTATCTAACAGGGGGAGTTCTCCCCCTTGTCACCAAAATAAGGGGGGAGAAAGGGAAAAAAAGGGGGGGATGGTGGCCATAGTTCAATATTTAGCTAACACTTAAATATCCATCTCTCTTTCTTTCTGCTTCACTCTGTTAGTCTGTTAGAGTTCTATTGAAATTGAAATCTTCAAAAGATGTCTCATCTAGTTGTATATGGATTAATCTGTTGACTCTTTCTGAGTTTATCTGTTCCATATCTGTGTATGAATACTGTTGTGCTGAGAACCCCCTTTCACAGTCTGCTGTCTAAAGGGGCATATGCATAGCTAGCTTAGCCCATTTGAACAAGTTGGAAAACTGTTCTTTATAGTTTTTATATACAAGTTTCAACAGCTCATAGGTATTGTCTCTTGGGTATCTCATCCAAAATAAGATTTTTCATCAACATGACCTCTGCCAAAGTTTCACTTTCTGGAATCAGCACTTTGTTGACTTTACCAGATTTCTTATCTGTTCCATAATGTTGTATTAGGGTTTTAAGTCTATCAATACCATAGTCTGCTTGTTCAGACAGAGGTATTTTGATCAAATAAATATCCTCACTTTTTAATTTCTTTTTAGATTCCTATTTATTCAATTTATCTTACCCCTTTGAGAGCTATGAAGTTTTGTAACACAAGATACCTCAGGGCTGAATTGTTTGAGAAAAGAAATGAAAATTGCAGTCCACTTTTAAATTGTCTGTATTTTAATTAGGCTTGATATTATGTCTTTTCTACATTTAATATCAAAATACCACTGAATAGAAGTTGATCAGCATGCCATCTGTTTTTGTTCATCCAGCATGTACATCAAACTCATATTCAACATCATTTTCAGGTTCAAAATCACTCACTGGCGTTCCAGTAACACTTTCCCAGCTCCAATAATCTGATATACTTCAAAACTTTAAAAATCATCATCATCATCGCTATCATCAGCCAGTACTTGCTGAACTAAATCGTTATCTGAAGATGAACCATGTTGGGAGTCAGCCATTTGGGGTTTTCTAGGTAGCCCATATTTTAAAAACAAGCATTTGTAAAACTTCCTGGATGAATGCAAGGTTAAAACTACAACATAATGATTCTAACAGGGCCCAATGTGCCAATCAAATTTAGTTCAACAACCATTGATGTCAAAGCCGAAGTACCACATGTAAACAGTTGCCTACCTGAAAAAAGATACATGTCGCAACAAGCGCTATGAGACATCTACCGGTGGTGCAACTTATGTTACAACAAGCACTTCAAGGGTTAACAGTTAAATCAAAACTGTATACTGAGCAGAGTACAATATGATACATGCGACTTTAAACTAATTTGCAGGAGTTCTAGTGAATCACTGCTCTCCAAGTGTGCGAATTTGTGCAGATTTCGCCAGATTCATGCACTCGTGGGCCCTGGCAGCATCTCTGGATATGCAATTGGCATTATACAACCTCATCTCTCCAATTTATTCTATATGAGAGACACCACCCTACAATAGTGGGATTGATGTTCTTAAGTTTGTGGAGTTTTCATTCCACATATTTTGCAAAGTATGATCAACATGCTGATTTATACAATACTTGAAGTCAGTATATGGAATCTTCCATTTGAAAATGGGTGACTGCAGGGCAGCTTTGGCTGCTTTATCTGCCCTTTCATTACCCTTTATACCAATGTGACTAGGCAGCCAACAGTACAGAATACTTTTCCCAGATAGTATGAGAACATCAACTTTCTGTAATATCTGGGATATCAACGGGTTGTCAGATTTAAGATTCTGCAAGACTTTCAATGTAGAAAGGGAATCCGAAACCATGATGTAATTTGTTTTTTGAGAGGAAGACATTTCAATCCACATTATATGTAAAATAATAGCTCACTTGTCAAACTTTTTCCAATCTAAGCAACAAAAGAATTCCTAATTAGAACTGCACTGGTATTTAACAGGCACATTTATAATGCAGTATTTAGCAGAGTTCATTCGAGGATGTGCCCTTGTGCCAATGACTCTTATTTCTTTATCTTTGGCACACGAAAATTCCCCCCATAGCACCTGAAAGGCACATACAAAATACCCAAGAAAATAAAGATAAAAGTTTGTTACAGTTGACTTTACAATGAATGCACATCCCAAGCTGACTGAATATAGTGCACTCACTGCAACAGAATCTTAAGACTATTAGTTTTGTTGGCTGACAGAAATATTTTACTGATTTTGACTAGCTTGGGGACCAATAGAGAACACATGGTGGATTATTGATAGAAAATGTAGAGAAGAGAAGATGCTATCTTCAGCAAAAACAGTGCTGCATTTATCTTTAAAGTAGTGTACAACCGGGAAAAAATGTAGACTCAAACATCCAAAAATAAATTCTTGAGGGGAATGGTTTTTCAAGCCTGAGGGATACAAACCCCAGTATGGAAGGTACACAACAAGCAGTGTTGCGCATTGAGCATGGGCTCGCGGGTTTCCCCACAATGTTTTGTCCTATGTCCCCCAAATCTTACTATGTGCACCCCCCCTGGGCGCGCTTTTTCATGAGGAAAAAGAAATTTGAAAATTATGCCTACAATTTATCATTCATGAATGTCCATCCATGTCTCTATTGGCACAAGCAATGGCCAAAGTTCCAAAAGATGATAAAAACTTTACGATAGCAATGAATATCTATTTTAAAACAATGTTTCCGGCAATGAAAACATTCATGTTTATGTTGCAATGTAAAGTGTTTGACGGCCATTAGTGTAACATATTTTCGAGGTTAAAGTTGCCCCTACGGCGAGGAAGATTTAATTTATTTTGAGGTTGAAATAATGACAAAATAGAATAAATTTATGCCATTTGTCATTCATTAACGATTTGTTTGTTTGGAAAGAAAGTAACTCTGAAAACATAGGTATTTATTATAATAAATGCTGGTAGATAATGAGTTAAATGAGAGTAAGATCTGGAATGGAAAAGTCTATGGTGCAGCTCATTTCATGTTCACCTGATATTCAAACATGTTATTGTTTTCATAAATGATTTGAGCACATGATAAAACTTTTATTCCAATAATATGTGTCCAAGAAAATTATAATATTATAGTGCAGACAACAAAGTTAAGGTGGTAAAACTGTCAAAGCAACCAAGATTATCTCATTTTTATAGCACTATTAGTGCTTTATGTACTCTTATTTTCCTTTGTCCCTCTAAAATGTTGTGTCTCCCAAATTTGGAGGGTGGGGGACACAGTGTCCCCTGCCCTTGTGATCCTATGTGCAACACTGCAATAGGGGATTCTGATAATGATCACAAGCGCTCGGGTTGTGGATTTATTGATTTCTGCAATAAATATTAACTTTTCCAGCAATATATAATTTGAGTCAATATTGAGTTACACTATAACACTGTTTGCTCTTGTTTCCTTGTCAATTAAAATGACCATGTCCTTAGCAGTGGGCATGGTTAATTTAACAAAGAAGGAAATTGTAGAAAACCATGCTGTTGTCTGACTCAACAATGACTGATTCAAAGCACATAATGCTGCAAAATTGAATATTTATTGCAGAAATTAATAAATCTATCGCACAAATGATATGTGTTTGAATTTTTTTAATAAGAACAAACAGGTAAGGGTATTTATGAGCCCTGTTTCTTTCTAAATGACACCACTTTCTGACCTGGTAGGAGCCATTGGGCCCACTCTTTCCATTTCTGGAATGAATACTGATTTATTGATTATTTTAATCATCTTATATTGATGAAATGCTGACCAAATGAGCTTTCACTACCTCCGTGGACTAAACTTATAATAGTATTCATCTTCTTACAACACACTTTTATAAAAAAAAACTATTGTTGATACGATTATACAAGGGAAAAAAAATAGTCATTATATTCCAAAGCAATCCAATCTGAACTAGAGATTTTTTTCATCGAAATCAAGGAATTTTCAAAACTGCAGGTCATACTTTTTTTAGTTTGCAAATGTGATGATGACAAGGGCACAACATTATGGTTGACCCATAATAACAACACCCAATTTATTCAAGAAGCCTGGATAGTGCAGTGGTAACACTCTTGCTTTGCATCCCTGTCATCCTGGGTTCAGAATATGTAAGTACTTGCTATCTATCTACAGCTGTTTGCTCCAGTTTCCTCCAACTACAAGGTGCTCACCAAATGAGCTGTCAAGAGTTCTTATTATCATCTGTCCATATTTGTCTATGATATCAACATAAAATGAAAAATGTTGAATCTTAATTCATGTAACGAGCACTACCTTGAAACTGCATGCTCCTCATCTCCTGTTCTTTCCTTTGTAACTCTGCTGCTTTCCTTTCCAGTTCCTGTTAAAACATTTATTTTTTTTTAATTTAAAATTTATATCAAGTTCTTTTCCCTTCTAAAGCAATCCATTCCTATTAGCAATGCTAAAAAATATACTATGACATGAACTATGTAGAAATCTTGTAAATATATTATGTCAACACTGATATCATTCAGTCAGAGTTCACAGAGTTCATGGGAGTTGTACCTAAACGCTGGTCTCATTGCCAGTGGCAGTGGCAATTCAATGTTCAAGGTTTTTGTGCAAGCCAAGGTGGTAGGCTTAAACACTTGGAAACATCTTTGAACCCTTGGGCTCAAACTCTTTCCTTGTGCTTCAGCAAACATTGTACAATTCCTACGCAAACTGCATCTCTAAAAAAAATAATTCTGCAGAACATCAGGCCCTGTATTCTAGAAATTTTTCAAGCAAGAAACTCAAGCTTAAGCTAAAAACTCATAAATCAGATATGATACTTAGCGTGCACACACATCATCAAAATTTGGCAGCCTAATAGAGGGACCAGAGTTAAGAAAAATCTGAAAGCTCTGTGATTCTGGCTCTATAATAATCAAAGTTACTGTCAAAGTTTTGTGACTTTGAACTGAGTTTCTTGCTCAACGAGTTTCAAAATCAAAGGACCTGCAGTACCTACCACCCATGCTATTATGCATGTTAATGTGAATTTGCCATTTTTCGTGGGGTATGAATTTTGGTGGATTTTGTCGCTTATGCAAATCTTGAATTTAAAGACCCAATGAACAATGATCATTCTGTGAAAACAATGGGACCTCTTAACCAATCTCCAAACTAAGTACAAAAATGTAATTTTCCACAAAACCACAAATACTGATACCCACGAAAAACAAGAGTCACTCAAATGGATTGTCGCTAGATTGGCCGATTTTTTCCCCCCAAGAATTCAAGAAAAGACCATTTCTTCTGTTCAAACTGCTGAGTGCTGAAACCATCTCTTATACTTTTCAGCAATAAAAAGATTCTCAACTTAGCCATTGTGGCAGCTATATTGGATGTAAGATCAGCACCATTTTCATTTAAGACCAACTAATCATTAGAAATCTCCTGGTGAAAACTCCATGTAAATAGGACCATCCATTCAAGATGAGTAGCAATAAAAAGTTTCAGATTTTCAAAATGGCTACCATGGCAGCCATATTGGAGGTTGATCAGCACCATTTTAATTAGAACCAACTACATATCATAAGGAGTCTTCTGGTGGAAATCCCATATCAATAAGACTTTGCATTGAGAAGGAGTACTGATAACAACATTTTAATGACAGCAGCCATGGTGGACATATTGGATGCCAGAGTAGCACCATTTTCATTAGGTCCAATTTAATACACAAGAAGTCTTCTGCTGAAAACCCCATGCTAATATAATAGTAATAACAAGATTTTCAAGGCAGCCATTTTCATTTAGGAGCAGCCAGAAATCATAAGAAGTCTTCCGGTGAAAACCCCATGTCAATATGACTTTCTGTTCAGGAGGAGTAGCGATAAAAATATTTTCAAGATGGCTGCCACACTGGATGTCAGATCAGCACCATTTTTGTTTAGGACCAATCAGACATTACAAGAAGTCTTTCAGTTAAAACCCCCATGTTGATAATATGACAATCCATTGAGGAGAAGTAGCAATAACAAGATTTCTTAGATAGTCACTGTAGCACGCAGCAATATTAGATGTCCAAACAGCATCATTTTCATTTAGGACCAACAAGACCATGGGATGAATGTGTGTGTAAAGTTTCATGGCAATCCTCCAAGTAGTTTAGGAGGAGTAGCGATAACAAACTTGTGCTAACAGACAGAGAATTCAGAATTCATCTGAGTCATCTGTCACAACAAAAGTTTTGTATCTGCAGAATGTACAATGTGGAACATTCACTTCTAGGCATCTCCACCCTCAGCACCTGCTCTAGACAACAACAAAATTCCATTCACTAGGAAATTGCATTATTTTTTCTGTTTTTAAGATACCAAAATTATTCTTACCTTCAAGTTCATAACGTGTATTGATATATATCACATTGTAGGTTGTGTATTGTCATATGCATTGATACATGGCTTGCATGCAAATTGTGATTTGATGTATGCCTACTTTTTATCATTTTCAAACAGTTTAACACAGATTTCTAACACATCATAATGTTGATGATGACAAGATCATTGTTGCTACCAATGTTGTCAGTGGAAAAGTACAACACATTTCTTTATAACACAAGTTCTGATATAAAACAGTCGCATCATGGCTCCTGATTTTTGTCTTTGATGTCCCTTATTCCCAGACACTACTCAAAACATCAGCCAAGCTTACAGACAGATAAAAATAATAGCTATGTTTCAGAAACCTATAGTTCATAGATCATAATTACTGATTAATTTTTTTCAAGCTTGGGGCTATCTTAATCCAAATTGTAATAAAAACTGGCAGATAGTAAAATTAACACTGTATGTTTGTTTGGCACTTTACTGATGCCACCAACACCTCCACACACATCACCTAACATTCAAACAAGCATTCATTGAATTTTCAATTATTCTCGCAATAACACTGTTTGGTACATAACATGGTTGGCAGTTATGGACCCCAACTACTGCGTTAAAGTGGGACTATCCTGTAACACCTATCTATCTGCAATTACTAGAGACAGGATCTTCAAAAGGTTTACCTCCTGTCTCAACTGGAGTTCACTGGTATCAATCCTTTGGGCTGAGTTTTGGGTGTATGGTGGTGGTTCCTCTGAGGGTAGCATGATGGCTGGCTGTCCCACTGATTGGGCAGGCCGAGGAGGAGGTATTGCAGCTGAACCCTTGAATAGAAAAAGAAAAATAAATCAACTATCAATTCAAATTTGTATGGTATCTACTTTGAACAATCGGAATTACTTTCAATAAGAGACCCACACTAATTAAGCTATACAATTTTTATGACTGGTGATAAATCATGGAGTTTATTACTTACAAGTCTCGGCAGCATAACTTGATTCATAGAGAGCAAAAAATGCATGCAAAGAGCATCCACAACCCAGGCCCTCTGTTCTGGCACTAGAGAGATATAAAAAGGAAGCTTGTTGTTCAGCATCATTATTAACAAGTCTACCACTGGTCTTCCCCACAGATAAAGTTTCTCTGCTACTGAATGGTGTAGAGACCATTCGATGAGGACTGCTCACCCATATGGACAAGCTGTCTGCTAGAACACTCCCCTTGCGTGGAAAGCCCTTGCCTGGAAAGTGGCAGACTCTGAGAGTGATCTCAGAAGAAGCTGCCCAAACTTCTTAGCAGAGGGATGGAGTATAAGTGCCCCAATGGCATCTGAGGTAAGCTACAACCAATGTGTTGTTTGTAGCAACCATGACACGGCAATGTCTTGAGCGGTTGATGCACCCTTGAAGTGCTAGAAATAAATCCTGCAGGACTACTCCCTTGGGCTCTAGGTGAGCCCAAAAGCCTGAATCTGAGGCATCAGTGTAAAGGAAGGAGTGAAATTCCAGAGCAAGAATTGAACTGTGGTCAGAAACCTGTCCTGATTTTTCCACCAACTCAGATGGTGAAGAAACTTGGATCCTAAGGAGACCCTGGGGCAGACAGGGGTCCTTGTGCCATCTTCAGTTCACTAGAAGCAAGAACTGGAGGGGCCACAAATGAATCCTTCCTAGGGGAACTAAGTCTGTTGTGGCGTTCAGAGCCCCCAGGAGAGAGAGGAAGAGGTGAGCACACAATGTTGTCTTCTCATCCAGTATTGTTAAGAGGGCATATATTTCTGAGATTCTATTGGAATGAACAGACTATCCCTTGACAGGTGAGAAAATTCAGCCCCACATAACAAAATTCGAAGAAGGGATAAGACCCAACTTCACCTGATTGGGAATTAGGCCTAGTCAAGCCACCGTCTCCAAACAGTGAGACAGATCCCTCAGAGGGATATATCAGAGGATGTTGTGCATCAACCAGTCATCAAAGTAGTGGATGAGAGGAACCCATAAGGACTTTAAATAATATGCTATTACACCCATCACCTTGGTGATGGCTCTGGGAGCAGAGGTGGGTCAAAAGAAAGAGTCCAAAATTGAAAGATCTCCTCTCACAGACAAAACCACAGAAATGTCATGTATGATGGGAAGATGGGGATGTGAAGAAAAACATCCTGGAGGTCCATGGAGACTCCAATATTTCGGCTTGATGGCATTCTTGACTGAGGTCATTATCTCCTTCTTCGATCACATTTCCTGAGGGAATTTGTTCCCAGGGATAAGTTGAAACTTTCCCCCTGTCTTTGAAACTAAGAAAATCCATGCATAAATCCCAGACTTTGTATGCTCTTCACCCTCTCTACTGTGCCTTTCTTTAGAATCATGTACACCTCTTCCCGTATAGATGCCAGTCAGGATTGGTATAAAATGGGTATCCTTGAAGAAGGTGGAGGGTCCTGGAAGCGTAGCTGGTAACCTTTCTTTTTTGTTGAAAGGATCCATTTATCATCCGAGAAGTCTGACCAAGCCTGGGCAAAAAGGTTTAGTCTGGCACCTAATGGGACATTGGGAAGAGGGAGACTGAGCAGGAGGTTGTGACTCCTTAGGGACAATTGCCTCCCTCCATAGAGAATGGTTGGCATCCATAACTCTCTCCCCTGGCCCCTCTGGCCATCTCACTGTGAGAACAACAGGCATAAAGGGGTTTTGAACTGAGACTGATTTCAATTTTAATTTCCCTGTTTAAAATGCTTAGGAGGGGGTGCCAATGACCTTTAGGGATGGGGACGTTTCTTCACCAGCTTAGCTGGGCCTGGTACCGCAGCCAGGGACCAGTGTTGCTGATCACTCAAATCTTGAGAGACCATTATGGAGATCAGCCCTCCAAATAATGTCTCTGCATCAAAACAGACCTGCCAACCTTAGCATGACCTTCTCAGTAAGGCAGTCAAAAATGTTTCTGTACATTAGACCAATTATCAGTTAGGTGTAATGAAATTTCATGTACTGCTCTTGTCTACATGGAAACATGCATTTAAAAAGTTCAAAAGTGTGATCTGAGACTAATGCAGTGAAGGCGAACATTATGTTCAACTAAAAAGGTTTGTAAAGTACACTTAGACCTTAATTACCTCCAGTACAGTTTCAGACATTGCAGTTCTAAACCCCACAGAGCTCAAAGGCTTCTTGCCAGATCTCTCAACTTGATGTAATCTTTGGGTTTGTTTTGTTTTGTTTTGCTTTTGTTTCTTCAATTTAAAGTGGTAATAGCAATCATTTCTCCCTGCACGAGACATACTCAAATCAATACACGAGTCCAATAAACATAACTGTTGCCTTTCCTGCTTTTTTCCAAAGAATCTTAATATTCCTTTTTATACTTCTATCTGACTGTTTAAACGTTTTAAGAGGTTTATTATCCTTTTCATCTTCAAAGTGGTGTTTTTTTGTTCATTCGATGCCATTTCTAGTAAATGTTGTAAGCATCAGCTTGATCATGCAGGCATTTTGTATGAAAAATAAGGGCTGTTTAAAGCATCTGAGATATTACAGTAAAAGTTTGATGGTTCCCTGACTAACTCCACTGAACCTAATATGAAACCTGGATCTGGATCAAACATGGACAAGCCAGGTTCCAGATTTGACTGAAATAATTGCATTTTTGCAATTTTTGCTATTATTCCATAAGTCTGTAATTTATGGGTCATTTCAGTAAGACTTATGGTCAGATTGTAAGGGTTGGCAGGTCTGTCAAGAGGTCAGCCTGCAAAAGGCTTTTGCTATGATCCAACAAAACTTTTGATGTCTCCAAGGCCACATCACCATGGAGGTGAAGGCACTCTGTAGAGAGCACTATATACATCGAGAGCTCATATCTTTATATCTTGGCCACAGCCTCTGCAAGGCAGCTTGAGACAGACAACCCCTTCTGCTATCTGGCCCCCTCTTTTATTGTCCTTTAGACAATTCATGAGTCAACTCCATCACCATCACTGAGTGTGGGAGCAAAAGCAGGTCCAACTTGGGCTGTGCCCTGAAGAGTTTCTCCAAACTGGTGAGGATCCTAATACCCGATGATCCAGACGGTTTCAGACACAGATCTGGGGGAAGTAAAGCCTATCATTAAGTCCACACCTCTTCCTCCTCCATCACCTGACCTGTTGAGTGGGATGAAGAATGTGAACCCAACAGATGAGAAGGACCCGGTGTGACAGATTTTTTCCTGTAACTTGTCTGTGTCTACAAAAATCAAGAGTTTGTCATCCTGTCTTCGCTCTTGGCGCGAGGCAGGACTATTGCATCTCATCTTCCTCCTGAAAGAAGGGGACTTGCTGACCTGGGGTTCATCATCCAATCTCTCACAAGAGGAGACAGGACTAGCCATTGATCCTCTCGGTGCTGGAGGTGGCAAATATTGTTCCCCTCCCCTTCACTTGATAATGAGGCTGGAGGAGGTGCGGAAGATCTAGGGCATGGGCAATCTATGGTGGCATACTCAGAAAAGGAGCCATTCAGACTCACCACCTAGTGGTGGGAGTCCATAAACACCATGGGAGTTGAACAGGAATATCGAAATAACCAGGCGTATTGACCCGATCCTTTCCCCAGACTGGTCCTCAAAACTAGAAGTCTGTTCCCCATAGGAATTGAATGGAAACAGAGAAGGGGGGGGGGGCTTATCAAAAAATCAATCCCTACCTCTGATGGTAAAAACTTACTACCCAATCTGAAGACCAATGTATGAAACCCCGTGTATGTCAATTGGTGCTCAGCACCCAGCACTCCATGTTCAGCGATTGGCATTTGGTGCTTTGTGACTGCAACCAAAAACAAAGATCAGCACTATACACAATACCCAGTGACCAGCGCCTGGGGTCTGGAACATGCTGTCCAGTGTCCAGTGACAGAAACGTGGTAAATGTCACTTGGAACATCACCTGGTGACTGGTGTCCAATTCCTGGTGACAGACCTTCTATGACTATCACTAGACACATTTCCCGGTGACTGGTGACCTGCAGAGATGCTGCCAGGATTTTATCTAATGGGGAGATCCCCCCTCCACCTTGTCACCTAAATAAAAGGGGAGCAGAAAAAAAGAGAGGGGGAGGAAATGATCATCGCTCAATATTTACCCAACACTTAAATATCCATCTCTCTTGCTTCCTGCTCCACTCTTTTAGGGTTCTACTGAAATAAAAATCCATAAAAGATGTCCCCTCCAGTTAGTGAAAAATGTATTTTTTTTTTGGGGGGGGGGGGGGGATGGGTAAAACTAATTTCAATTATGTAATACTTAACTGTTGCTATTGTGTAGCTAATCTATTTCTGGGATGGGAAATACCCGACCATATGATGAGAATTCATCCTCCCATAGGGTAGAAGAAAGTTCTTGAGAATAGAACTCTATGTAAACCCCACAGACTTAGCACGTGACTTCCCACAATACATCATTCTTTTTCAGGACGTAGCCTTACTAGTGGGACATCAGTGCAGGGAGGGAGGAGGGAATCTGGCAATAGCAACAGGTAAGTATTACATAATTAAAATTAGTTGTACCCCCAAAAAACTACATTTTAATATCAGTAACAGCTTACTCTGTTGCTATTGCGTAGCTGAATTTGCCAGTTTGTATGGAGGCTGATGATCTCATAACTGGTTAAAGAAAAATAACAAGGAGCCCCCACTGTAGAAGTGTTGACTACTGCCGAATGGTATCCTCATGGGCCACTTTTTGAGCTACGACTAGTGGACCAAAAGAAAATATGCCTTCGCTCTGATGAGTCAACGAGCGAAGGTAGAAGGTGGAGAAGGTTGTATGAGACCGCCAAAATGCGGCTTTCATCACATCCTCCAGAGATGAATGAGTTAAATAGGCCCATGAGGTAGCGATGGCTCGAACCTCATGAGCTTTAATTTTCATGAAGGAAAAATCCGTCTAGGTAAGGGACTGGTAAGCTCTCTTGATAGTTTTGGTAATCCACCTAGAAACAGTGGAAGCTGAAATATCAGCTGAACCTTTAAGGGGGAGGAAAAGACACTTCCTACCCTTCCTTCTCTCTTTAGAAGCTGCCAAATAAAAACGTAAAGCTCTAACTGGGCATAAGAGTCTATCCTGATCATCCCCAGCACAGATACGACTGAGACTGGGGATCTCAATCGGAAGCGGAGCGACTGATATAAACTGGACTTTTGCTAAAAAAAAATGGGTTTGCAAAGGAGAGAAACCGACTCATAATTCCCACTGAATCTCAAACAACCTTGCTCTATGGATAGAGCATGAAGCTCGCTCCTTCATCTCGTGGACGATAAGGAGAGCAAGAAAACAGTCTTGACAGTAAGGTTCTCAAAAGAAGCCTCACTTAAAGGTTCATAGGGGGATTTATTAAGGGACCACAAGACACACGAGAGATTCCACCTAGGCATCAGAGAGCAAGACAATGGTCTTTGCAGTTCGAAATAACTGATCAGGTCTGCTAAGTGAAGGTCTGCACAAATAGCCAGACCCTTTGAAAATTTGAGAGTGTCAGAAACGGCTGCCCTTGATAGTAGAAACTGAGCACTGTCTCTCTTCAAACAGGAAGAGAAGAAAATCAGCCACTGGACTCAAAGAGGGACAGCTAGGATTGATATGTTTCCTACTGCACCAATCACAAAAGATTTTCCACTTTGCATCGTAGACCTTGGATGTAGATCGCCTCTTGGATTGAACAATGCACTTAGTGACTTTGCTCAAAAACTTCTCCTGGTGGAGAGATCATTTGAGATAATCCAAGCATGAAGGTGGAGAATCTGAGGATTGATTTGCAGAAGAGAACCCCTGTGCTGTGACAGAAGGTCCCTCCTCTGGGGTAACATTCTGGGCTGGTCTACCAGCAAGTCGACTAGATCGTTGAATCACGATCGTTGGGACAACAGAGGGGCTATCAACGTGAGCTGAGCAGTGGAGTTCCTTACTTTGTGAAGTACTTGTGGAATCATCCTTGGGAAGGTGTAGGCGAACAGACGATCCCAATTCAGGCTGAAAGCATCCACTGCCCAGTCTCTCTGATCGGGGACTGGGGAGACGTAAAAGGGAAGCTTGTTGTATAGCCTCGTGGCGAACAAGTCCACCAAGGGTGTCCCCCAAAGACTGAACAGGGAATATGCCACGGATTGGTGTAGAGACCATTCCATGATGACTATCCGTCCTTTCCTGGACAGACTGTCTGCCAAGATCTTCTTTTTGCCAGGAATATGGCGAACTCGAAGGGTAATTCCTTCCAAGGTTGCCCAACGAAGGAGGTTCAAAACCTCCATGCAGAGAGAAGGGGCATGAGTGCCTCCTTGTCTTCTGAGGTAGGCCACCACCGACGTGTTGTCGGAGGAGACCATCACACAGCAGCCCCTTATGTTGTCGACGCACCCCTGAAGGGATAAGAACACTGCCCTCATTTCCAAATTGTTTATGTGGAGGGTAGATTCTTCCAGGGACCACAAACCCTGAAGAATCAGAGCCACCTGCTCCAGATGAGCGCCCCACCCTGAATCTGACGAGTCTGCAAACAGGTAGTAGTGGGGATCGGGGGCATGATAGGAACTCCGGCAAGAAACTGGTCCCGACTGATCCACCAAGACAGATGATGATGGAATGCCTGACCTTTAGAAATCCTGACATTCAGAGGGTCCCTGTCAAGAGGAGAAACTGGAGAGGACGCAAGTGTAATCTGCCTGCCTAGGGTGACCAGGTCCGCTGCGCAGTTCAAGGTCCCCAGCAGAGAAAGAAAAAGACGAGCCAACAGCGTGGTCCTAGCTCTCAGCACCTCCAACAGGGACATGATCTTGTCTAGTCTGTCCAGAGGGACACGTATTAACCCCTTGTTCGTAAGGAAATGCCCCACGTAGACAAAATCTTGAGATGGAGAAAGCTCCGACTTCTCAAGGTTGGGTAAGAGACCCAGGCTGGTCATTATAGACCAACTGCGAGAAATGTCGATTCTGAGGGACTCGAGCATTCCATTGTGGATCAATCAGTCATCAAAATAATGGATGATTGGGATACCCCGTGACCTTAAGTGGGCTGCAACTACTCCCATGACCCTGGTGAACGCTCTGGGTGTGGAGGCTAGACCGAAAGGCAGATCGCGAAATTGGAAGACCTCTCCGTCCAAGCAAAACCAGAGGTACCTGATGTGAGGAGGAAAGATAGGGATGTGAAGATATGCATCCTGTGGACGGGCCTTATGGCATTTCTGACTGAAGCCGCTGTTTCCATCTTGAAGGGTTCGTCCTGTAGAAATTTGTTTAGGGATGAAAGATCGATAATTAGACAAAACTTTCCCCCTTTCTTGGGTACCACAAAAATGTGAGAGTAAAAAGCCGGAGAATTGTCATTTAACACCCTTTCCACTGCAGCCTTCTGAAGAAGGGAGTGTACCTCTTCCTTTAATCGCACCAGATTCGACTGGTGGAAGAACATGGGGGTCCTTACTAGAGGAGGGAGATCTTGAAACTGAAGACGGTATCCTCCTTGTATGATAGAGACAACCCAGCCATCTGCCATGATGCAAGACCAAGCCTCTAAAAAAAAGGCTTAGTCTGGCAACTACGGGAACCCATGGAAGAGGAATGCTCTGCAGGAGAGGGATCGAGTCCCTAGGGCCGACCCCCCTTTTCCTTAGGAAATGGGGAAGAGCCTGTAAACCTCTTCCCTTGGCCTCTTCGGTGTATCCTTCTAGGTGCTGACTGAACTGAGGTTGTTGCTTAGACTGGGGCTGTGTGGCTTCAAAAAGTTTTGGTGAAGGGCACTGAGGCCGTTCAGGATGACTTCGCTTCGTGGCCAGTTTTTGATGGGCCAGGCACGGATGCAAGAGAGAGATGTTGCTGGTCTCTCAAGTCTTGAGATACCACCAAGGGAATAAGCCCTCCAAAAAGAGTCTCTGCCTCTAGGGGAGCAGCCCTCAAAAGGTTCTTACTGCGCTCCAGTAATACCTTAGATGTGTCCAAAGCAACATCCCTGTGGAGATGGAAAAGCTCCGCCGATAAAGCCATGAACAAGGATAACGCATGTCTTGATGTTTCTGCCACTGCTTCCAACAAACAATGAAGAGCAAGTGGTGACAGAGTTTTCTCCCTAAGCAGGTTGAAGGAGACTGCCAAAAAGAGATCAGCACGTGAAGCTACGGTCAATAGTGATCTAGCTTTTTGCTCTAAGGCCTCCAGTGTTTTAACTGGAAGGCGAGCCCAAGTCCTTGTGGAAATATCCACTTGCGCCGCTGCGGCGTCTAAAGTGGGAGGTTTAAGGGGTCAGTAAGGCGTGTGAACCAGATAAATAGCAGAAGAGACCAAAGGTCTCAGCGTAGAAGGGGTGACAGACCATCCTCTATGTTGTCTAGGAAACTCCTGGCCCTTGCAAAACCTTTGGGACAGTTCTTTTACCGCAGCTGAGTGAGGAAGCAACAAGAGGTCTGATCGGGAGGCGGATCCAGCTAGTTTCTTCAAGCTGGAGAGAATCCTAGTGTCCTCCTAGCCTAAGGGCTTGGGACACAAATCATTGGGCAACAGGCAGTAAACCTCATTAACCGCTTTGTCAAACGACCAGACCTCTTCTTCCTCTGCCGCCTTCATCTATTTGTTTGGGAGATCCTAAGGAAGGGGGTGCCACCTCTGTCGGTTCCGTATCAAACTCTTGAAAATTCATGAGAACAGAAAGGACATCCTTATCCTGCACTCGAACCTGGGAAGCAGGACTATGTGAGCCAGTGTGTCTCTGATTTTTTGGCTGGAGAGACTTGAGAGTAAGAGGGACATCGACCCGTGACTCCTCATGCGGAACCAGAGGACTGTCCTTAGTAGCAGGCATGGCAGAAGTATGAGAGTCTGTCCCTTTCCCTCCTTCTATGTAATGCGGCATCAATCTCACCACCATGGGGCCAATGCCCTGAAGGCCATGGCTGTAGGTAGGGGGGCGTCCAATCGCTGCCATGCGGTGTAAGGTACCACATCCCATAGGGGTTTAAAGGAATCATGGGGAAGGGGTGATGCCAATCCAATCCCCTTCCCCGGTCCTACGTCAGTACGACGAATCAAAGTCCCAAGGGGGAATGAACGGTAGTCTGGAGGGAGGGGGGCCTGGGCCCGGACTCTCTCCCCATACTGATGGGCCTCGAATGACCGGTAATGACGGTACTCGTAGCTCTATGACCGGTGACCAGTACCCTGTGACCGGTCACCGGACCATGACCAGTCAGGCAACTCTGATCTGTACGAAGATCCTTTCCCAGATATGAGAGACTTAGATCGATGCTCCACCCTTTCAGGGCGGCAAAAATCCTGTCGCCGACAATGGGCCACTGGGGCTGAAAGGGTGCTGTTCTCCCCTCACGGGTGGATGCGACTCACTTTTGGCCAACCCCGCTATCTGTCCTTCGACGTGACAGAGGGTGCTGCCCTCCCTAACAGGAGGGCGCGACTCGCTCTCTGTCCTAGTAGAGTGGGGAGGGTGCTGCTCCTCCCTTCCAGAAGGGGCGCAACTTGCTCTCTGCTTTTCGGGATCAGGGAGGGTGCTGACCTTCCTCATGGGAGGGTACAATTCACTCCCAATCTGCTTACTGATCTCTCTCTGAGACCAGAGGGACTCAGAGATTGAGAACCCGGAAAATTCTGAAGAAGACGAAAAGACCTTCTTGCATGCTTCGTAAGTTCTCCTGGATTCTGCGAGGTCCCAGACCTCATCAGACCAAAGACAGCTTATCGGACAGCCGTCTGTCCTAGTACAGTTGGTGCAAGACAGGCAGGTGGTGTGGGTGTCCCAGGGGCCTTTCCTGTGACCACACCTGCCAACCTCCTGCTTTGGCATAACTGTAAAGAAAAAGAGACACTGAAAAAAAACCCAACAAGATAATGTTTATATATATATATATATATATATATATATATATATATATATATATATATATATATATATATATATATATATATGAAACTTGCTTGGATGACGTTTAACCCTAGCAGGAACTCACCTGTAGGAGGCTAAACCACTCCAGATTATCTCTTTTATATGAAAGGACAGAAATACTACTGTAGGTATATATATATATATATATATATATATATACAAACCTGCTATGTATATACGCAACTATATATAAATGTATATGTCGTAAGAACAAAGCAAGGTGAAATGAACCAGATTAAACGGTTTACTGGATAGAAAATTAAGCAAAAAACCAGCTTGGTAAATTGCTTTATAGAAATACTGGTAAACGGAACAAATTCCATTAGTAATTCATTTAAAAGAATTGAACTGGAGTTCAATATAAGGCACACTAGAGAAACAGACTGGTGTGCAACCTGCTTTATCCTAAGTTTTAAAAATAGTCACCCAATCAGATTGAGGGAAATTTAATTTCAATACTTCATGAGTTTTTGAAAAACCAACCAAAGGAAATAAAATGGTCAGCGACAAGGATAGGGAAAGAATAGAAAATTAACCTATCCTAGCTTAAAAAATGAAACAGAATTCTCGAGAGAAGGCAAAGATTAAACCTGCGTACCACAACATGTGGCAGGGAATTAATGAGAAGTTTCTGATATTAATTGCCAAAACTCTGCACGAGAGCTTCTTCTGAAAATTTCTAGAAGGGAAATACTGGTCTGGATAATACCACCTGTTTTGTTTTACGAAAAAAAATGTAAAGAAAAAGCGTAATTAACTACGATTTACTCTTCAATTGAAGGCAATTTCCACATGGTCATTTTTTTGCCGTCTTCTAAGATGTCCGACCAGAAAAAGAATGATGTATCGTGGGAAGTCACGTGCTAAGTCTGTGGGGTTTGCATAGAGTTCTATTCTCTAGAACTTTCTTCTACCCTATGGGAGGATGAATTCTCATCATATGGTCGGGTATTTCCCATCCCAGAAATAGATTAGCTACGCAATAGCAACAGAGTAAGCTATTACTGATATTAAAATCTTAATTTGGAGCACAGATATCCATGAGCTGTGGAAAATTGTATATAACAACCACAATGAACAGTTTTCCAACTTGTTCAAGCTGACTAAGCTAGCTATGCATATGCCCCTTCAGACAGCAGACTGTAAAAGGGGTTCTCAACACAGAACAATATTCATACACAGATCAGGAACAGATTAAGCTCAGAAACAATCAACAGATTAATGCTTATGCAACTGGAGGGAACATCTTTTAAGGATTTGTATTTCAATAGAGCCCTAAAAGAGTGGAGCAGGAAGAACTTTTTTATATGCACGACTTTGAACTAATCTGAGGGAGTTCTTGTGCATCACTACTTTTAAAGTGCACACATTTGTAAACATTTTGCATGATTTGCACACTCACGCAACCTGGCAGCATCTCTGGACCTAGTGACAGATCTTTACTGTCACCTGATATTTTACCTGGTGACTGGTGCCTGGTGACCAGTCACTGAACAATGACCAGTAAGATGATTTAGACCTTATAAGAGAGTCCCTGTTTTGGAACTTGACTTCAATAACTCTGCTTCCCTCAATTGGGAAGTTGGGGCTCCCTATTTGGGGCTGGCAACTTCCCTATGCCGAGAAGTGCCAAGGATCCCTGTCAGAGATTCCCCACCCACTCCCAACTGAGCAGGTGACTTCCTAACTCAAGACACCTCAGCTGGCAACTTCGTAACTCCGGACACCTCAGTTGGCGGCTTCTCTACATCGAGAAGTGACATAGCCCCCTCCTAAGAAATGTGTGTGTGTAAGGGGGTCATACTGAGAAGAAGATCGACCCTTCTTCCTGGCCCTCTAGTAATTGGATGTCCTGCCACAAACAAGAAATCATGCAACCATCTGTGCATAGCATACTGTGCATACTGCCAAGCATATAAGACAGGTGGTGTGAGTGTCCACATTTGGCAACACATTGAGGCATTATTGAAGGCTGAAAATACAACGATGAACCGGTACAACAAAGGGTAGGAATAACTTACCCTAATACCAGTTACTATTAGAGGGATGAAAACACAAGAAGCACCTCATCACTAGCAATATACTGAAAACCCTCAAAATCAATGAAAATTTCACAGATACACAAAAATAAAGCAAGGACTGGGATGAAAATAACATATACAACACAAAAAAGGATACGACTAACAGTAGAAATACCAAAAGACTTAATTGACGAAATTGTAAGCCCCCAGGAAACATGTATATAAGTCCAAGGAAGGAAGAATGGTATTCCATTTGCTGGAAGTGGACTAAGGTATCAGTCTAGGATCATGTTGTTTTATATTCTAGACATCAAATTACTTACTGGAGGAGGGAATAATGTCCTTGTACTTTGGATTACCTGACTAACACCAGAAAAAGATATAGCAATGCAATAACAGTAGGTTATGTATTACTGCTACAAAAATGTAGTTTTTTGGCAGGGGAAAACTAATTTTAATTATGCAATACTTACCCATCACTATTATATAGCTTATTACTTTTTGATGTCAAAAAATCTCGTCCGTTCGATGTGAATACATCCTCCCACTTAGAGTGGAGAATTTTGTCAACAAGACACGTCACACCAGTGCACCTCTCTGCGCCTGTGCAAACATTCATCCTTTTCATAGACGAAATTACGCCAGGACATCAGAGCGGGGTGGGAGAAGGGCATTCAACAAGTATTGCATAATTAAAATTAGTTTTACCCCCCCCCCCCCAAAAAAAACTACATTTTAATAGCAGCAATACATTACCCTATCACTATTATATAGATGAATTGGTCAGTTAGGTGGGTAGGGTGATCTGTTAAACTGATCAAAAACAGAGAAAAATGGAAAGTACTCACCATTTGAGGGAGAGATCCACTTTACTATTTGTTGGAGTCCCTCTGGGCCACATGTTGTGCTGCAACTATGGGTCCCAGAGAAAAAATGCCTGCGCATTGATGTGCTAATGAGCGGAGGTAGAAGGACAAAAAGGTAGTATGGGATCGCCAAAAGCTGCCTTCATGACGTCCTCCAAGGAAGAGTGATTTAGATAGGCCAATGAGGCAGCGACGGCTCGAACCTCATGGGCTTTTAGTTCATAAAAGAGAGGTCTCTATCAGTAAGGGACTGATAAGCTCTTTTAATTGTGGTGACAATCCACTGTGAAATAGTGGAGGCCGAAATATCAACGGAGTCCTTAAGAGGAAGGAAAAGACGTTTCCTGCCCTTTCTTTTCCCTTTTGAAGCATTTAGATAGAAACGCAGTGCTCTAACTGGGCATAAAAGCCTATCTTGATCATCTCCAGCACAGATTCGACTAAGACTGGGGATCTCTATAGCTGATGGAGCTACCGCAGGTAACTGATTTTTGGCTAAAAATCCTGGCTGACAAAGGAGGGAAACGGATTCGTAATTGCCATTAAACCGGAGACAGCCAGTGTCAACAGACAATGCATTAATCTCTCTATGTCTTGTCGCAGACGCCAAAGCGAGTAAAAACACAGTCTTGAGTGTGAGATCCTGAAAGGAAGCCTCACTCAATGGTTCATAGGGGGTTTTGGTTAAGGACCATAAAACACAAGATAGATTCCATCTGGGTGTTAGAGAGGGGGAGACAGGTCTCTGTAGCTCAAAATACTTAATGAGATCAGCAAGGTGCGGATCTGAACCGATTTCCGAGCCCTGAGAAAATTTAAGTGTGTTAGAGATGGTGGCTCTATAGCCCTTGATAGTTGATACTGAACATTTTTTGTTCTCGAAAAGGAACAAAAGGAAATCAGCAATGACAGTTACAGAGGGACAGCTGGGATCAACACGTTTCCTACTGCACCAACAATCACAGAAGATTCTCCACCTGGCATCATAGACCTTGGATGTAGAAGCTCTCCTGGCCTGAATGATGCAACTGGCAACCCGGCCCAAAAACTTGTTCTGGCGGATAGATCGCTTGAGATGAGCCAAGCGTGAACGTGGAGAATGTGTGGGCTGTTGTGTAGGAGGGAGCCCCTATGTTGTGACAGAAGATCCCTCCTGTGAGAAAGAGACCTGGGTTGAACTATCAATAGGTCTAGAAGATCGTTGAATCAAGATCGTTGGGACCATAATGGAGCTATGAGCATGATCCAGGCAGTAGAAGTTCTTACTTTTTGCAGTTGGAACGGTGGGAAGGCGTATGCGAACAGACGATCCCACTGGAAGCTGAATGTGTCCACTGCCCAAGCTCTCTGGTCCGGGACTGGAGAGACGTAAAAGGGAAGTCTGTTGTTAAGCCTGGTCACAAACAAGTCCATGAGGGGCTTTCCCCATAGTGAGAAAAGGGATTGTCACTTCGCAGTGAAGAGTCCATTCCGTGAGAACTGATTTGCCTGACCTGGACAGACTGTCCGCTAAAACGTTCTTCTTCCCTGGGATGTGGCGAACTCGGAGGGTAATGTTCTCCGAGGTGGCCCAGCGGAGGAGGTTCTAGACCTCCACGCAAAGAGAAGGGGCATGTGTGCCTCCTTGACGTCAGAGATACGCTACGACGGACGTGTTGTCGGAGGAGACCATGACACATCGACCCCTTACTCTGTCGATGTACCCTTGCAACGCTAGAAACAGCTTTCATTTCTAGGTTGTTATTGTGGAGGGACGACTCATTCCAGGTCCAATGACCCTGAAGAATTATGCCCTCCGGCTCTAGATGAGCACCCCAACCGGAATCTGACGCGTCGGCAAATAGGTAGGAGTGGGGATCGGGTGCATGCATGGGGACCCCAATTAGGAATCTGTCTTGATTCATCCACCATCGCAAATGGTGATGAAAGTCTGGTCCTAGAGGAATCAGAGCTGATAGAGAATCCTTGTGTGGTTTCCACCTTGCGAGAAGGAGAAACTGTAGAGGGCGCATACGGAATCGTCCTAAGGGAACCAGATCTGCAGTGGCATTCAAGGTTCTCAGTAGGGATAGGTAAAAGCGAGCAGACAACAAGGTTTTTACTCGTAGCGCCTCTAGAAGTGCCAGGATTCGATCTATACGCTCCCGGAGAACCAGGACTAAGTACTGGTTTGTGAGGAAGTGCATCCCTACATAAACGAAGTCCTGGGATGGAATCAGTTCTGACTTCTCGAGGTTGGGTAAGAGACCCAACCGAGTTACTGTGGACCAACAACGGAACAGATCCTGATGGAGGGACTGAACCTGAACATTGTGGATTAACCAGTCGTCGAAGTACTGGAGAATCGGGGTACTCATAGATAGGACGCTACAACTCCCATAACTCGGGAGCGGAAGCGATTCCGAACGGCAGAACCCGGAATTGAAAGACTTCCTGGTCCAAGCAAAACCGGAGATATTTCCGATGTGGTGGAAAAATCAGGATGTGTAAATAGGCATCCTGAAGGTCGATGGAGACCACCCAATCTGATTGACGCATCGCATTCCAGATTGAAGAGGTGGTCTCCATCTTGAAATGTTCCTCCAAAAGAAACCGGTTTAAGGAGGAGAGATCGATAATGAGATGAAATTTCCCACTTTTCTTGGTGACCAGGAAGATTCTGGAGTAGAATGCGGGAGACTGATCGTTCAGGACCCTCTCGACTGCCCCTTTTTGTAAAAGGGTATTTACCTCTTCCCTTAATTTCACCAGATTGGTCTGATGAAAGAACATGGGAGTCCTTGATAGAGGAGGTTGTTCCCCAAACTGAAGACGGTAACCCTCGCTTACAATAGAAAGGACCCACCCATCGTCCGTGATACTTGCCCATGCCTCTGAAAAGAGGCCTAGGCGAGCACCTACGGGGATGTTTGAGAGAGGAATGCATGGCAGGAGAGGGTGAAGGAAGGTGGGTTGGAGAACTTCCTCCTAGAGGCTAATCAGCGAAACCCACGCCTTGGACCTGACTGACGAGGTGGTCTCATTTGAGGTTGTGCACTGTACTGGGGCTGTATCTGTTTAAAGAATTTAGCAGGTGGCCCTAGGGGGCAATGCACATTAGTACGCTTCCTGGCCGATTGCGATGGGCCAGGTGCAGTTGTGAAGGATCTATGTTGATGATCCTTCAAATCTTGTGAAGCCACAGTGGGGATGAGTCCTCCGAAGAGGCTCTCAGCTTCCAGCGGAGCAGCCCTTAGAAGGTCCTTACTATGGTTAAGTAAGACCCTTGAGGAGTCCAGTGCAACATCACGACGGATGTGTAGGAGTTCCACTGATAGGGCCATTGCAATAGAAAGTGAATGCCGAGATGTCTTGGCCACAGCTTCCAGCACACGCTGTAATGCGGCTGGGTTCAGAGCGGTCTCCCTCAGCATACTAAACGAAGTAGCTGAGAAGAGGTCCGCATGGGAAGCTATGGTGATCAGGAGGTGGACTTTCTGCTCAATGGCCTCAATCGTTTTAATAGGAAGGTGTGCCCAGGCTCCAGTTGTCAAACCCACTTGAGATGCATCTGCATCCAATTGGGGAGGCTTAATGGGCCACTTCGGGGAATGTACCCGGTAACTAGAGGCAGAGACCATAGGTCTCAAAGTAGAGGCAGGGACAGCCCACCCTCTACACCATCTAGTGACATCTTGGCCTGTGGAGAGCCTCTGTGATATTTCCTCGATCGTTGAGGAATGTGGAAGGAGCAGGAGATCAGATTGTGGTTGAGTCCCGGAGATCTTTTCCAAAATGGAGAGGATCTTCTTGGACTGTGCTCCAGATGGCTTCGGGTACAAATTCGCGGGTAGCACCTACGGGAATGTTTGAGAGAGGAATGCATGGCAGGAGAGGGTGAGAGTCCCTAAACGGAAAGGAAGGTGGGTTGGATAACTTCCTGGTGGGCCTAATAGGAGGCGTCAAATGAGCTGTTTCTACTTCATACTCATTGGAGTCGACAAGGATAGATAACGCATCATCATCTAGAACACTCCGAGCAGGAGAGTGGCTGGGCATCACTATGTCCTTTGGAGGTAGTAACACAGGTGCACTATGTGCCATTTCCCGTACTTGTTTGTCATGATGAGTAGGGGCTTTATGTGTTCTAGACGTTCCAGGATAAAGACGAGACCACTTGTCTTTCGTGGATGATGTTATGCGTCGAGTTTTACAAGTGGATGCCACCTGGTGAGGAGGCAATGGCGGGACACGAGCTGCAGCATCGTCTCTACTCTGAGTCCAGGGTCCAGTAGCCCAAGGGGGCATAAGGGACCAATTATTCTGAGATGGAGGTCCCCACATCCCGTACGGATTCATTGGGATAATAGAAAAAGGGGGGATACCGATCTGATCCCCTTCCTGGTCTGGGCCCTCTGGGTAGACTCCCAATCCCTTCCGTACCATGAGGCCTCTGAGTGATGACCGGTGTAAGGTCAGTGACCAGTATGAAATGACCGGTGGCCTATGACTGGTGACCGGTAAAAAACGACCGGTCATCGAGATGATGTGACCGGTGATCAACCATTGACCGGTCACTTGATTCGATCGGTGACTGGTACCTGGTGACCGGTACCGGGCACCCGGAGACCGGTCACCCAACACTGACCAGTGACCAGACCGGTCACTGACCAGTCAGAAGACATAGACATGTCAGAGCCCAGTTTTACTTCATCACTAAACAAGGTGCGGTGCAGCTTCTCCCTTTCGAGAGGGTGCGACACGCTACCCCGGAAGTGTTGGGTGCAGTGCAGCTCCTCCCTCTCTGGAGGGTGCAACACGCTACCCTGAGACGAGCTGAAAATTGACATTCATAACCACTACTAGCTTTTGTACTTAACATATAACAGTTAAAGTTCCCTATACTGGCTTCTTCTGGAGACTGGCCACATATTTTGGTCCCAATAAGACCCTTCTAATACCGTATATAATTGCTTATAAGTTGAGTCCAACTGCAAACTGCACAGACCCAGATCTGCCATTGCATAATGTGCCCACAGATCTGGGTCTATGCAGTTTGTAAGGAGTAATCAACAGAATAAACACAGACCCTGATCTGCTAGCGCATTATGCGACAGCACATCAGTGTCTATGTTTGCAGTTGGACTCGACTTACAAGCAAATATATATAGTACTAATGGAATCTCTATAGTGTGGCCAACATTTTTGGTCCAAACAGTGTCCAGTTTAGGGAACTTTCAGTGCATCCTGTAGCAACATTTGAAATACACTGTATACTTTCGTCAAAACAGCTGAAAAAGCTACAGTTTGGTAGTATGCAACAAGTTATGTTAACACATAATCATAAGAGTGAAGACAAATGAACAGAAGAAAATGCAACTTCATGAAAAAGGCAAATGGAAAAAATACTTTACTGAAATACATCTTGAAAACTGCACTAATTACACAAACTCCATCAACATGTACATCAAGATACAATGAACAATTGTACAGACCTCCATCTAAGACTTTTGCAAAGGCACTCAATCTTAGGACCTGATAAATGTGATTATTGATTGAAGACTTATCAAATGTTGTTCACATACATGTACATGTACATAACCATCTTAATATGATGAATGAATGATACTAGACACTTGCCAGGACAGTCATAAACCTTGAATGGTAATACTGTTAACAAGTCTTTTTGTGCAGCTTGGAGAAATGTATCATCGTGTATGCCATACATGCTACTTAGGCGGCAATGTGTCAATGTTACATGAAAAAAGAACCAATTTCATTTGCCAGCTCCATTCAATTACTGGTGTCCTACCAGTTCTTGTCAATAATACAAATATTATTTCACTTTTCAAAATAATCTTTCAGTATACTGTTGATACTTAAACATTAAAATTAGATTATTTCTTTACTTGTAACAAACTACTGCCTAAATCGTTCAATCACAAATACTTTCCTGTACAGACTGTAATAAAAATGGCATAATTGGAGCAGAGGTCCTCACCCCTCTATACGAGTTCTTGCTGTCCACTTTTATGCCACTGTAATATATTCATTTATTTGTTTTATTTCAGTAAATACTTTACTTCTACATTTTTATATATAATATCTTGGTACTGATAATCTTCTCAATATGCATCATTTATCTAGAAACAACATTACAACTTGTATCAATGGCTGTTCAAATTTTCCCAAACAGGTGGATCTAATGTTACATTGACAATGTCCATTGAGTAAATGTAATTGTTATGCAATTGTTCTTGTGCTTCAGTGCTTGCTTCCCCCTGCAGAGCAATGTAAACAGGGTGGATTCATTGCCATTCAGGTTTGCTTACTGAATAAATGTGTTTACAAGTAGATGTTGATTGTTGTTCTTTAAACTCAGAGAGTCACTAAAGGCTGAGACAACACAGAAGTAATTTAAATTTCAAAAGTCGGTGCTTTTTAAGAATCACGACGTGAACTTGTTGCTGACAAGAGCTGGTAAGATGCCAGTCAAGACATTTTTTTTATATTTTACGAAGATTCAAGTTTGGCTACAAAACAAACTGGCCCTAGCCTTCCAAAAGAGCTCATTAGCTTGCAAGGATTCTAGAGTGATTGTAAATGAGGCCACAGACGGTTAAATACTAGAATTCATTTCATCCATTTACACTGTTTGATTCCACATATCATTTTACATGTCCAAAACAAGTGTAGTTTGTTTAAGACAGACAGGCACTGACCTGATTAACTCCCCTAGTGTGAGAACATGCACTCGATTACTTGATTACTATGCAGTTTAATTGCATGCATGATGCAGACTTTTAAGTTTAATTTATACTAGATTACTGTTTTATGAACCTTAGAAATGCAGACAGTACAAGTACATGTATAATAATCATGCTTTGATTATATACTACACCACAAATACAAATTTACTTTCATTAAATTTTAGCAAATCTTGCCTTTTACACATACATTGTATCTGCCACATATAATTTCCACTCATTAATGTCTCGAAAAAACACAATAATGCATCAAGTATGTTTGTATGTATGTTGTTGTATGTAATAGGGTTTAACAGCACACTAGCACAATAATAGCTAAATGGTGCCAATGAAAGGTCAAAGTTAAAAAAATGAAAATATCCATAAAGAATTACACAAAAACTCTAGGAAGATGAATACTTCCATTAACATGTAAACATCAAGTATTGGGTACTATAAAATAAACAATAAAAATGTAAATATAAAGAATTGCCCAAAAATTATGGTAGATAAATGCTCCCAAACAAGATAAAGGATAAAAGGTAAAAATGTTAAAATTCTGTAAAATGTCTATAAAAAAGATAAAGGTAACAAACATAAAATCCTTAAATATAGGCTCAACATTTCTTATATAAACCAAATTCCCTCAAAAAGTCCAAGATTTTCTCTGGTGGTACTTCATCATGAAGTTCCCTTATAAAAAAAAATCTTCTGTTTCACAGGGTGGAAGTCAATACACTGGACAAGAATGTGTTCCACAGTCTGTGCACAATGGTCAAGGTTCACCTTTCTCGAGGCATGCACGAGTTGGGTATGTGTGCCCTATATGCCACCCTCCAATGTTGGGTTCAATTTTCAATTTTCCAAAGCTTGTTTGTGGTGTTTTTATTCTAGATATTATGCAGTCTAGAATTTTTAAAAAAAATTTAGCCAGTAGGATTTGCAGACTGAGAAAGGGGTAGTTACATGTACTATATGGCCTCTTTTTGGCTCAAAAATTTAAAACATTTCAAAAAGGTAGCTGATTTGAGAACACAATGGTAAACAAGAAGAGTCCTTTGAAGGGACTGATGCTCTACTGGGTGATAAGAATTTCCAGGAATTCAAGATAAGACCCTTTCTTCCTTTTAACTGCTGAGTGTTAAAACCATCTCTGATATTCTTCAGCAATAACAAGATTTTCAAATTAGCTGCTGTGATGGACATACTGGATGTCAGATTGGCACCAGTTTAATTTAGGACAAAGTAGATATCATTAGAAGTCTTTGGGTGAACACCCCATGTCATAATGAGGAGTAGTTACAACAAGATTTTAACAGCCATCATGGTAGCCATATTGGATGAATGACTGGCACCATTTTCATTTAGGATCAACTAGGTATCATAAGAAGTCTATTGGTGAAAACGCAGTGCTGATATAGCCATCCATTTGGGAGTAGAGATAAAAATATTTTGAAGATAGCCACCATAGTGGCCATATTGAGGGTTAGTCATTTTCATTTAGGACCAAGTAGACACCAGAAGAACTCTTCTGATGACAACCCATGTCAAAATGACTTTCCTTTTAAGAGGAGTAGCTCAAACAAGATTTTCAAGATGGCCACATATTGGGCGTCAGATCAGCACTATTTTAATTTGGGATCAACAAAACATTACAAGAAGTCTTTTAGTGAAATACCCATGCTGATCTGACCATTCATTCAGGAGTAGTAGTGATAACAAGATTTTGTAGCTGCCTACTGTGGCAGCCATATTGGACTTCAGATCAGCACCATTTTCATTTAGAACCAAGTAGACATCTTAAGAAGTCTTTTGGTGAAAACCCCATGTCAATATTACTTTCTGTTCAGGAGGAGTAGTAATAAAAAGATTTTCTGGATGTCAGATCAGCATGATTATCATTTAGGACCAACTAGACATCACAAGAATTCTTTTAGTGGAAACCTCATGCTGATACAACAATCCATTCAGAAGGAGTAGCGATAGCAAGATTTTTAAGATGGGCACTGTGTGGCTGCCATATTGGATGTCAGATCGGCACCATTTTTATTTAGGACCAAGTAGGCATCATAAGAAGTCTTTTTGTGAAAACACCGTGTTGATATGACCATCCATGTAGGAGAAGTAGCAATTACAAAAGTTTCAAGATGGCTGTCATGGTGGCCATATTGGACCCATAGCAGCACCATTTTCATTTAGGACTAACCAGACTTCATAAGAAGTCTTTTTGTGAAAACCCCATGCTGATCATCCATTCAGGACTAGTACCGATTAGATTTTCAAGATGGCTGATATGACGTCCATATTGGATATCAGATTGGCATCATTTTCATTTAGGACCAACTAGATATCAAAAGAAGTCGTTAAGTGGAAACCCCATGTTGATATGATCATCCATTCAGGAGGAGTAGTGATAACAAGATTTTCAAGATGGCTGCCATGGTGACCACATTGTATGTCAGATTGGGACCATTTTCATTTAGGACCAAGTAGACATGATAAGAAGTCTTTTAGTTAAAACACCATGCTGATATAACCATCCATTGAGAAGTAGCAATAAGATTTTAAGATGGCTGCTGAGTTGGCCATATTGGATGTGAGAGCAGCACCATTTTCATTTAGGATCAACTAGATTTCATAAGTCTTCTTGTGAAAACCCCATGTCAATATGACTTTCCATTCAGGAGGAGCACAATAACAAAATTTTCAAGATGGCCACTGCGGTGGCTATATTGGATGTCCAAGCGGCACCATCTTCACTTAGGACCAACTAGACCATGGAATGAATGTGTGTGTAAGCTTTCAAGGCAATCCTCCAAGTAGTTTAGGAGGAGTAGAGATAACAAACTTGTGATAATGGACAGATGGAAGATGGACAACAGACCATCCCATAAGCTCTTCTAGTCTAAGACCAGTAGAGCTAAAAAGTTATCAGCATTTGAAAAACTTAAAATTGCTATTTATGTTCAAAAAAGATTTAAATACGATGTCATATACATGTACATGTGTGCTCATGACATCGTGTTTGGCTATGAAATAGCCATTTTGTGCTAAAATTGGAGTTATTTTAAAACTTTTAAGTGGTCCAAATGCACAGTTTCATATTTTTATAGAATATAAGGTATATGTAATAATTTATTACTAGAATATTATTTTGGTTGTCACATGTGAACCATATGATAAACGAGAAAATTTAATTCTGTTAGCGTTGTCTGGTGATTTGCACCTCTATAATGATCACGTATTAACTATATCTAAACTGACGGTTCTGCTATAATGAACACATACAATGATTCTGACATAAAACAGAGTTATCCTTAAGAAATAACTAGCATTATTGATAAGGAATTTGTTATATACAAGAATTTTGTCCAATGATTAAAGATTGCATGGAGACAACATTTGCTGCATCATTTACGGTTATATCATCCAAGTCATCAAAGTTTACATTTTTATTGAGAATCGACTGCAGGACTAAATTATAGCCATGAGTAACCATAAGTATTTTTAACTTTGTTTATTTTGGGTTTTGAAAATAATTTAATTCTGCTCTTATAAGATATGTGCATGGTCTATGTTCAATAAAATATGTGGTTTTGCATTCAGTTCCAAAACTGCTGAAAAATCACCAGAGCAATCTTGGAGATAAATACATATTCAGTTACATTTGTTTTAATACATTTAAAAACAGAATTATTTACTTTTTCCATTCATTTATGACAAATGCACTGCACCTCAGCATCTCAAGTCAATCATCTGCAAAGTTTCCAGTTATGTTTATGTGCCATCTTTGAAATATATCTGAATGTTTCATATTTTTTTGTTGTCATGTATCAGGGAAAATATAACAATATATCAATGGAACTAACTGTACATCAAGAAATAGATGAAATGAGCAAATTACTGATGTATATTAGTTGTGCGCTTACTGTGGATATGAAAAAAAAAACAAAAAAACAAACAATTATAGCATTGTTATTCATAACATTTGTTACATACGAGTTCAGTGGTAGTGTGTGTAGTGGCATTTCATTTTATGGCACATTTTATTGCATAGCTGATGTCCGAGTCCCACCATGACTTTTGAGGGGTTTTTTTCCACATGTTTTTTCTTATTTCATTTTTTTTTCTTCATATATCTCTGATTAAAGAGAACCTCTCCCATATAAAAAGCATGTTATTCCAGATGCACTCATCTTAACTGCTGTCCTTATTTAAATTTTAAAAATAAACCGGACCATGTGACCCAGACTATATAAACTCTACACCTTGACAAACTGGTCATGGTTATTTCAGTGCTGACCACACAGCACAGCACATGTGGGATCAAGGATAGGTATATCTACATGTGGTAAAACTTGTTCAGAATTTCTGTACTGCTCACTTGTTCTCTAACACAAGTAGAGCAGTTTTTGTTATTTTCTCCATTTGGTTTGATTTGTCTTTAGTTTTTTTTGGGGGGGGGGATGTTTGTTGGGTTTTTTGGGGGGACCGTTTTTTGATCTGTGAATGAAGTTAACGTGCTTGGCCTTCAGGCCTTAGTCTATATCTGTGAAATCAATATGGCTAGCTTTGAGAAAAAAGAGAGGAAGTACAATGTCCTTTCATTGTTTGACTCGGGTGATGGAGAATTCTCAGGTTTGAACCCTCAAAAGTTACACAGAGCACAAGATTAAGTATTGTTTGTCTCAAGTGATTGAGAATTCTAGGATTCTGAACCATCTAAAGTTGCATAGAGCACAAGACTTAAGCAAAAATCTAAGTTGGTGACTTGTTCATCCAAAAATAAAACAAAAGGCAGTGATAGCCAAAACATTCGGGTATAACTGGAAATGCAGAAATTTTTTATTGATTTGGATAAATTGTCACAGAAGGATGTTCAAAAACTCTGACGCGTGTTAGGATTTACTTACACACAGACTCTATTGCTATTCCATTGGAAGGTGAACACAATGCTGGCACTGAGTCTAATGAGACTGATCACTTGGGTGATATTGACCCAGTTGTGGGCTTGTAAAATAATGAATATGATCAGAACGAGGACCAGGTTAGCAGCTTTGATAGTAAGTTGGTTGGAGCTTTGTTTGACTTGCATTCTTGTCACAATGAGTCCTGTAGTGACTCTGATATTCTGTGGGAGTTGCCTAACTTAAAGATGCCAAAAAGGGGTGAGAATGTAAACCAACCTCTTGCTGACCTAATTAACACTGCTTGTACAAGTCAGTGTATGTTGAATGACTTAGTTGATAGATTATGAAAAATGGTGTCCTTCAAGAGTAAATGAGGAAATTTGGAGCAAATTAGCTAGGTTCAAATGTTCAGACCACAGACAAGAGCTTAAGAGATATTCAGTCTTTGATAGCAACTGGTCTATTGCCCATTCTTGAGCTTGCTAAAATCCTTATGCCCTTTGTCTCACACAAACGTGATGCAAAAAGGTGCACTTCAAATGCAGTTACCCTTTTGGGGCAGATTGAGTTCCATATTTCTCAGGAGAATTCTCGCGTTTGAACCCTCTAAAGTTGCACAGACCAGAAGACTTAAGCATTAGTTCAATATTTCACTGAGATGGCAATATAAGCTCAGATCATTTCTAAAAGCTAAATATTCAAAAATTTGCAATCTCACACCCCAAAATCAACTTTCTTGTTTGGAGATGATGTTTCAAATCCAAAGGAAATTTAAAAATGTGAAACTGGGGTGAAGTTGGGTCGTAATGCTTACCAGTTTGGTAGTTTTCCAAATTCTTCTGCTTACGGGAACAGAAGAGGTAGGGGGTCTTTTATTGGTTTCATCTTTAGAAGGTCTGTCAGTGGTAAGGTGGTGCCATTGTATGTGTGTTGATATGTGTTGACATATTGGTTATATTTCCAGTATGCAGATATAAGACAGACACAGCCTTAGCATATGTTCATATGACATTCTATTCTCATCCATGACAAGATAACAAAAATACTTCCAAACAGACTACCTGTTAGTTGTCAGTGACTTTAATTCAACCTTTTAGGTCATTTCAGGCTGCTCCATTTGAGTGGATGAAGGACTCATCTTGGTCACCATGCCTTTTGTTTTGTGCTGCATGAATGCTTTAAAAACATCTTAACTCATTAACCCCTGAGCCAAACAGCTAGGTATTCCCCTACAGCATACTTGCAGAGGGATCACCTAGAGCAGTGTTAGCCTTACCAGTAGCTGTATCCCTGAGACTCACTGACAGTACTTGACTTGCTGATTTTTACAGAGGGGGCTACTTGAAATAAATTAGTTATTTTTTGCTTTGTATTCCTTCAATTAAGCTAAAGTTTGGCACAGCTGTTCTCAATAAAATTATGTAGATAATGGTATAAATTTCATGCAGCATGCAGAAATAAAAAAAACTCATCCATAAAGGTAAAAAATAAAAATGATTTACTTACAAATTTGCTTCTTTTGTCATTAATAATCCATAAAATCCATTATGAATTCACACTGAATAATTAAAACCTTCAACACGTGAAATAATTCACAGAAACTCCATTTGTCATCTCTCTTGCAAACTTTAACCTCATGTGAAAACTGCATATTTTCCTTACACTTTACTTACCTTTCTTCCTTAGAATTCTCCACTAAACATTTAAAAACTAATGAAACACTTTGAACAAACTCTGAATCATGTACACTCATGCTAACAAAATTCATTTTCCCAAACACAAGCAAGTCTTTATTTACCGATTCTTCAAAAGATCTACAAGATATATTTTAAAACAATCCACACATAAATGAATATATCTCCATCAGAGTCTGTCAGGTATGTTTCTACTTCCAGTGGCTGATTCCAGTCATTTTGCATCATTTTCAAATCTAAATAACTCCACTGTTTCTGGCGCTTTCAAAGTCAAATTTTTTTCCTTTGTGCTGCAATGTTTCCTCTATCTATGTA
The DNA here is from genome assembly GCA_029931535.1 of Margaritifera margaritifera. NCBI lineage: Eukaryota > Metazoa > Mollusca > Bivalvia > Unionida > Margaritiferidae > Margaritifera > Margaritifera margaritifera. The sequence goes on from JAQPZY010001685.1 coordinate 2,997,334, forward strand.
AGCTTAAATTTGATTGGGTAAACTGCCTGCATAATTAGGAAATGGTCTGGCATCAACCAATGGTTTGTGCCACTTTAACTCGTTGTGCGGGATACAGGCCTAGACTAATACTGCCACTCAAAAGAGGCGCCCGGGATACAAGTAAGGTAAGATGATGGGAGATGAGGGAAGCAAAGTGTGATGAGTTATTGTGGCGGCAGGGGTTAATGAGTTAATACCAATTTCACGTCTTCACTTAAACTTGGAAGACATTACGGTGTTAACTTCAAAACAGAAGAAATGGTGCAATTTCCTCGTGCAAGGAAAATCTAATCTAGAAGAAGTCCTTGTGTGGGTGCAGAGATGACTAACAACCAAATCTATCACATTGTATGTCCTCCAGACGCAAAACAACTGCCGCAGCCACAGGCATCCGTTTCTGTTAGTGAAAAAGTAGAACTATTTACAACACCTACTCCCTTCTATAACAAATTAACAAATTTACACAAGGTGACAAACTCGTGCGGTTTGAAATCTGCCCCATCGCCGATTCTGTGCTAATTGTATTTATCCCATCAGCACGTTCAGTCACTGAGTGACACATTGGAAGTGTAGTCTTCAAATTCGATCCAAGTAGACAAGATACGAAGCAACAGAAAAACTTCACGTAAATGAAGTTATTATTTGATGAGTAAAGTACTTCATGATACATAGGAAATACATCTGGAATGTCTCCTTAATGCTGAACATGCTGATGTCATAAAATTATTAGCATGGAATCAGTGAAGGGGTGGGGGGGGTGGGGGCAGATTTCTAACCTTATCACCTTGTGTTAATTTGTAGAAGGTGAGTAGGTTTTGTCAATAGTTTTGTCTTTTTTTACTGAAAAAAAATGAGTGCCTGTGCCTGCGATGGCTGCCTAAAATGAATTCTCAATTTAAAGAAAAAAATATTAACACGACTAATAATTATTTATGACTTCTGAAAACTGAAGTTAGATGTATATGTTAAGTATCGTTTTGTATCAATTCTTCACCTCTTGTATCGATATGTGTATCGATATTGCAAAAGTATCAATGCATCGATATACTGATGAATCGATTCACCCCTAATGGGTATGTGTACAAGATTGCTACTTTACATGAAAATAAAGTTACATGTACTGAATTCCCATCAACAAATACCATTTTAATTCAGGGCTGTGGATGCCTGGTTTGGACTTATAATGGATTCCTTTAACTGTGTGAAAACATAAACAAAAAATCTAAGACCAGCACTGTCACCACTGACATCCTCAGCTTGACCCATAACCTCCAATTCCAGCAGTACCTGCCTAGCAAGGCCATAATTCATTACAAAACTCACTTGCTCAAGTACACACAAACTACACAGTGCCTAAATATTGATCACCTGCCTCTCCGTAAACCCAGGTAAACCCAGATACACTTAATCAAAGTGTAGAAGACAGTGACACTAATCAAGATAATGAGACTTCTTTCAAATATAATGCAAGTCACATTGCCAAGGAAAATTATTTTCTAAGTGACTTGATACTTATGACCAAGGATCTTAATCAATATGTGCACGTGTGTATGTACATGTATATAAATGTATGTATATGCAAGTATGTGTGTGTATATATATATATATATATATGTGTGTGTGTGTGTGCACGTTAATATGACCATCCATTCAGGAGGAGTAACGATAACAAGATTTTGTGGTGACCATATTGGATGTCAGATCGCGATTATTTTCATTTACGACCAACTAGATATCAGAAGAAGTCTTTTGATGAAAACCCCATGTCAACATGACTTTCTGTTCAGGCGGAGTTGCGATAACAAGACTTTCAAGATGGCTGCCATGGCAGCCATATTGGACATCAGATCAGCACCATTTTCATTTAGGACCAACTACACATCTTAATAAGTCTTGTTGTTAAAACCCCATGTTAATATGACCATCTATTCAGGAGTAGCAATAACAAGACTTTCAAGATGGCTGATATATTGGATATCAGATCAGCACCATTTTCAGTTATGATCAAGTAGACATCTAGAAGTCTTTTAGTGAAAACCCCATGTTGATATGACCATCCATTCAGAGGAGTAGCAATAACAACATTTTTAAGATGGCCACTGTGGCAGCCATAATGGATGTGCAAGCAGCACCATTTTCATCTAGGACCAACTAGACCATGGGATGAATGTGTATGTAAAGTTTCATGGCAATCCTCAAATCAGTTTAGGAGTAGCAATAACAAATTTGTGCTAATGGACGGACAGAAGGATGTCTGACCACAGACGTCAGACCATCCCATAAGCTCTTCTGGTCTATGACCAGTAGAGCTAAAAACCAGAACTTTGAGTCTGGGCTGAGTAACTGGCAAAAGTTAATGTCCTGCTTCAATGAATGGAAGGTCTTGACAGCTGACCAATGGATTTTAGAGGCTGTTCAAGTGTATTGTGTTGAATCGGATCATCTACCTCATCAGGAGAAATTGCCGAATCAGATAGTTTTCGGAAGCAGAAAATGTTTTGGTAGACAGAGAGGTTTTCGAACTTTTAGCAAAAGGTGCTGTTGTGCAGACTGTAAATGAAAGGCATCAGTTTCTTTCAAATATTTTTCTAGTTCCCAAACATAATGGCAAGTTTTGTCTGTCATTAACTTGAAGCATTTGAACAAGTTTGTAAAATATGAACACTTCAAGCAAGAGACTTTCTCTTTTGTTTTGGAGTTGATTCTGAAGGATGACTTCTTCACATCTTTGGACTTGAATAATGCTTATTTTAGTACTCCCAGTCATGAAACAAGTCAGAAATACTTACAATTTGTTTGCAATGGTATATTGTATACATTTCTCTGGCTTCCATTTGGCCTGTCCTACACCCCACAGGTTTTCACTAAGATTATGAAACCAGCCTTTCCTTTGTTCAGAGCACGGGGTATCAGGTGTTCATATTATACTGATGACTTGTTGAATTTGAATTCAGACAAACCGATGTTCCTTGAGAACACACAGTCAATGTTGCAGCAGTTGGAGTCTCTAGAATTTACTAATAACTATGACAAATCATGTCTGATTCTTGCTCAGAGGATGACCTTATTTGGGAACCTGACTGATTCTGTTCTCTCTCAGTTGAGGAGGTAGCAAGAATAAGGTGGTTATCAGGAATTGTAGTCCTTTTTGTCCGACTGAAGCTAAGTGGTGTCATTCTTGACCTTTCTTGTAATTTCAAAAAGGTCTTATAGTGTTGTGAATCAGTAATTTTTCTGACAATGAAATCTTGGATATATCATGGTGTTCTTCCAACATTATCACCTAATTTATGAGAGACTTATTTCAACGATGTCCAGCTAAGCATAGATATACTTTTACTTGTGATTCTTCTCAAGTATCGAAGCTGTTGGCTTCAAGGATGCCTTTACATACATTGACAATTAAGGGACTGACTTTGAAAGAAGTGTCCTTAGTTGTCTTAGAAACAGCACATAGAGCACAGACTGTGTTAGCCCTGAAGATCTCAAATTGTCAGATTCACCATGATTGGGTCATTTTCATCTGTATAGATCTGTTAAAATCTTCCAATCCAGGAGTTCCATTTGTTATGAAGATAGGGCAGTCTGATAAACCAGAATTATGTCCAGTTGGAACACTCTTGCATTATTTACAAAGGACTAGAACAATATGGAAGAGTGACCAGGTCTTTATTTCTTTTTGTATTTTCAAAGCCATTACTACCAGCATAATAGCCAGGTGGCAGAAAGAAGTGATGTGTTTGTCTGGAATAAACACTGATGTGTTCGAGGCTGATTCATTTCATTCTGCATCAGTCTCTGCAGCATTCAGGAGAGTGTGTTCCTTTATGAAAATTCTGAAGACTGGCATTCTGCTAAAAAAAAATAATATTATTATCTCTGTTTTTTGGAACAATCTTAAAATTGCAAACATGTAAACTTCAGTGACACTGTCCTCACTTTCTGATACTTAACGAAAAAAAATCCTTGGAGGATGGGGGGGGGGGGGGGGGAATTGACTGTATTTATTACACTACTGTGTCAAGTTCTGATTTAAAGATGCTTGCTACTTATACGTGAAAATAATGGACTTGCTACTTATACAATGAAAATAATGGACCCCTCATCAAAACACCCGTTGTGATGGATAAGGGACAATACTGGAATTAGACCAGAGGCCAAGCATGTATAAGTAGACACGTGATGTTGCTCAGTCCTATAGACCATAGTATGTTCTTCTACGGCCCCCAACCCCCCGTTTGTTAAGCAAACATAAACATGTTAAATTTATGACCAGTTTGACAAGGTGCAAAGTTTATATAGTCGGGGTCACATGGTTCAGTTTATTTTTAGAATTTAAATAAGCAGAGATGCTGCCAGGATTTTATCTAAAGGGGGGAGCTCCCCCCTTTTCACCAAAATAAGTGGGGAGTAGAAACAAAATGAGGGTGAGGAAACAGCCATAGTTCTATATTTACCTAACACATAAATATCCATCTCTTTCTTTCTTCCTGCTCCACTTTGTTAGAGCTCTATTTAAATCAAAATCCTGTCTCCTCTAGTTCTATAAGCATTAATCTGTTGATCATTTCTGAGCTTAATTTGTTCCTAATCTGTGTATGAATATTGTTCTGTGCTGAGAACCCCCTTTCACATAAGCATAAATGTAGCTAGCTAAACCAGCTTGAACTGTTCTTTATGGTTGTTATGTACCATTTTCAACAGTTCATAGGTATTGTCTCTTGGATATCTCTGCTCCAAAAAAATATTTTTCACTAACAAGAGCTCTGCCAAAATTTCACTTTCTTGAATCAGTGCCTTGCTGAGTACTATACTAGATTTCTTATATGTTCCACAATGTTGTATTAGGGTTTCAAGTCCATCAATGCCATAGTCAGCTTGTTCAGACTGAGGTATTTTGATCAAAAATAAAAATCCTTACTTTTTAGATTATCTTAACAAGGGTGCTATAGAGTTTTGTAGCACAAGATCCCTCAAGGCAGAATTGTTTGAGAAAAGAAATGAAATTGCACTCTACTTTTAAATTGCCTGTATTTTAATTAGGCTTGGTATTCTGCCTTTTCAACATTTAATTTCGAAATACCGCTTAATAGTTGGTTGACCACCATGCCGTCTGTTTTTTGTCCATCCAGCATGTACACCGGACTTGTATTCAAAATCATTTTCGAGTTCAAAATTACTCACTGGTATTTCCAGTAACACTTTCCAGGCTCCAATAATCTCTTATACTTCAAAACTTTAAAATCATAGTCATCATCTCTATCATCAGCCAGTATTTGCCGAACGAAATTGTCATTTGAAGATGAACCATGTTGGGAGTCAGCCATTTTGGGTTTTCTAGGAGCCCTTACTTTAAAACATGCATTTGTAAAGCCTCCTTTATGAATGCAAGGTTCAACCTCGACAATGCTTGTTCAAGAGCCCAATGTTCCAATCAAATTTAGTTTAATAACTGTTCATGTCAGATGTGTAAACAGTTGCCTACCAGAAAAGACACAGGATAAGACAAGCGCTACGAGACATCTACTGGTGGTGCGACTTATGCCATGACAAGCACTTTAAGGGTTAACAGTCAAATAAAAATTGTATACTGCGCCGAGTACATTGTTATATGCATGACTTTATAAACTAATTTGCAGGAGTTCTTGTGCATCACTGCTTTCCAAGTGCGGGAATTCGTAAAAGTTTCGTGTGATTTGCGTGCCCTGGAACCATTTCTGAACAAGGGCAGCAGTCAATATCAAAGCATCTAGAATAACATGCTACTTATATATGCTTAGCCTCCGGCTTAATTCCAATTATGTCCCTCATACATCACAGCAAGTGTTTGGATGAAGGGTCCATTTTTCCTGATGAAAAGAAACTGATGATGATGCTTCTCTTGATATTTTTTACCCCTTCTTTTCCTTGCCTTTCTTTACACCTACATTTTGATTTCACATAGTACAACAGAGGTACAACAAGCAGTTTTTTAGGAGTAATCAGTAGAAGAAACAACAAAGTTCCTGATCTGCCAGTCCATTATGTGATGACAGTTCAGGCTCTATGGGTCTATATTGTTTGTAGTTAGATTCAACTTATAACGAGTATACATATGCTAAATAGCTATTTTGTTTTATCAGTTTTGATTTCATAATGTTTTCCATGCCCTAGTTGTTAGACGTGAGACTCAGCAGTCTTGAGCCATTGAAAATGCTTATATGCTGATATATTTTTATATTTCACCTTTATTCCCTATTACTGTCAAAGGATAATAAAATTTTAACCTTTAAAAATTTTGAATACCGAATGATGTTTAATTGGCTTTTTGCAAAACAATCCCAATTTGTCATCACCCATTTATTTATTTTTGTCACCGATTTCTATATTAAAAAAATGGGATTTCAATATCATATTGCATTATAAGCAGGTTCTTGAGCTACATGTATCTGAGCACTGGTTAAGGAGTTTTGAGTGGTGAATTAGGAACATTTATTTATTTATTTATTTGGGAATTACCAGGGGCAGATAAAACACATATCTCCCATTTTTTATGCTTCGATTTTCAACAACATTGGCGATCTCACTGCTGTCACTTCCAGTACATTAAAAAAATGGCAATTTCTAACAAGAGTCCCTCAAAGGGACTGACACTCTACTGGGCAAAAAAATGTCCAGAAATTCAAGATATGACAATTTCTTCCTTTGGAGTGTTGAAACAATCTCTGATATTTTTCAGCGATAACAAGATTTTCAAATTGCTTGCTGTGTTGGGCATGCTGGATGTCAGACTGGCACCAGTTTCATTTAGGACAAAGTAGACATCCTCAGAAGTCTTTTGATGAAAAACCCCTGTCATAATGATCATACATTCAGGGGGAGTAGTGACAACAAGATTTTCAAGACAGCCATCATAGATGTATGACTGGAACCATTTTTATTTCGGACAAACTAGGTATCACAAGAAGTATATTGGTGAAAACCCCATGCTGATACATGTATAGCCATCCATTTGAGAAGAGTAGAGATAACAATATTTTCAAGATACCCACTATGTCTATGATGACCATATTGAGGGTTAGTATTTTCATTTAAGACCAACTAAACACCATAAGAATACTTCTGATGAAAACCCAGTGTCAAAATGACTTTCCATTTAAGAGGCATAGCAAAAACAAGATTTTCAAAATGGCCAATATTTGACTTCAGATCGGCCCCATTTTAATTTAGGATCATCAAAACATTATAAGAAATATTTTAGTGAAAATCCCATGCTGATCTGACCATTCATTCTGGAGTACATGTAGTAGTGATAACAAGATTTTCAACATGGCAACTGTGGCAGCCATATTAGACCTCAGATCAGAACCATTTTCATTTAGGACCAACTAGACACCACAAGAAGCCTTTGGTGAAAACCCCTTGTCAATATGATGTTCCATTCAGGAGGAGTAGCAATAACAAGATTTTCAAGATGGCTGCTGTGGTGGCCACAATGGATGCCAGATCGGCACCATTTTTATTTAGGACCGACTTGACATTATATCTTTTAGTGAAAACCTCATGTTGATACGACCATCCATTCAGAAGGAGTAGCGACAAGATTTTCAAGATGGCAGCTGTGTGGCAGCCATATTGGATGTCAGATTGGCACCATTTTCAAAGACCAACTGGACATCATAAGACATCTTTTGGTGAAAACCCCACATCAATATGACTTTCTGTTCAGGAGGAGATGTGATAACATGATTTTCAAGATGGCTGCCATGGTGGCCATACTGGATGTCTGATCGGCACCATTTTTATTTAGGACCAACTACACATCATAAGAAATATTTCTGTGAAAACCCCATGTTGATATGACCACCCATATAGAAGGAGCAGCAAAAATAAGATGTTCAAGATGGCCACTCTGGTGGCCATACTGGACTTCAGATCAGCACCATTTACATTTAGGACAAACAAGACATCACAATAAGTCTTTTAGTGAAAGCCCCATGTTGATATGACCATTCAGGAGTAGCAATAACAAGAATTTCAAGATGGCTGCTGTGGTGGCCATACTGGATGTCCAAGCAGCACCATTTTCATTTTGGAAAAACTAGACCATGGAATGAATGTGTGTGTAAAGTTTCATGGTAATCCTCCAAGTTGTGCTAATGGATGGATGGACAACGGACAAATGATCATCCCATAAGCTCTTCTGGTCTATGACCAGTACAGCTAAAACCCTGAGCATTACAAAAAAAATTCATTTTTAAATGTTTGCATTTTTACAAGTTTTATTGTATGGAGGTTTTAATGTACGTGGTCCTTTGCTATATTATATCCCCCCCCCCCCAACTCATTACCTATTCCCCAGTTTAACAAATGCCCTCACTGGTTACTAGGGGTGAAATAAATCGATACAAAACGATACTTACCATGTACAAGTTACTTTAATCTTCAGCAGTCATGCAAAATTATTAGTAGTTTGCCTTTTTATTTTTTAAACTGAGAATTCATCTGAGACAGCCATCGCAGGCACAGGCACTCATTTTGTCAGTAAGAAAGAAAAAACTATTGACAACACCCACTTGTCTTCTATAAATGAACACAAGATAGCATGGTTCGAAATCTGTCTCCACCTCCCTCGCCAATTCCATGCTAATTACCCCATCAGCATGTTCAGCCAATGATAACATATATGAATGTAAAGGAGACATTCCAAATTAGTTCTCCATGTATGATGAAGTACTCTACTCATCATTTAATAACCACTTTTACACAAAATTTCTCTGCTGCTTTGTATCTTGTCTACTTGGATTTACCCTTCCGGTGTGTCACGCAGTAAAATACATTACATTCAATTCTGATTGGTGGTTATTGATTGTTCCAATCCAGGGTAAACAATAACCACCAACCAGAACTTAATGTAGTTTATTCCCTGCATAACACAACAGAAATACTGGCATCCGAACTTGATCCAAGTAGATACAAAACAACAGAGAAACATCACGCAAAAGTGGTTATTAAATTATCTGTACAGAACTTAAATCGTACATGGGGAACAAGTTTGCAATGTCTCTTTTTACATTTATATATGTAATCAGTGACTGAACATGCCGACGGGATAAATAAAATGAGCACAGAATCAGCAAGGGGGCAGATTTCAAACAGCACGAGTTTATCACCTTGTGTACATTTTTACATTTTTTTATAAAAGGGAGTGGGTGTTGTCAATATTTTTCCTTTTCCACTAACAGAAACGAGTGCATGTGGCCGAGGCAGTTGCTTTGCATCTGCCGGAAGTACAATGTGATAGATTTGGTTGTTAGTCATCTCTGCTCCCGCACCTAGGCTTGTTCTAGATGAGATTTTCCTCGCACAAGGAAATTGCACTATTCTTCTGTTTTGAAGATAATACAGTAATGTCTTCCAAATTTAAGTGAAGACATGAAATTGGTAATAAGATGTTTTTAAAGCATTCATGTGGTGCAAAATATAGGGTGTGGTGGCCAAGATGAGTCATATTTCCAATCAACTGGAGCAGCCTGAAATGGCCTAAAAGGTTGAATTAAAATCACTGACAGGTCCTCTGTTTGGAAGTATTTTTGTTATCTTATCATGGATGAGAATGGCACATAAACAGATGATAAGTCTATGTCTGTCTGTAATCTGCATACTGGAAATACAAACCAGTATGTCAACACACATAAAGGGGCACCACCCTACCACTGAGAGACCTTCTAAAGATGAAAAGACCATCAAGTTGATATGTGTATCTATATTCGGCTAAAACACGGTATTGGTGCTGATAAAGGAATTTTCATGTTATATGCATGAAATAGAAAAATTAAACAAGATATGAACCAATTTTAAAGATTGGTAAGCCTGGCATATACCTCTCTTACTTTCCTGAAAATTTCAAGAGGTTAGTGTAACCTATTGTTGAGATATGCATGGAAACAAGCTCTAAAAATGGCCATTTTTGAGCGTTATGTAGTCTCACTCGAAAAAAGCTTGAATATAAAATAGAGAATTCTCTAAATATCATACTGAAATTATGCATTTATTGGTCTGGTTTTATGCGGAATTCTATCCTGCAAATATTGCTTCTTGAATTAAAGAAATCGGTAAAATATTATGGATTTTATAAGCAAAATACCGTCAGTAGAAGTTTTGTTTCAACACTGAAATTCAAACACTAATCTGTTGTTATATGCCAACATTTTGTACAAAATAACATTCATTATAACTTTTATTGACATCTAGAACTCGACTTTATATTATAATAAGTAGTAAAACCATTTAAATCACATGGCTAGCCAAGATATTCGATTGAGAGCTTGTTCTTTGTCAAACTTTCCAGTTCTAAATTTTGTAGTGTCTGTAACCTTTACAAGTTTATATGGCAATAATTTTGTTGTTTCATTATGGAAAAGTATAAATCCTACAAAGGCTCATGTGTATCCATGTGATGTCCAAGTTGGCCAAAATTGGTGGTGCTGTATTGTACCATTAAAAAACAGCAACTCAATAAAAAAAGTTACAGACACTACACAAACAGGTATAAAAATGAAAGATAAAAGTATTGTTCTACTTGTCATTAAAACATTGTTTTTCTCAATAGAAAGTTCCATCTTATGTGATGTAATGTTGCATCATCTATTTACCTCTGCAGCCAAGAGCAAAAAAGTGATGCAATAACTCTCTTGATTGAATATTGCATCATTCTTGCAGCACTGTCTGTTTGAGTAATTTACTACAAGACAATGTAACCTGAATTTCTTATCCTAGAAGAAGCTGCCTAATTACTTTTTCTGTTCTTTACCATGGTACATCCCTAAGACATGGGAAGACGACAAAAGCAAACCTCTGGGAACAACTCTGGTAAGTTTGTATTGAATGGTAAACCACACTCTTAAATTGTAGTGTCTGTAACCAATATCCCCTTTTTATACTGTCTATGACTTTATCCCTGTTTTTTTTTAAAAAAATGAAGCCAAATTATGTTTCCTATTACAGTATTGATGTGTAAGGCTAAATTTTGACATATTGTCTGTCTGCAATTTGTAATATTTTGGTATATTTATAGTTTCTTTCATCTAGATTTCTGATAACAGGCAACATTTTCAGTGATTTCTTACAATATGCAATTGAAACTGAGTATTTTTGCATTCCATATCATTAGACTAGTAAATTCAAACAGAAATATTATGAGAATTCAATGAGCTCAGACTTAGTATTGGATACATTGCTGATATTGTCAAATGGTTACAGACACTACTAGACATGTGAATTGACCTGACTGTTGTTTACATTATTAAGGAAAGTGTGCAATCATTGTAAATGCTAGAACATTGAATAATCATCAGGTTTTATGCTATTTCTTTTTCAATCAGATACTTTTCTTTAAGAATCTACAGGTTATTCCAGTTTGCTTATGTATGAAAGCATATTGGATTCTCTTTACAAGTATGTTTTGTAAAGTCTAAATTTCATCCGTATACATAGAGGAACAAAAATGAGAATGAAGTTGTTTGCTTTTAGGAAGCAAAGATAAGCCAGAAGAAGATGAACAGAAGATTAAAGCTAGAAGGGAGAAGACGAGGCTAAAGGTACAAGCCTGGAGAAAAAAACAGAGGGAAAATAAGGCGAAACATGAGGAGCTAAAAAGGGTTGATAGAGAAAGAAGAAAAGATGCAAGACTACTAAAAAAACAGCAATCACTTTCCGATTCAAATCTTCAACAAGAATTAAGAAGGAAAAAACGTGAAGAAATGAAAAGGTATCGCCAGAAAAAGAAAGAAAAAGCAGCCCTGGCAATATCGGTTAATAAGAGTGTTGATTTAAGAAGTCCGAAAACTGCTGAATTAAGTAGAAAGAAGAAAGAAGCTGTGAAAAGAACCCAAGCATGGAGAATGCGTATCAAACTGAATGAAAGTATACAGCAAGAGTGTATTCAGACTGATTGTGAAATAGGAAATACTGGGTCAGCCAGAGATTCACCAATGAATAAAGTGTTACCTAAAGCAACTCTGTACAGACAATTAAAAAAGGTAAAGGAAGTATTACCAAATACCCCAAAGAGAAAAGCAGTCATCATAAGTAAATTAATTGAATCTCCATCAACATCAAAGTTTCTAAATAGGAATATAATGATAATGACACCGGATTGCAGAAAAAAACTTGAATTGACAGATACTGTTATACAATCTGTGTCAGAGAGCATTTCAGAAGTGAAAACAAGGAAAGGGGGTGCAAAGAAACATGCATACAACATCATTTGTGACGCATTACTGAAGAAATATAAAAGACACATCCTAAAAAAGTATTTCAAAGTATCAGTGAAAGGGCAAAAACCTAGTTCTACATGGTGGGAGACGAAACAAAGAAAAAGAAGAAGGGATGCACTTAACTCTCCATTAAAGAAATCTGTGAAAGATTTTTTTCTAAGTCCAGAAATCAGTAGGGAAGTGCCTAATAAACGTGAAACTGTGAAAGTAAGAAAAGGTGGTCAAAAAGAAATACTTCAAAAACATGTGATGACTATGACATTAGAAGAAGCCTACAAAGACTACAAGTTAAGGAACCATAGTCACAAAATAGGATTAACTTCATTTTCTAAATTGAAACCAGTGAATGTTAAAAAGGTGTCTGAAACAAGCAGAAGATCATGCTTATGCCAAAAGTGCTGTAACGTGGCCCTAAAAAGTGAGGCACTAACAAATGTAAAAAAAGCAGTGAAAGAAAATGGAGATTTGGATGAAATTTCAGTAGATAAGAAAAGCTTAAGTGATGCTACTTTTTGTAAATACGACACCAATCCAGCTATTAAATGTTTAAGAAGAGAATGCAAACAATGCGGTGTGAAATGTTTGCAGAGTTACCTTAAACCATTTGTTGAAAAGTATAGTGACAGGCAGATATCATGGCATCAATGGGAAAGTATAGAAATAGCAAAAGATGATAAAGTAAAGCGTTGCGTCTCCTGTGTGCCTAAAGAAACAGACATAAAAACATTAATTACATGCTTAGAAACTGACATGCAAGAGTATCCAGAGCACGTTTTCAGGGCCAAATGGCAACAGCAACAGATGGGAATTTGTGTTGATAGAATTGGTGAGGGTTCTATTGCTATGGTCATGGACTTTAGTGAGAACTATGGGTGTGTTTTTCAAAGTGAAGTACAATCTGGATTCTTCGACAGGAACCAAGTTACAATACATCCAATCATGTGTTACTATACAGAAAAACAGGGAGAAAAAGAATTCAAGATAAAGCATGCCATTATTGGCATCAGTGAAGAAACCAAACATGATGCAGACTTAGCTATCACTTTTGAGAACAAAGCTATAGAAATTCTGAAGAAGAAAGGTGTGAAAGTAGAGGAGATCCATGAGTGGACAGATGGCTGTGCTGCCCAGTATAAGGGGAAGAAAGCCTTTGCTGACATAAGTCTGAGGAAAAAGCCATCTGTAACACGAAATTATTTCGAAACATCACATGGAAAGAGTGTTTGCGATGGTCTCGGTGCGACAGTCAAGAATGCTTGCTACAGAGCTGTAATCAGCAATAGAAAGGTGATAGGTTGTGCAGAAGATGTATATCATTTCTGTACAGAGAAACTGAAAATGAAAAATACAGATAATGAAGCTAAAACAGTTTCGAGAAGGGAGTTCATCCTTGTTAAAGATGTTGAGAGAAATAGAGAAGAAACTGATGTGCAAACACTGCAAGGTACAAGAAAATTACATGCTGTAAAGTCAGGAAGCAATGATTATGAACTGAGCATAAGAAATCTGAGCTGTTATTGTGAGCAATGCATGAAGGTTGACGGGAGATGCAACTTCAGCGAAAATGTTAATGCCTGGGAAATGAGAAAGTTAGTACTCAATAAAGATAATTTAAGTCAGAAAGGAAAACAACTTAAAGACAAGAATCCATCAACAATAGAAAATAATGACAAGAAAAGAAAACAAGGAAGTAACCAGAAAGATCATAACTCAGCAACAAGCGAAAAGCCTAATAAGAAACGGAAGTCAACAGAAAGACAAAACATTGTGACAAAGAAGATCAAAGTTGACAAAAAAGCACCAACTAACACAGAGAAACCAATAGAGAAATACCACCCTGGAGAATTTGTTGCTGTAGGACTTAAGCCAAAGAAGGGACCTCTAGATGTATACTTAGCAGAAGTAATAGACATTCTTCATAACGAAGTTAGACTTAAATACATGAGAAAGTCTGGCAACATGTATGTTTGGCCTGAAAAAGATGATTATTCACAAGAGGCTCTAGATGCTATCTTGTACAGGGTAAAAGCTCCACAAATAGTCAATGAAAGGGGTCATTTCAAGTTTAATGCAGCTGAATTGTCTAAGCTCAAGTCAAATCTGGAAAAAAATCATAAGCACTTCTATTTGAAATGACAATATAAAGTCAAGGTTTAATGTGTAGTGTCTGTAACCTTAAGATCAATCACATATGGGTCTGTGTTTGAGTCAGCACCTTGGGTTGAACAATACTTTAGTGACTATGATTTATTGAACATTCATTATACTTCAATATTTTACTCTTACAAACACTATTTAGTATTAAACTTTCAAGTGCTATTTACCAGTTCATAATTTTAACACAAGTATTGGACATATACCTGTTACAATGTGGTTTTAACATTTTATTAACTAATCAACATTCATTTAATGAATAATTCTAGTCAATGTGTTCATGTTGAATTATTTTTGAAGTGAATTTTATGGAGATATGTATGGTTCTGCAGCTGTATTGAAATGCTATAGTTTTGTAGTGTCTGTAACCAATTTTATGGACAATGTACTTCTGACTCTTATGGAAGTTTGCAATACTTTTGGCCAGTATTAATGATTTTGTTTGTTTAAATATTCTTCTTGGTGTTAGATAAATGCCTAAATAAGATTATTCTATGTCTTTTATGTTTGTTATGCAAAAGTTTCATGGTTAGGTTTTTTTTCTTAGTGATACCTTTGTCATAGATGTTTTGATTTTGTTATTAAGTTGTTTACCACTTCCAGTTATGTTGTTTACTTTAAATGTTGATATCCTGTTACTGATGTTACTGTGAAAAAAAATAAAGTTTTAAAGTTTTCATGCTGTTTTTCTTGCATGTTATACACCAAGTGTAGTGTCTGTAACTGTTGTTATACCAATGAATTGAAATAATGGTTAAACAAAATCGCATGCATGTTCAAGCTAAATCTAACTTGATCTGACTAGGGGACACCCTAGGGTATATAATGAGCTTCATTGAAATGTTCTATCAAACATTTCAATTTTTTAAGTGAGTGAGACCACTCTCAGCACCAATACCGTGTTTTAGCCGATTGTAAGCTGTCTATCGTGAATCATATTGATACATGACACAGGTGTATCGTTTCACCCCTATTGGTTACACATAAGCTTTAACATTATAATGACTGATTCCTATGAATAATGAGAATTATATTCTAGCAAATAACTAAGATTTATATGAATACATCTTTACAACACTGTACATACAACTTTAGGAATTGGTAGGTGATCAAGCAGGACGAGGAACTTTTAAAACAACCTTCACCCTATAAAGGCTACAAATCCTCTCACCCTCCTACATAGCAATGAAATAGGGTACTGACTGCTATATAATCAACTCTCATCTGCAAACAGCACAAATTCAGATTTGCTACCATACTGTATGGCAGCAGATCAGAGTCAATGCATTTTCCTTGAAATTATAAGCAGAATAAACTAGAGGAATATGTTGAGCAATCTGCTCACATAAATATGCCTCCGTCTCCCGCCCCTACCCCATGATGGAGATGAGTCTATAGTTTAAAAAAAAAAAGCGCATTACTCTTCTGAAAACAGTGAAAATAAAATGACTGGTTAACATGCATATATTATGATGAGGAGGAAACTATATACTAAGTTTCACAGCAATCCACCAAAGACTGAAAAATTTTGTCATACATTTCATTCTGCTATAAGTCAAAAAGGGCAACAACTATTACAAAAATCAAGACAGCACAAACATCTGTCAATATGTGCATCTTTAGATGATGACCATAATATGTACAAAGTTTCACAGTGATGTATAAAAACTGCAAGGCAAGTTGCATTTACAAGATTCTGTCTTACACTGCATTAGCTGCAGGACATAATGGGCAAAAACTCCAAACAAAAATTGCAAGAGCAAAGTGATTTGTTGACATCGGCATTTTTAGATGATGATCATAACATGTACAAGGTTTCATGGCAAACCAACGAAAACTGTGAGACTAGTTGTGTTCACAAGATTCTGTCATCTTGGAGACTTGGACAAATTAAATATTTTATTGAAAATGTAAAATTCAATGATAAGTTGCAGATATTATAGGAAATATTATGATATTTAAGACGTTATCATCCAATCTAAATTCCAGGCAGGATGAAAAAATGTTTGAGTTCTTCCTGAGCTATTGTGCAGAAATGAAAGTGGGTGGGTGTGACCATTATGGGCTATAACGCTGCTAAACAATGATGCAGAATGCTGATAATCAAACCTGGCAAAGGTCTCATCAATATCAAGCAGCATACCAAATTTGGTTGAAATCAAATAATAATCATGGATTTTATTGTGTGGAAAAGAAAGCTTGAGGGGGAGGACTGACAATCAGGGGCTATAACTCTGCTAACAATCACATAGAAGGCGGACAACTGAACTCAGCCAAGGGCTCAACAATATCAAGCTGCATACCAAATTTGGATGAAATTCCATTAATAACAATGGAATTATTGTGCAAAAGCAAAAATGGGAGTCTGAAAATAAGGGGCTGCACATCTGCTAAACACCAATGCAGAATGCTGACAAGTTAACTCAGCCAAGGTCTCATCAATATCAAGTTGCAGTTATTGTGCAGAAATGAAAGTGGGTGGGAAAACCAATAACTGAACTCAGCCAAGGTCTCATTAATATATAGCTGAATACCTATCAGGGTGAAATTCAATAATAATTAAGAGCATTAATATGCAGAAACTAAAATAGGTGGTACTGACAATCAGGGGCTATAATTCTGCTAAACAATGATGTAGAACATGGACGATCAAACTCAACCAAACTGCATACCAAATTTGGTTGAAATCTAATAATATTGATGGGAGTTATTGTATGGAAATGTATATGGGATGAATTAATAGATGGACTGACAATAGGAAGGATAGATTGACAAGTCAAATTTAATGCCCCCCCCCCCCCCCCAAAGCAGGGACAAAAATCCCAGCAAGCAGATATTTTAAAGGGCACCAAACATCTGTATCAGGATTTGACTGCTGAAGCTGGGATCAATTTTCCACCAATTTGCTTACCTCTTTCTTCTGTTCCATTTTGTCTTTCTGATTCTAATAAAAAGTGAGTTTTGTATGTATGAAATCAAATCATATAATGATCTACACATAAAGATACTGTGTAATACAAACTAAAAAACCTACATTTAGAGAATTTACTCCATTACTTGGTACTTTTTCTGACCTTTCTCAGCTATATTGTTGATACCATACTACCAAATAAAGATTCTTTAACCAGATCAAGGAAAATTGAAAGAATGCCCAAGACAGACTAGAAAAAAATACCGTAATAGATTTATGGAAAGAAAATTGACTGGGATACACATTCTTCAACTCAATATCTAATTTTAATCATAATACTGGGAGTCAAGCAAGATCAGCTGGTACAGCATCAGACTCAATCCAAAGGTCTTCGGTTTGATACCCGTCCAGGCCACCCCTGATCAGCTGCCTCCATATGATCTTGGGAAAAGTATTTTATTGCCCATTTCCTCAGCATGACATAACCAATAATGTATTAAAAGTGCTGTTAACCAACAAAATACGAATACCAAAAAAATAATCATAATACTCGAATTTTTGTACAGTTAATAAATTCTTGAATTTCAACTGAGGTTGAATGTACTGAAGGAAAGTGTCTATCACGAGAATTCAAATTCTAAAAATATAAAAGGTTTATCATTTAGCAATTTTGCATTACTAGTTTTGATACAACATTTATAAATTATTATTTTTTCAATTTCATCTTCTTCTAGAATGAAGGGAATACATTTCTTACCCCTCCAGGTTTTGTCTGATTGCCCTCTGCAAATGGGTTGAAGTCATCTAGTCCACCTTGGGGTCTCCCTGTACCCCTTGCAGCTCGAATTGAGGGATCCTACATAAAATTTTTAAAAACTGGTGAGAGAAATTTGTAATCTATACAACTATAAAATGTAAGGATTTTCCAACCCAGATTCAATACCACAAACCAAAATAAACAAACATTCAGTGAAATCTAATCCTTTTGAACATGGCATACACTGTAACAATGATATGGCTCTATACTACACAGGCAAGACAGGCATCCTAGCAATATTAGGGTACTAACTTTTATCATAGTAAAAAATGTTACCAATCTTTAAGTTCAATATAACAACTGATGTGAAAGATACCTATACATGATTTGCACAAACTTTAACACAGGACCCTAACAGTGTGGATAATTAAAGACAGTCACTGCCACCAGAAATCTGGTACAGTAAAACCGGTCTTGAGAGACCACCCCTTCTGCCAACAAAAAGTGGTCTCTCATAACAGGTTTGTACAAAAAGATCAGTTTCCAAGGTTGAAAATCAGCACTGTTTATATTGCATTCTTTATTTATAGTTCTTGTTAAAATATTGCATGCATTTATCTGAAAATAATTTTATATAGCAATAAAGATATACATCTGTCATTAAACATGAATCACATTTATTTTTGAAGATCACATATACATGTATTAGCATATGAATTCGTTCTAATTGACTCCTTGTCTTTTATAACACCCTGAATCTGAGTTTTACCGACGTTTAAACTGGCTGCTGTTTTGTGAGCGGTCTCACCTTTTTCACTTTTTTATATTACATTCATTCTTTCCTCCAGTGTTAGAAGTTGTCTCTTTTTCGTTGGAGATTCTCCCATTGTTATTAAGGTGATAGGGTTAACGTTATCAATGATCAATTGTAATAATGATCAATTGTAATAACGACTGTAGCAGTTTTTATCAGACTTTGGGGAAAATATAGAATACTTACCAGGGGTCAAGCTAGACTTGAATTTTAGGGAGAAGTGACTTCTCCTTTCTGACAGAATAGGGAGAAGTGAGAGCAAAACAGGGAGAAGTGGTAGCAATACAAGAAACGCAATATATATATATATATATATGTGTGTGTGTGTGTGTGTGTTACATGCTATGGTTCTCTTATTTTCTCATTTGAACTGTGTCCTGTATTTCTCATTATGCATATTTGCATTTAACATTAGTTTTAAGCAATATGTTATCTTCAAGCAGAAAATTCTCTGTGTTGCTGGGTTGTATGTATATTATAAACACATTTTGTAAGTGTATGAATGTATCATTATCATTTATAGTGTATTCATACTTAAAAGTGTGTATGTTTACATGGAGAGAAATATGCAATGTATTTTGGCCATATGACTTCAAAAATGCATAGCAGAAACTATACATTGTAATTTTAACTGACAGGGGTACCTAGATTACAGTATTTTAGTTACAGATAGGTAAAAATAGTTATGCAACTGCCTCTTCAAGAACAAATTTAATCTTTTGTTAGTTACTTCACTAGAAAATGGCAGTCGAAAATATTTTCAAATAAGTTTGAAACAACCCTTATATTAGGCTATAACACGCACATGAGAGCACATGTACATGTATCTTCAACATCATAGTGTTCGTCCATTCAAACCACAGTGATCACTGATGAGTAATCTCAACTTTACAGCTGCATTTTGTGGGAGTTGATTCTAAATTAAATGTGAATCTTTTGACTGTCATTTTTGTTATTGTTTTTAAAAGCAGATGCATCTATTTTTAGAAACGGGGATTTTCTTCATATGACCACTGACTTTCTTAGCTTCGTTGCAACAATCGCTATTTATGATTGAAAATGTATGGTTTTAATATTTGTCTACCTGTGGGTAATAACGTCGTGTACTGGTTGGATATTTTTTTCTTTGCTACATTTTCTCGCATTTGCACAAAAATGTGTGCTGTAAGCTAACAACCTTGACCTAAGTCACAGCACTTATCAATTCCACAACATATAATTGTCCCATTCGTTTCTGACCAACACATTTTTATTTCTAGGCTAAATCTTTTATCACATAATAGCTACACTTTGCTTTCTAGGAATTGTATAATTTCCTTAATGTTTGTGCCCAATGAATTACGAAAACAGGCAGTCTAATAAAGACATACTTCCAAGACACAGCGATGTCCGCCATTATTACCCCTCAGCAGGTTCACTTACGGTTTCAAACTGATTTTGTGAATAAAATAATGCAAGCACGGCAGTTAAAATCTTCAAATGATATATTTAGAAAGTGCTTTCACCGATTCTATCCTTAAAACACAAGTTGTTATTTATATATAGATGATTTAATTTCGAAACACATCTTATTAAGTTTTCATCATCAAATGATAAATTGAGGAAATCGGGCAGCGATATCTTGTGGGGCGAAAGAGTTAATTGGTCAGTCAGCTATTAAAACACATGCCTGTGAATGTGCAAGTGTTTGTTTTGTCGGTGCAATTGATATGAACACATGCTAATTAAACACACAAGCCACTTCACCTGCGGCTTAACACTACTTGGCTCGGTTGAGGGAGCATCTCAAAAGCTATAAACTACAGGCAATCGGTGTAGATCTAAAATGACAGGGCGAAGTCGTTTTCGCTTTCCTAATACAAAAAGGTGAAGTTTACATTTTTTTCGGCGACTTAGTTGCCCACTTCGCCTGGTAGTGGGACCCCTGCATACAATGTATATGTACCAATAAATGAAAAAAAAAAAAAAGGAGACACAATTAACATATCCAGAAACAGAATAAATTTATTTAGAGACAAAAATCAAAGGCTTAATTCACCGATGACATAAAGGCAATAACTCCATAAACAATGGGTGTAACCAGCTGCACTAAGGTAAACAGATGATAGCTTGGTATGTGGGTTGTAATCACTGTAACATTAAAAAAAAAAAACAACACAACCCTTTAACAATGACAATCGAATCCGGAAAACAATTCTCCCCTACTGGTATTAAAAACAAAGACAAAGACATTATTCGCCTGAGGCATTACGGATTAACTCCAAAGACAATGATGTATGCGACTGCTACATTGACTTTGGCACTACAATGGCAATGAGTGACATGTACTTTAGTTTGGTTTACAGTCTATAACAAAGGACACTACATGCATGATCTGTAAAATTTTTGGACCCAGTAACCAGCCTAATTTTTTGTTTGTTTGTTTGTTTGTTTTTGTTCTGAACAATCTTTACTTTTTAAATGGTTGTTGCTCAAAGGCTTAAATAAAGGTCAGTGGTGTTTGTCTCGTTTATATAATAAAATCGATCTGTGCATTACGATTGTGGTCGTAAATGACAGGTGGTCGCTCAAGACAGGTTTTACTGTACCAACATGTATTATCTCACCATTCCATGACAGAAGTGATACCACCATATACAGCTCTCCTTCATTATAACGTGATAGTCAGGGTCCATAACCGCCACCCGCTTATTGTACCAAACCACATTATATTGAGAACTGCGATATGTACAGAACCATGATATATTGAGAATAGTGTAATATATCATACAGTGGTATAGCGGGCACCATCAAATTTTTTTAAATAATGGTGTTTTGAAAAGGAAACAAAGATATATGACTAAGTTTTACCTTGTTTTCTTTCAACCCATATGGTTAATAGAGTACCATGTTATATCCAGAATCACATTATAATGAGGTGCTTTATAATGAGGGATAGCTGTACTATCCTCTCCCATATATTTCAAAACTAACTGCTACTTGTAAAAGTCCTAAAATAAAAGTAAGACTAGTATACGTATGGTGACTAGTAATGTTGGTAATATCAATGTTTGTTGGTCCATCAAATTTTTTACACCACGGTTAATGTTTGTATCCTAATAATACAGCCATATTGAATGTACCAATACTGATATCACAATACAGTTGTCCCCCTCTTGAACGCCCCCCCCCCCCCATGACCAGTGGATACCTGTTTGATATAGCCAGAATCCCATGGCACCAACAAGCTTGTGTTCAAAAGTACCCCTCAAGGATGGCCACCCCTGTAACGTGGCCAGCAGTTGCCACATCAGTGCAAAAACTGTCAAATTTACCCCTCGCGAGAGGTCACATAATGGCTGTTTACATATAGAAATCTCACTAATATTTGTTGATTTCTCAACTCGACACACCAACATTTGTTCCAACATGCCAATAAAGTAACTTTAATCCATACAAAGCGGTAAGTAATCCGATTATCCTTACTGCTGTGTGCTCATTAGATATTAGGTTTTGTCACTTTGATAATTACTGGCTATTATTACCACTAATAATTATCAAGCTGATAAAAGTTAACTGCTGAGATGCACAGTATTGTTCAGCTCAAGTTAGCGTGACATCAGGTCACCAGATTATAAAATGGTTTGCTAGCCTTTGTGGCTTCCCTTTTATAGATTACTAAATGTACTTAACTGGATACCAGACTGAAGAAAAAATAAGTTGATCACGTAACAAGCTCACTTCCTTAGTAAACACTGAGCATCTCGTGTGATAACTACAAATTGCCAATGAAGGAATAAGTTGTTGCAAAAAGTGCAAAATGTCGTCAGACATTCTCAGGTTATAATGAAAAGTGAAAACAATTTGACTAAACGAAGAGTTTAGGGAGAATCCATTGATCACTACTGAGAAATTAGATGCCAGAAAGATTCAAATAAGCTGCATCAATATACATTCTACTGTAGTTAGTGGGAATAATGGAATACAGGGATAGTTACAGCCAGATGTTTGTGCCCAGATTATACGACAAGGTGGTTTTGCACCATGATTGATGATCATTCATAATTTTTTTTAAAAATAACATTGGCATTAGATTTATCACAATAAGTCCATAATATGATAATATTCCTGTGATATTAAATGCAACCATTCAAAACATACAAATTAATTAAGCCTTTCATACTTTATATGTGGTTATTAGTCACATCTGTGTGATCCCCCTCTTATAAGGCCACTTTCCTGCTGCAGAAGGGGTGACCTTATAAGAGGGGGACCACTGCAGTACATATCACTGCATTGAGAGAAGCAAATATGATATACACAGGTGTCATTACAATTTATAAGTATCATGACCAATACCTCAATTAGTTTTAATTATTATAAGCTTGACTTTCGCTTCACAATTTAGTCCGGTATTTGCACTTGCTTTCAACCACCTGAAATATTTAAAGCATTTCACTACAAAAATTCTGTTCTGGATCTGGTACTCGTTTAACTTTAGTATTCACTCATTATCTACTGGTAGTTATGATAAATCACTGATTATATGTTAAATATGGTATTTCTTAAAGTTTTTCATCCCATAATTTAGTCCCATTTGTCATCAATTTAACCTTGAAAAGAGGACACATTTGCAAACATCAGTGACTCTGCCCTGCAACTTGGCAGACTAGTACAAGTTTGTGTCACCTTTAATGAATTTAGTCATTGCTAGCCAAAAAAGACAGAGTAAAGAAAAATAGTAGGCATAGGAGTCAAAATCTGGGGGACATAGGACAATAAATTGCACCAAACCTGTGATCACACGCTCAAGGTGCAACACTGAACATAGTTTTATCAAACTCTGTTAATTCCTAATTGATCTGCTCCAAAGTTGTCATTGCAAAACTTCCAGAAACAAAATTATCAATCACTATGGACTTTTACAATGGTGGCCAGGCCAGGCACTAAACTGAATCAAGACAAGCAGACATCGGATCATTACTAGTGCTGGGTACTAACAAATGTTTCCAATACACAGCACTTTCACTGTGACATAATGCCCAACATTCAATGTGGATCACACCTCCTGGTTGACCTCATCTAACAATGCTCACAACACTTTAACAATCACTTAGTTGGATGTCTTTCCTAGGCGGTTATAAATTGATCTTGGAAAGAGTACTGATCAACGTGCAGCGAAATAAACTGTATAATCGCCTATTCATGGCGTGTAATTCTCAAAAATGACACCTACAGCTGACACAGTCGGTACCGCGCGCCTACACGACCTGTATGACATGTCCTTAAGTTGCATCTGACTTGTGGTGATCACTGTTTTCTAATTTATGAGACGGTCTTTGGGTAACGAAAACAGGAAACAGTTTTAACTGTCTGAAGCGAGTCATTCACTCTGAAACAATTTAAGTGTCTACTTCATTGGTTGTCTAACCATATGAGGCAAAATCTCCCTGCAAATATCGTTACTTCATTACGGCTTTGTGCTACCGCCATGCTTGTCTCCATCTGTTACCCTACGTTATTATTAGTAGTATTGGATTTTAACTTCCATCTTCCAACCGGTTATGTTAGATACTTACAGCAAATGGATTAACGGTCTCCGGATCGGCAAATGGATTACTGTCAAAGTCGGACATGTTTTCTCTATTTATGTAGTCTATTAATCTTAGTTTGGCAGATATTATTTACACAAATATCTCGAATACTGTTGGCAGAAGTTTGTAAGCTTCAGTTTGACATGTTTGTAAAGCTATGAGGTGTCTAAAATATGGCCGACAAGTTACTTCCGCATCGCGCATGTGCATTTGTAACCATCATATGAAACTACGTCATCCTTCTTTTTTTAACCCTTAGCCTGGTTCCCGGGCCGTGTGCAAAAGCTAAGAACTCTTCAGCATAGTCCTTGAGTATACCCCTCTGCTATCAGGCTAGTTACTATCTAAGTTTAGTTATTATCCCTACACCGACCAGCTCGCAGGACACTTTGTTAAGAGTCTAAAAAATATCGTTCCAAACACTTGGCCCCTTTAATTTGTTTGTTGTACTGGCTTGCCAAGATCAGTCTAATATATGTATTAATTGTAATTTTAGGTTAGTAAAATTCTTCGTAAAGATGTGTTAACATGTTTTTGTTTTCTTTTACAAAACGAAAAATTGCCGATGCTCACTGGAGCACTTTCGTTGTCAAATACTCAGTTTCGGAGGTGCGTAGTAAATTTTGCATGTTGTCAAGCTCTTTAATTTCGGGTATAAGTAAATCTTGCGTGCAGTCCGCAATCCCATAATGATTATATAGAAATTATTGGTTTTGAAAAACGTCGAAACTTATGAAGTTTGCAGGCGAAGTAGGACTGGGCAATCGGAACATCACTCGGCCATTTCGGTCAAGCTGTGAAATAACTTCAGATGTACTTGTAGGAATACACATCAATTTGATGGGTTTGGTTATTCGCCAACGGCAGAGTGCACTACATATGTTGCGACAGAAAAGGTCGACAGTGTTGCGATTGTGACTTTGTCTCCTTTAACCCCCAAAAGTTGTTCCGAATATAGTTCCTGATAGCGGCGAATTACAGCCTGGGTTTCTTTCCCGACATTATTGATATTCCGATTACCAGGAGACTAGTCTAGGTTACACCTCTAGCTTAGGTCACCCGGCTCATTTCGGCTTTCACCTATGCAATATAAAAGTCAAACAAAAGCCTGTGAACAACAACAACAAATTAAAAACACGGCGCTGCGAGTGTTCGTTAAGATTGATTTTAATAAATAAAATTAATCATGAAAGTAAAGCATGTCAATTCACACACTGAACGTAAAGAAAAGTCAAAATTATATCATTCAGGAAGAAAGTTGTAAACAAAAAATCAACTTGTAGACAAGTCTAGCGTCTTTTTCAGGTACTTATACATAGATATCACACAATGCGAGAAAAAGAAAACATAACAAAGAACAAAAATATGTAATTTCATTATAAAAAATACGGACAAATAAGCCCACCCAATTTAGTATACACATCTAATTTAAATGATAAAGACTTATACAATAAACCAACAGAAACATATATGAAATTACCAGAAACAACCCTGATCAACGGTAGGGCAGGTCATCGGGGAATGCGAACATATATATATATATATATATATATATATATATATATATATATATATATATATATATATATATATATATATATATATATATATAGTCTAGAGGAGAACAATGTTTAAATAGTTTGATTGAAAAATTGGATTGAAAACCGAAATAAGAGCCAATCGGCCAGTGTGTTGAATAAAATCTAGCAGCCATATAGAAATATGTTGCTCATAGAATGAATGGTGTGCACAGATGTTGCTGCCTTTATTGTGCCGTGCCGGACACTCCGCGTCTGTGTACCGCAGCACACTCTGCACGGGCACCTCTGGCACACTTCTCAGCACAACAATACTCAGCAGCAGGAGTCATTCTTAGAGAAGCAAGCTTAGAGAAGAAACAGAACGTACCAATCGAACTTATTCATCAGTTTCCCATCGAACAATTTATTTATCAGCTTATGGACCAAGCATAGACGTTGATATGATATATGTGTATAATGAATGACTTTGACCTTGACCTTTCTTACTCATCGTCCTTTTTTAGAGTATTCATGATTTCCTTGGCTTATCCATGTGGCATTGTACTAATTCCATCTCGAATTACACTCTCAATCATCATAGTCGTTAAGAGTTCAAATTCTGCACTGATATCTTTAAACTTACGTCATGTGCTAATTCGTGAGAACTGCAATAATGAGCAGCGTCAATTGTAATTTTTCATACAGACATTAAGAAATTTCTCAAATATGTCACATAGCATCAATGTAGCTTTCAATACGTAATAGTCATATAGATCTCCAAGTGGGGTCAGGTTGAAATGTTCCATGACATCCTGAACATACTGATATACGTTATTTGAAATGTTTGAATCATTCAGTGCCGAGGAAAACTTTTACATTGGTGGTATAACTGTTTCATAATAATTAAATGTCTTTCCTCAAACACTGCAGCTTCACTACGCTCCGCGACTCGTGAGACATAAATAATAATGACAATAATGATGATAATAATAATAATAAGTTATCTGTTCTATAAAGTGTCACATGAATCTAAAGCTGTCGGCAAACCTGGTTGTCCTTTTAACTGTTATTTCTTGTCCTTTCTTCACGAGCCTATCAACTATGAAATCTTTACTGAATGAAATATATTTGCATCGTTGTTCTGTATAATGTTTACCTCTTCATCTGAATCATTTTTGTTACAAAATTTATGAACGAATAATGGTATATATTTGTGAGCTTATATATTGTGCTGGAGCTTTATGCATGCTGGTTGTGTGATCGTGGTCTCAAATTTTTAACTTAAATTATTTTTGCTGAATTAAAATGTTTATCTTCCTCTGGGAACACTATAGGTTTAGAACTTTTCGGTTTTAATTCTCCGTACGCTAGTTTTGCAATTTTACCCAAAGCATCGTAAAATATTTGGATATAATATATTCCTTAATAAACTAATTTTATTTATTTTTGTTGTGGATTGATTTAACATACAAACACGTGGAATGTGTTTGTCTGTGTTGCCCATGATATTTTTCGCCATAGTTGAGGTGTTCCTAAGGAATATAATATTGTTCTTTGTAAGAGTGTGCCTCTGTTGCTACTTTCAAAATATAAATAAATAACATACACAATTTGTATTGGTGTAGATAATTTCAACTTTTTTATAACTAAACCTTTTCAGACATTATATATATATATATATATATATATATATATATATATATATATATATATATATATATATATATATATATATATATATATATATATATATATACTTATCTACATTGTAACATAGTCTGTTGTAGTATGTTAATTTGTATGGTGTATTGAAATTTTGTTACAGATATGGTTATATCTGTTCATTTGTGATTACATCAATCTCGACAAATCTGTTTATCCATCATAATGGTACCTTCCATCTTTGTAGTCCTTACGACCATAATGCTGAAATATCTTTCTCTCTCTAATTTAGTTTTTCTAACCGATTTGATGTAATATACTCCAGCTATACTCAGCTATTTCATAAACATTTACAGATATATCAAATTAATGTTAAAATTTTTAATGTCCTCTATTTTAAGCGGACATCTATCCAAATTGCATTTTGGAGGGTTCTGTTGATCCTTTCTATGGGTATTTAAATTTGTTTATCCGTATTTCGTAACTTTAATAAAAGGTTTTCTGATCGTATGTGCAATATTTAATATTTAATCTTGTAAAATATCCATCTTGTACTTTTGCTTATTTCCTGTCCAAATTTGGTAAAATTTCGAACGTCTGATGATATTATCCATTATGTTGCAATATTTTTTAGGTACACATTTATATCCTAAGTTTGTTCTCCGTCCGATCGTTAAATCTACCTGTACTTTTACAAAACCAAACTGTCAAATAATAATTTTGATCTTCTTCAAATACGGTTCAATATCACAAAAAAGCTCATAAAAATCCATTAATTTTATTTATTATTGTAAATAACGTAGTTGTTCTGCTCGGTACTCGCCCTATTCTTGCTAAACCAGTAAATATCAATATTTGTCATAAAGTTTTACTCCGGTAGTTAATATTGGTTTTATTTTATCGTTGTCGTAGTTCTACACGAGTGGGTTTATGTGTTGAGCTAGTGCGTTAGGAATGTATGATTCATTTTTTTTTTCAGGGGTGGATCCATAAATATCGCTTAGGGGGAGAGTAACCAATTTTTTCGAGGAGTCTGTGGGACGGAAATCCCAGCGGTGGCCCAGGAGGAGAAGCCCCCAGAGGGGGGTGGAGAAGGGGGAACACGTACAGGCTCCCCCCGAACCGCCTCTGAATTTAGTGTGTTTGTTGGTGTGAAACTGTTATCCAGCGCCATAATTCTCATGGGCTGGAAATAAGCACCCACCCACTCAGTCTCCTCTGTAAAGTTTAGTTTTGTATGCCAGTATCTAACGCAGCTGTCCGCCGTAATGTTATGGAACATACAACTTTTAATTTCAGTGTACAGCTATCGTAGACTCTATTATCAAGAGTTCTGACGTCGTCTATTTTGGACAAAGCTGTAGACCTGGCAGTGAATCATTTGGTTGATTGTTTGTGTGAATTACAGATATAAACCTGCAGTTTTACGATTTTGTCCATGACAGGCGTAGAATGCATGTAAAAAAAAATAAAAAATTGCAAATTGAGCCACTCTGTGATTTTGTCCAAAATATTATTCAGCTTCACAGGTATGATGAAAGCAAAACATATATTTAATTTACAAACTAGTTCCAATATTTAAGGAGACGTAAAAGAAACCACTTAAAGCATTTAATCATCAAGCACATTATTTAATAAAATGATAATGCGGAAATACAATGGATTATAAGGAAGTGTCCCATGCAATGTGCAGCTTATGGAGTTGCCTCCCTTTAGTCAACGGCTCATGACGTGCTTTATTGGACAGTCTTTTAGTTCATCAAAACTTCAAAATATTAAATGCCTTCTGCACAACTTGTTTAATTGGCGATGCACATTTTCTCCAGCTCAAAATTACTAAGCTGTGCAAATAATAAATATACATGTACATCTGTAATATGTTAGTGTTCGTAGTTTTAGGGTTACATAATAGACAGAATAAATGAGCGTTCTCTTACATCAATATTCATACAGCCACCAAAAGACCTTTCCTTACATTAAACAAAAATGTTCATAGTTCCCTCAAGAATAGCTATAAAATCCTTTGCTGTTGTCCTATTTATTTAATTTTTAGATTTACTTTTATTCCAAAGGTACGAGAGCTTTATCCTTTGGAGGCGCTCTTCATTACGGATCACTCGCACATCTCACCCCTGTCCGCTTGAGTTCGAGTCTCGGCTCGACCAAATTGGGCATATGAGAAAGCTTGCCAGTAGCTTCCCGTGGGTCTGTGGTTCTTCCCGGGTTCTTTCTATACCAAATATACTGCCGCCATGTTATAGTCTATCCTATGCTGAAAAATAGCGTTATACCCCACAAGACCAAACCAAACCTTTATCCTTTTAGATGATGGTGTCGAACATTTGTCATTAGATAGTCGCTAAACTGATAGAATACAAAGTTCAGCTTAAACTTTGGACAGTGAAGCATGGAATATTAAAGTTAGGATAATTTAAAGCTATGTACAACATGATAAGTAAAACTTCTCTTTTTATTTTCTTGTTGTTTCTAACTGATCCCTCACATGTCTACAAAAATGCAGAGAGGGAAAAGATCCTCATAATAAAACCATCCCCCGTCCACCCCCACCCCACACTCCAATAAAAAAACAATAGGTCTCTTCACACTTCCAAATATGTAACAGCATGCGCTTTTTTAATATAACTATTTACTAATTAACTACGCTTTTCTCTAACTTGTAAGACTTTTGAAATATTGGCAATATACTCAGATTTTGCTTTCATAATATATCAATTGGAAACGGAAGAAATAAAACGCAAATTCTTATCGTTAGTATTCAACAATACATTAATTCATAGTTCCATATATTTATCCTTTCGTCCCCCTCCCCTTTTTGCCTCAAAAGCGTACATTTTCTCAGAGTGTAATTCTCTCATATCTTATTCTCTGTTAAACATTATAAGAATTACATGTAATTTTATACATGAACGGCTTTTTATCAACAACACGACAAGGAACAAGTTATAAAGACTTATATTTTATACATCTTCAACTCTCCACATATAGATAGAGTATTAACAATAATAATAATAATAATAATAATAATAATAATAATAATAATAATAATAATAATAATAATAATAATAATAATAATAATAATAATAATATTATTATTATTATTAGTAGTAGTAGTAGTAGTAGTAGTAGTAGTATTAGAAGTAATAGTGGTGGGAGTCGTGACTCAAATCTTTAAATTTGTATTTACTGAAAAATCCCTAATATTTATTTGCTTGACAAATTTAACAAACTGGCAATAGTGTGAACTTAATGTAACACGAAATACCCTCATTGTTTATGAATTTAAAAAGGGGCGGGACACGATCTCATACAAACACATATTGTTTTTTTTTTTTTTCCCAAGGCAGTTTGTATAGATCCACAAGCAATAATAACTATGTCGAAACACTCACCGATATTCGGAAAATTACTTCAAGAACACGGCAGAATCCGAATGATATTTGTATCCTGTCTTTATTCTCCATAGTAATCACTATTTGTTTTTTCTTGTGTGTGTGTGTGTGTGTGTGTGTGTGTGTGTGTGTGTTTACGGCACTTTTAACACATACAACAAGAAAATGGGAGCTGAGTACCTTTCCCAAGGACACATAGAGGCAGCCGCCCCAGACCTGCTTGGATGGGTATCAAATGCGCGACCTTTGGATTACGAGTCCGACGCTCTACTAACTGAGCTACCGCAGCTCCAATAACCGTGTGTCCTGGGTTTAAATTATTCTTTGATTGTATGGAATAAAATGATTTCCACTTTTTATTTGACCTTTCATTTTTTGGATATGTGTGTTTGCTATTTTGTCCTACCGATTATTACTAATTCGACTACGAACTTTGCAATATTGAATTAACAATGATGCTCCTCAGCGCAAGTTCTGTCAGTTCAAGTTCTGTCTTTACGCCACAAAAAAGAACACCCCCACACCCCCACCCACCCCCACCCCCACCCACCCACCCACCCACCCACCCACCCACCCACACACACACATATATATATATATATCTATATATATATATATATATATATATATATGTATGTATGTATGTATGTATGTATAAGCACTACATAAATCGTTTAATTCCTTTTTTCAACAGCTGTCTTAGTTTATGCGTCAAAAGAATCCAATTGCAATATTCCTGTGTGATACATGTACTTCTCTCTCTCTCTCTCTCTCTCTCTCTCTCTCTCTCTCTCTCTCTCTCTCTCTCTCTCTCTCTCTCTCTCTCTCTCTCTCTCTCTCTCTGAATCACTGTCAAGGTATTTCCGGGTCCTCCATAATAGCGAATCTAATCTTTGTCCAAGGAAGGACACACATAGTCACATTTTAAAAACTATTAGTCATCTTTGTTGTGGACCACGTCACGTAAATGACAAATGCAAATAATTTTTGTAGGGTTACTACCAATACCGTAGTATTTAAACATGCTCTCTCTCTCTCTTTCTCTCTCTCTCTCTCTCTCACACACACACAGAGGTTGGTAAATTTGTTAATGGCGTGGGGGAGAGCAATTAAAGCTGGTGTCCAGATAGTTCAAGCTTAACGATCTCTTCCTTAGGGTACAAGAAAAATTAAATAAATACACCATAAGAAGGCATGTTTGTTCGATAGTGATACTAACTTGTATTCGTTATATGAATATAATAAGATTTACAACAGGCTACATTTCCTTTGACTTTGCAGTATTATCTTTTCGTTTCATCATCTTGATTATTATTATTATTATTATTATTATTATTATTATTATTATTATTATTATTATTATTATTATTATTATTTTCGACACATCTACGTCTGTGTAATGAACGGTGGTGCAAACCTTTGTATTTTTTCCATACAAGCAATGTTTACAATATAGCTTGCTACAAGAATGAGTTTCCGACATATCAGATTGTAAGAAAGCTCATCATTACACACATTTTTAATGTAGGATATTACCTTAATATTGGTCTCCCATTGAAGTTCAGACAATCGAGTGCATGACTTAGATGTTTTACTCGTAAGTTAAAGATTGAACGTGGAAGACACAATAAAAT
This sequence comes from Margaritifera margaritifera, assembly GCA_029931535.1. Taxonomy (NCBI): domain Eukaryota; kingdom Metazoa; phylum Mollusca; class Bivalvia; order Unionida; family Margaritiferidae; genus Margaritifera; species Margaritifera margaritifera. The sequence goes on from JAQPZY010001685.1 coordinate 3,030,047, forward strand.
ACTAGCAAACGAACATGATGCCTTACATATAGACGATGAATATTATATATCTGTCGAATTTATTTGGATTTAAGATCAAAATATCTCACCAATTTGTAAATCTTATCATACAAAAGAAAATGTGTAGTATCTTCTGTAGATTAAATTTAGCATACTTTATTTACCATGCTTTTCATAAGAGAAAACAAGTTCTAGAAACTTGACCAGTCTTGACCAACTGTAATATTAATATTAATTTGTTGTTTCTGAAGATTTTGTTTCTGTACGTCTGTCTTTTAATATAAGAATATTTTAGGAATTAGTATTTAATTTTAGTACTGAATACAGTAATGCTGATTGTGGCGTTCTTGTGTTATATAATTGAAAGTATATAGACCAGTGGCTTAAATACGAAATAAAGGTTGTAATTATTATTATTATTATTATTATTATTATTATTATTATTATTATTATTATTATTATTATTATAGTATCCTCATCACATTTTTATAATTGTTTTTGTTTACGTTCTTGTTGTTTATTACCAAAATCATTCACAACCTTTCTAGTTTTGACACCGACTGAACAGTGGGACTGTATATGACCAATCAAAATTGAAAGAATATTGAGTGCGGATCTACACTGTATGAGTAATCAATGCCCATTGAGGAAGGAAGACAATATTTTGGGAAGTAAAACATAGGTCAGTTTCCTTGTTCGAAGGAGAGGGTGGAAAGATATTCTGTCTGGATCTTATAACTTGTGGTGATATATATTAGAGACCCAGAAAGGCTGCGGTAGTCATCGGTTTACAATTTTACTGGCAGGTAAGAGTTCTTTTCCTGTTTTGTTGACGTTTCGTTCGCGGCCTATCTCGCGTTTCAAAAACATTAGGCTTACAACTTTTGTTGCTTTTAGCAAGCTAGCTGGCCAGTGCACAACCATCTGCTTAATCTGTCTACTTCCGTATATTAGTATTCATTTATCAAGCAACCACAAAATAACATACATTTTATGAACGAGTAAAGATTTAGATATGGGGCATATGTCCATCTCGGTATCTGGGTGCAAGCTGTTGACCGAGATGACAGTTGTCGATCTGTGATGAAAAATGTAGATATGGTCATATAAACTTGATGTCAGATAATGTCGATCTTTTGTCTTCGATTCTCTAGCCATAACTTGTATTTATATACAGGAATGAAAGAAAAACAAATGTATACATATTCCAACGTCGGGCTCTCGTTGACATGTGCCTAGCGAAACTTGTAGTTTCTCGGTGAAAAAGAACAAGCAAGCAATAACAAAAGTTCTTCCTCTTCATATTTCATAAGTGTATCACTGTTTGGAATGATGTATGAGACATTTTTCATGTGCAGTAAAGATCAAATTAAGGTTAATTTGAAGACAATAATAGATTTAGATGGGACATAAGAAAGACCATAACATTCTGAAGTTTGCAGTTTAGCTATGGAACCATATTTAACACGCTGAACAGAGTTAAACTTTTACTAGTGTCATTTTAGTACCAGCACTTAACTTGCAAATAGCAGCACTGATTGTGAATCATATTTCATGCGTTCACGTGTTTTTTTTATGTTTCCTGTTTGCAGAAAATAATTTATGATATAGTTTCCTTCAAGCCAAGCTAGTGAAAAAAATAATTTCCATCTATAAAGGTAAACAATCAGATTAAAAGATTTATAGGTATGTAACATGTACAAATGTATATGCCTCTCTCTCTTTCTTTCTCTCTCTCCCTCTCTCTCTCTCTCTCTCTCTCTCTCTCTCTCTCTCTATATATATATATATATATATATATATATATATATATATATATATATACATATACACACATGTATACATTACTGTAGCTGAAAATAACATTAGTAAAAACAAAATAATTTTTAACTGTTGTAAATTTTCTGAGAATTTATAGTGAAAATTGTAATACTTTTTTTTCCGTCTGGTTGAAAAATAAAGTAATTTTAGGAGGTTACATGGACAAATATTAAATAATTCATGCTTTTTTTCTTATATAAACTCATGTGCTGCATATGATATCATCTAGATTTCAAGACAACCATATTCAAAGTTCAGTGCATCATTGTGACACATGCACGATTCATTATGTTGGCTTCCATCAACCCTACAGAGTTTCAGACCATTGGTTGCTTTGAATGCTAACAGTTCATGAAGCAGAACTTCCATTTTGAAAACTGTGACTTTTGCGACACAAGCTGTGAATGTTTTTCTGTTATCATACAAAAATAAACCATATATCAATTTGTAATTTGGGAATAATGGTGGTAACTGGTACTGTCTCTGAGAAAAACAGGACTCGTTAGGAATGATACTTTACTATGTTTCTGCAAGGCATGACTAAGGTTTTCATTAATTTTCTCTGTAATATATTTGTACATTAGGTCGAGATTCCTAAGCTAGAGTTAAAAATTTAAGATATTGTGCATTATAAAAAATGCATTAACAAATCCTCAAAATATGTTGGTAACTGGTCCCTTAACAGTAGTGTTGCACCTAGGATTCAGTGAGCTAGGGACATTGTGGCCTCCTGTTCCCCAGATTGGAGCAGACACAAAAATGTCTCAGCGACAAATAATTGTTTGCGTTTGAAGTAATGGTCTAGAAAGCATTCCCAAGGGGTACATAAGGGTTTTAAGATTTGGGGGACATAGGACCAGAATTGTGGGAAACTCATGATCCTGTGCTCAAGGTAAGAACACTGCCTTGCATGAATTTAAGCAGCTTGAACATCACGGCCATTAGGTAAAAGTTGGAATAGGAAATGTGAGTTAAGTTTAAGAGAATGAGACTTAAAATGTTAGAAGCCTTAGAAGGTTAAGATAATAGGCTATAATAAGCTGTAAAAAAACATGTATTAAATTATGGTTTTGCATGTCTGAAACACTCCAGTATGGTGAGTCTTGTACTGAATAGACAAAATGTAGGTCACTTGTAGGTATTTTGTGGTTTATAAATTTAGGCTTAAAAAGTAATGCCATATTTTATGTGTTAAAAAAAACTTGATCTTTTCTGTTGTGCATATGATTAGTTTAATTTTTAAAAAAAAAGCAATAAAATTTACACCTGTCTGTTTGTCTCATTGGTTGTATCTGTCTAATTATTTGTAATTTGACATTTTTCCACTCTTTGCATACTGTGAACTTAAAACTGCAGCTTTAGTGTTTTGAGATCTACCTCTTGGCAGTTGGAGTTTAAGATTGAATGATGCATAAACGGAACAATGCTTAAATTGTGAAATTGTTAAAAGTGAAAATTGTTTGCTGATTGCCCTTGTGCGACCTTCAAAATCATAATGTGACAACCAAATATTGGAAAAACACTTTCAAATTGCAGGTATGTACCAAGTTATTTTGCTAAAAACACCCAGCAGGTACAATTTAATTTACAGCAAAATTCCATTTTGATTGTGAGACTGCAGGTTCCTACAATATATTCAGTTGCCATCTTTACATGTAACTAGTCTGGCTTAACAGCCTGTAAGGACAAGTCTAATACATGACCTGTGCAGTCAACCTCAGCTGATGGTACTAATCCAGAGAAATGCGGAGAAACTATCAGTTGTATTTATGCAGATAAGGTTTTATTAATATAAACTGTCATCAGAAGAAAATGAAGGCCATTTGTCAGTGAATCTGAGGCCAAGCAATATGAAGAGAAACTGGTTTAGAGAACTCTACATTGTGATTTGAATTGGCTGGCATGAAGTTGCAGCAGATGATGACTGTTGACAGTTCTATCAGACAGGTGTGGGTATTCTATTAAATATAACTTTATGCTTTTTTGTAATTTGCTGTAACTAACACCTTCACTTTTTGTCATCTTCTACCATTGATTTCCCACTCAATTGATTTCTGCTCTTAATGTCTAAGACCACCAAATTATTATGGACTTAAAACCTAAAATTTGAAATGGTCACTAAAATTTTAAGGTCGCGCTATACAGGTATTACATATTTCTGAGAGAGTGATAGGTGTAAGATGAAGTTGTTTGCATTTGCAACATGCATAGTGGAGAGAATGTTGGCATACCTCTATGCTACTTTCATGTACTGTGACTGAAATTTCTTTGCATATTTTACTTGTGGAAATTGTACATGATATAAGCTCACAGCTGACCAAAATGGCCACTCCCACATGCTAAAAAATTTGCCTGAATTAGTCCAAAGTACACTAACTTGAGCAGTTATTAAAATAGGGAAAACTAATTTTGCCAGAGTAGGCAATACTAGCTTCTGAAAGTTCAATGAATGAATTACAAAATATATTAAAAATTAAAAAAAAGTTATTGGCTCATTTTTTTACAATTTATCTTTGAAGTCCAGTAAATGAAAATGATCAAGCAAAGCTAGCAGTTTTTTTTATAGGTGCACATCTGAAGTAAGGCCATGCTATATACTCTATAACCTAAATTACACCCATCAATCATACACCAAATTAAAGGGAATTAAAAGTTATTTTAACAATTCCTAAGATATACAAGGTCTTTTATAATTAGCCAGGATAACCATTGAGGAAAGCTTGGGAAATTCTTTTTCTTTAAAAATCTAACTCAATGCAAAATACTAAACTGTAGAGCGCCACCTAGGTTAACTTGCCCTATGGCTGCTTGGATTGCTGTAAATATGGTTATTTCTATACTGGCAGTAGTCAGCAGGTTTATAGAAACTACATGTACACACAATATTTATTAGTGTTTATTATTATTATTTATTGAAAGAGTGGGGCAATACAATCCTGGTATATCTTTAAAACAAAGCATGTTTTTGTTTTCTCTTTGGGCAAGTGCCTTCGTAGAAACATTTCTGTTATGGCAAAACCTTCCATCTGTACCACAAGATAATCTTTGCAAACAGCTATCAAATTTCAAACCATCAGTGTACTATTGAAGTCAGCTGTTGTGTTGTAATATCAAAGGCCATGAGTTGTTCTTATATCTTGAGTGTGTTGTATTATTCATAGCAAGAATGGCATTGCATAAGATGTTAAAATGTGTGAAAACTTTGTAAAAAAAAAAGATGATTAATTATTCAGCCAGGAAAATACTTATACAACTGAAAAATGGATAAAGATCCATGTGCATTTAAAGTGCAGTTCAACTGATGAACTGACTCAATTGTTGCTGAAAGAGAACTAGTGTACATACATGTATGAATACTTGTCCTGAATGAGATATCCTGCTTGAAACCTTGTTGGTTTTGTTTGTGGCTGTAACATGATTCTAATTAGGGTAGTAAATTGTAGACTGGACATTGTGTTGTCTAGTGCAGTGTATATGGATCTTTTTCCATTTTTCAGTTGTATAAACAATTAAAGCTTGTTATTATAAGTACACTATAAGCCTCATTATTATAACACAGTTCCTGTTACAAGGTGGGTATGGTCATGTATCCCATTTAAAGTGGTATATTCCATGGTTCCCATGGACAGCATTATAAAGTGGGAGTCCTGTATGTCATTTAATCCAAAAGTAAATTAAACTATTTCGCGATACAAAAAAAAACTGTAAGGCCGCCTCTTTTGGGAGTGGCTAAAACTGTATTATAGACTTAGTTGTTCTGTGGAGGCAAATTTAATATGGAATGTATTATGTTGAGTCTTAAAAAATGCTGCCTTAGAGAGGTGGGTTTTGAAACAGGCTTGACTATGACTCTTGTCCTGGTGACTTACGCAGTATACAGCACATATATAGTAAGTTCACCATTGCGTGGGCGTTTCATGTGCCATTTGCAATACTCTTGTTGAGATTGATTTAACTCGCAGAATTACCCACCAGTCATGAATAATAGTAAGTTAGAAGAAAATGTTGATTCTCAAGGCGAGGTTTTAGGAGCCACTTCCCTCTCACTGTATCAAGACCTCCCCATACCTACCAACCATTACGCTTTTGGCATAATCATTCCACTTTTTTTCACCTGATTACGTCTTATGCTCGCCTGTACATGTATATGGATTCTGCTTTTCTGGTACATAAAAAAAATAAATAATAATAAAGCAATAAAAAGTTGTGTTTGTCATTTTTATTATCATCTCTTTTACCACACACATCATATAAATCTGAGAATATTTTAAAAAAGAAGACTGCTGCATAAGAATAACGTAAGAGTACATTTGTTATAGACCGTGTACTTTCCTTATTTTCTATTTATAGCAGCTGTATGTGACCCATTTCCAAGAAAACAGATGGGTTTCTTCAATATTAAAATTTGTCTTGCAGATTCATTATATTAATACACAGAATTTTGTAGCGGACCAGTCTACACTTTAAAAAATGGCGGCAGATGTTAAGTGAAACAGGCTTTATTGATGTGACTCTCGGATGTTATATATGACTGAAAAATGTTAGAGAAGACGGATCTTTTAAACTTTAAAACATGTCGGATCAGAAAAAAGACATCAATAGTGCTTTACAAATTTAGAAAGACTAACATGAGAGGGGTAATACAGCACTCAGGTTGAGCACATGGTAATGATCATTGCAGAATTTGTAGTTAACTTTACGATCACTCAGCAAAAGTTAGACGTGGAGTAGTTAAAGTGAGTGTTGTGTATATGTAATTTGTCAATATGTTGTGTGGTTTGTATTCTGAGTCTAATTCACCTGGATTTTGCCCATTTGTGACAAGAACTTTAACCAGCTACAGATCCAGGTTAGTAGCAAAACTAAATGTACATTTTTCATACAGTTTATTGTAATTATGGTATTTAATATATAGATTACATTTTTTATGCTCAGATTACACTTTTTTGCCACTTAGGTTACGCTTATACATGTACCTCTGTAGGGGTTGTCAGGTATGCCTCCCTCTCATGGGAACAAGACGTATGCTGTGGAGAATTAGTACACAAGGCTGCATGCTAGTTCATGACATATTTATTCACAGACATTGCATAATTATAACAATAATTCTATTGTCAACTGTCCACCTCATCCTGACCATAACAAATTCAAAATGTTGTTTCTCTTAATCAGCACATTATATTCTGTAAAATGTTACAATATCTATTTTCTACATTTTGTAGCAGTATAAAATTCCTTCATATCTGCTTTATACAACTGAAGACTTATTAATGGTTATTACTCTACTAAACTGAACACTATTACACTACTCCAGCTGAGCTTTGGGGCCCCAGGTGGCCGAGTGGTCTAAGGTGCTCGCCTTTACCGATCACTGCCATCTCACCACTGTCCGCGTGGGTTCGAGTCTTGGGCTCAGCCAATGTGGTTATGTGAAAAAGCTTGCCAGTAGCTTCCCGTGGGTTGGTGGTTCCTCCACCAGATATACTGGCCGCCATGTATAGCCTATCATGTGCTGAAAAATGGCGTTAAATCCATAAAACCAAACCAAACCAGCTGAGCTCACTGACTGAGCTGCAGAATTAACCTACAAACTGATTAACTGACCAACTGCTTCCCTGTGACTTAGATCTAATTTTATATTGCTTGTTTTATATTGACATTAACTGATTGATAAATTACCAATTTAATAGCAGCAATACATTTACCCATCACTATTATATAGCTTATTCCTTTTTCGTGTCGAAAAACTCGTCCGTTCGATGTGAAAACATTCTCCCACTTAAAGTGGAGAATTTGTCAACAAGCCACGTCACGCCCGTGCATCCCTCTGCGCCTGCGCGAACATTCATCATTTTCATGGACGCCATACCTGGTGGTTGTGTCGCAAAACGTAACCTGAGGAAAATTGTCTGCTGCGGTTTTCAACTACATTTCGGACTTCCCTCCTTCTAAATTCATCTGTGTTACAGTTGTCCGTCTCGGCTATATGTGTTTTATGCCGCTATTCGTCAGTGTTTAGTTCTAGGAAGAGTTTTTCTAGTTCTCCACGTGTACTCTACCCTTAGAGGGGTTAGGGTAAACAATATATCTTGTTTCTTTTCAGGTACACGGTAAGTCGTCTATGTCATCACAACGCGACATAGAACAACTGTGATAGCGCCGCAATTAACAGGCGCATAATTTTACAGAATTAATATTTCATTTATATATCATTCTCCTACTATTTCAATTGTTTCTTTATTATCTACGCGTGTCGCGTCGCATGCTTTTCTTGTACTTTCCTGAGACCAATAAAGCTTGTCAAGTGAACTAGCTTCTAATATCTCTTGGGAAGAACATATATATGTATATTGTTTACCTGTAGCAAACTAACCACTGTGGTGCAGATAGCCCGCAAAGTATATGGTGAACGGGTATGTATAGAGTACGCGACGTACCAAAAAATGGTGAGTTTTCTACGTGTAGATTTTAAAGGTGAGTTTACACGTTGTTATTATTATTGGTTGATATTTCAATAATATTTATTTCAGATAATATTTATTTCAGATAAAAAGAAACAATGCCAGCAAATCAGTCTGTAGGTAAGTGTGGCCATAAGAAGGCCCCATGGGATACACACTCAGACTGTCTTACCTGTTCCAAGTGTAAGCGGAACAGTCGCTGCAATATCTGTACAAATTGGACCAATGAAACCTGGAATCTTGCTGATTCCAGGCGTACTTATATAGGGCGGAAAAAAATAGTTAAATCCCCCTCATCGTCTGATTTCTCTGGATTTTCTTTTACAGGTACTCAGACTAAGGCAACATACAGCAAGAAGGCCACTCTAGTTCACAAGAACATTCCGGGGCCCCAAGAGCCTGCACCAGCCTCCCCGGACATAGTTGAGGTCCCTCCTGTAGGGGCTTGTGAACGCTCCAAGAGTAAATCGCCTCTCCCGAGAAGGGAGAAGACGAAAAAGAGCAGTAGTGTGTTACTCCCTTCCACCAGGAAGGAAGTGTACCACTCCAAACATTCCCAAAGTAGCGTGTCGCACCCTCTCGAGGAGGGGCTACACCGCACTCTGGGTAGTAATGAAGACAGACGGACATCTGAGATGTCGTCTGACCGGTCACTGACCGGTGACCGGTCCGGTCACCGGTCAGTGTCGGGTGACCGGTCTTCCGGTCACCGGTCAATGTCTTCTGACCGGTCACTGACCGGTCCGGTCCGGTCACCGGTCAGTGTCGGGTGACCGGTCCACTGGTCACCGGTCAATGTCTTGTGACCGGTCACTGACCAGTGACCGGTCCGGTCACCGGTCAGTGTCGGGTGACCGGTCAATGTCGGGTGACCGGTCCGGTCACCGGTCAATGTCGGGTGACCGGTCGCCGGTCACCCGGTACCGGTCACTGGGTGCCCGGTGCCGGTCACCGGTCTTTGGTTGGTCACCGGTCACCGGTCACATCGTTCCGGTGACCGGTCATCCAATACCGGTCGCCGGTCATGGGCCACCGGTCGTCTCGTACCGGTCACCGACGTACGGAAGGTCGCAGACCAGGGAAGGGGATCGGATCGGTATCCCCCCCCCTTCCCTATTATACCAATGAATCCGTACGGGATGTGGGGACCAACATCTCATAATAATTGACCCCTTATGCCCCCTTGGGCTACTGGACCCTGGACTCTGAGTAGAAACGAGGTTGCGGCTCGTGTTCCGCCATCGCCTCCTCGCCAGGTAGCATCCTCTAGTAGAACCCGACGCATAGCATCATCCACGAAAGACAAGCGGTCTCGTCTTTCTCCTGGAACATCTAGAACACATAGAGCCCCTACTCAGCATGACAAACAAGTACGGGAAATGGCGCATAGTGCACCTCTGTTACTATCTCCAAAGGACATTGTGTCGCCCGGCCACCCTCCTGCTCGGAGTGTTCTAGATGATGATGCATTATCTATCATCGTCGACTCCAACGAGTATGAACTGGAAGCAACTAGACCCAGCTTCCCTCAACCAGAGGAAGCGGAAGAGATATGGTCTTTTTGATAAGGCGGTAAATGAAGTTTACCGCCTACTACCTACGGATTGTGCCCGAAACCGTCTGGTACACAGTCCAAGAAGATCCTCTCCAGTTTGGAAAAGATCTCCGGGGCTCAACCACAATCAGATCTTCTGCTCCTTCCTCATTCCTCTACATTTGAGGAAATATCACAGAGGTTCTCCTCAGGCCAGGACATCGCTAGACGGCGCAAAGGGTGGGCTGTCCCAGCCTCTACTTTAAGACCTATGGTCTCTGCCTCTAGTTACCGGGTACATCCCCGAAGTGGCCTGTTAAACCTCCTCAATTGGATGCAGATGCATCTCAAGTCGGCTTGACAACGGGAACCTGGGCACGCCTTCCTATTAAGACGATCGAAGCCATTGAGCAGAAGGTCCGTCTTCTGACCACCATGGCTTCCCATGCGGACCTCTTCTCAGCTACGTCGTTTAGTATGCTGAGGAAGGCCTCTCTGAATCCAGCCGCATTACAGCATGTGCTGGAAGCTGTTGCCAAGACATCTCGGCATTCACTCGCTATTGCAATGGCCCTTTCAGCGGAACTCCTACACATCCGTCGTGATGTTGCACTGGACTCCTCGAGGGTCTTACTTAGCCACAGTAAAGACCTTCTAAGGGCTGCTCCTTTGGAAGCTGAGAGTCTCTTCGGAGGTCTCATCCCCACTGTGGCCTCACAAGATTTGAAGGACCATCAACATAGGTCCTTCACAACTGCACCTGGCCCATCGCAATCGGCCAGGAAGCGTACTAATGTGCATCGACCTCAGGGGCCACCTGCTAAATTCTTTAAGCAGGTACAGCCCCAATATAGTGCACAACCTCAATATAGTGCACAACCTAAAGTGAGACCTCCTCGTCAGTCAGGTCCTAGGCGTGGACCTAGACGCTGAGGAGCCCCTAGGAAGAAGTTCTAAAACCCACCTTCATTTCCCAAGGAAGGAGGGGGGGGACGGCCCTAGGGACTCACACCCTCTCCTGCCATCCATTCCTCTCCCAAACATCCCCGTAGGGGCTCGCCTAGGCCTCTTTTCAGAGGCTTGGGCAAGTATCACGGACGATGGATGGGTCCTTTCTCTTGTAAGCGAGGGTTACCGTATTCAGTTTCAGGAACAACCTCCACTATCAAGGACCCCGTATTCTTTCATCAGTCCAATCTGGTGAAACTAAGGGAAGAGGTAAATACCCTTTTACAAAAAGGGGCAGTCGAGAGGGTCCTGAACGATCAGTCTCCTGCATTCTACTCCCGAATCTTCCTGGTCACCAAGAAAAGTGGGAAATTTCGCCTTATTATCGATCTCTCCCCCTTAAACCGTTTTCTTTTGGAGGAACATTTCAAGATGGAGACCACCTCCTCAGTCCGAAATGCGATGCGGCCATCGGATTGGGCGGTCTCCATCAACCTTCAAGATGCATATCTTCACATTCCGTTTTTTTTTTTTCCCACCTCATCGGAAATATCTCCGGTTTTGCTTGGACCAGGAAGTTTTTCAATTCCGGGTTCTACCGTTCGGAATAGCTTCCGCACCCAGAGTTTTCACCCGAGTTATGGGAGTAATAGAGTCTTATCTACGAGTACGGGGAACCCTGATCCCCCAATACTTCGACGACTGGCTAATCCACAACGTTCAGGTTCAGTCCCTCCATCAGGATCTGTTCCGTTGTTGGTCCACAGTAACTCGATTGGGTCTTTTACCCAACCTCGAGAAGTCAGAACTGATTCCATCCCAAGACTTCGTTTGTGTAGGAATCAACTTCCTCACAAACCAGAACTTAGTCCGGGTTCCCGGAGAGCGTATAGATCGAATCCTGGCACTCTTAGAGACACTACGAGTAAAAACCGTGTTGTCTGCTCGCCTTTACCTATCCCTACTGGGAACCTTGAACGCCGCTACAGATCTGGTTCCCTTAGGATGGCTCCATATGCGCCCTCTACAGTTTCTCCTACTCGCAAGGTGGAAACCACACAAGGATTCTCTATCAGCTCTGATTCCTCTAGGACCAGGTTTCCATCATCATCTGCGATGGTGGATGAATCGAGACAGATTCCTAGCTGGGGTCCCCATGCACACTCCAGATCCCCACTCCTACCTGTTCGCCGACGCGTCAGATTCCGGTTGGGGTGCTCATCTAGAGCCGGAGGGGATAACTCTTCAGGGCCTTTGGACCCTACACGAGTCGTCCCTCCACATAAACAACCTAGAAATGAAGGCTGTCTTTCTAGCGTTACAAGGGTGCGTCGACAGAGTAAGGGGTCGTTGTGTCATGATGGTCTCCTCCGACAACACGTCCGTCGTAGCTTATCTCCGACGTCAAGGAGGCACACATGCTCCTTCTCTTTGCTTGGAGGTCTGGAACCTCCTCCGCTGGGCTACCACGGAGAACATCTCCCTCCGAGTTCGCCACATCCCAGGGAAAAAGAACATCTTAGCGGACAGTCTGTCCAGGTCAGGCAAATCAGTTCTCACAGAATGGACTCTTCACCGCGAAGTGACAGAGTCCCTTTTCTCACTATGGGGAAGGCCCCTCGTGGACTTGTTTGCGACCAGGCTCAACAACAGACTCCCCTTTTATGTCTCCTCAGTCCCGAACCAGAGAGCGTGGGCAGTGGACGCGTTCAGCTTCCAGTGGGATCGTCTGTTCGCATAGGCCTTCCCACCGTTCCAATTGTTTCCCCAAGTTCTGCAAAAGTAAGAACTTCCACTGCCCGGATCATTCTCATAGCTCCGTTATGGCCCCAACGATCGTGGTTCAACGATCTTCTAGATCTATTGATATATCAACCCAGATCTCTCTCTCTCACCGGAGGGATCTTCTGTCACAACACAGGGGCTCCCTCCTACACAACAGCCCACACATTCTCCACCTTCACGCTTGGTTCATCTCAAGCGATCTATCCGCCAGAACAAGTTTTCGGGCCGGGTTGCCAGTTGCATCATTCAGGCCAGGAGAGCTTCTACATCCAAGGTCTATGATGCCAGGTGGAGAATCTTCTGTGATTGGTGCAGTAGGAAACGTGTTGTTCCCAGCTGTTCCTCTATAACTGCCATTGCTGATTTCCTTTTGTTCCTTTTCGAGAACAAAAGATGTTCAGTATCTACTATCAAGAGCTATAGAGCCGCCATTTCTAACACTTAAATTCTCTCAGGGCTCGGAGATTGGTTCAGATCCACACCTTGCCGATCTCATTAAGTATTTTGAGCTACAGAGACCTGTCACTCGCTCTCTGACGCCTAGATGGAATCTATCATGTGTTTTATGGTCCTTAACAAAAACCCCCTATGAACCATTGAGTGAGGCATCCTTTCAGGATCTCACACTCAAGACGGTATTTTTACTCGCTTTGGCGTCTGTGAGAAGACGTAGCGAGATTCATGCATTGTCGGTGGACACTGGCTGTCTCCGTTTTGATGGCAGTTTTGAATCCGTTTCCCTCCTTTGTCAGCCAGGATTTTTAGCCAAAAATCAATTACCTGCGGTAGCTCCATCACCTATAGACATCCCCAGTCTTAGTCGAATCTGTGCTGGGGATGATCAAGATAGGCTCTTATGCCCAGTTAGGGCACTGCGTTTCTATCTAAATGCTTCAAAAGTGAAAAGAAAGGGCAGGAAACGTCTTTTCCTTCCTCTTAGGGCTCCGTTGATATTTTGGCCTCCACGATTTTAAGGTGGATTGTCACCACAATTAAAAGAGCTTACCAGTCCCTTACTGATAGAGACCTTCCCTTTATGAAACTAAAAGCCCATGAGGTTCGAGCCGTCGCTGCCTCATGGGCCTATCTAAATCACTCGTCTCTGGAGGACGTCATGAAGGCAGCATTTTGGCGATCGCATACTACCCTTTCGTCCTTCTACCTCCGCTTATTAGCACATCAAAGCGCAGGCATATTTTCTCTGGGTCCCATAGTTGCGGCACAACATGTGGCCCAGAAGGACTCCAGCAAATAGTAAAGTGGACATCTCCCCTCAAATGGTGAGTAGTTTACATTTTTCCTCTGTTTTTGATCAGTTTAACATCAGCCGACCCACCTAACTGACAAATTCAGCTATATAATAGTGATGGGTAAATGTATTGCTGCTATTAAAATGTAGTTTTTTGGGGGGTAAAACTAATTTTAATTATGCAATACTTACCCATCACTATTATCAAATGCCCTCCTCCCACCCCGCTCTGATGCCCTGGCGTAATTTCGTCTATGAAAAAGATGAATGTTCGCGCAGGCGCAGAGGGATGCACGGGCGTGACGTGGCTTGTTGACAAATTCTCCACTTTAAGTGGGAGAATGTTTTCACATCGAACGGACGAGTTTTTCGACACGAAAAAGGAATAAGCTATATAATAGTGATGGGTAAGTATTGCATAATTAAAATTAGTTTTACCCCCCAAAAAACTACATTTCTGGCTATAATTGAAACTTCCAATTGGTCAGCTTAACTTAGGGAAGGAGGAGTTACTTTTTCCCTTACAATCTGTGCACCCTTCAGGTACTGTAGCCTACTCACATGGGGTCTTAACTTGGTGTGTTGATTTGATTTTTTTATGTCCTAGTAGTATACAATACACTTAGTTGAACAAAACTTAGTGAATGCCACTAATGTGTGAAATATACTTCACATTGTTTTCTCCAGGATGTGCAATTGTGCATATCCTCTCTAAATTGAATGAATCCCTTCTCCCCCACCCACCCCTTAAAAAAGAGCAAGTGCACAAAAATCGTGCTGTAATGGAATCTGTAACATTCAGTACTAACAAAACTCGATCTGATCATGTAAGCACTTGACCTCTAGATCAACCGTAAAATATCAAGCGCTTTACTCGATGACTTTTTGGAATGAGATGGTTTCATTAATTATGTAGTTATAATAAGCATTTTTCACTTGGTGAGGTTATACAAAGGCCAACATGCAGTTTTCTGTATTTATTGGCAATGTCTCTGCTGTTACATGTAGTTCCAGTGCATAAACATATTGCCATTGTCAAAACATGATCACTGCTGATGTGCCAGTAATGAAGACAAACCAATGCAAGTTTTATCTTTATTCATTCAAAGTTATATATCACACACGTTTGTTTAAACATACTATAAAGTGTCTGTTTAGTGATACTGTTTTCATTTAAAAACTGCCCCACTTTAAGACCTCAAAATATCCTACAATGAAAATGCAAGAGGGGTATAAAATCCTGGAGAAATCACTGTACATTGTGACCTAATTTTGTTTGGATTGTCTTTTGCTTCTCCTGATGCATCTATATAACAAAGCACATATCTCTGCAGGCATTAGGCAAAAAATAAAATATGTTTCCAGTCGGCTGACCATCCCTGTTTCTCATTGCCAACCCTAGCACTTTTTTCCCCCAATGGTAAAAGAAAAAAAAAAATTTTAATTAAAAAAAAAGTATTTTGTTAATTTAAAAAAACACAAAAAAAACCACATTGCCAAAATTGATTTGTGCATCTAATTGAGCCAGTTTTGCCCAGTACTTTGAAGCACTTGAAATATTATTTAATTTATATATAATGTGTTTTAAAAAAAAACAAAAAAAAACTACCTGCCTATTCTAATTTTAAAACCAGTGCAATAGGAAACACATATTTTTTTTTTTGGCCTTCAGAGCTGAGCAAATGTTTTTTTTCATCCACTAGTCCCGGACTAGCGACTTGGAAAATTTTACTTGCCCGACTTCAAAAATGAATAGTCCGGGACGTCGGGCTATGTTATTTGCTCAGACCTGGCCTTATATAAACATGCATATACACACATGTATGAGTGCTGAGGCATGCTGTTCTGCAGATTTATAGTTTTTAAGCTCTTGTTGGCAGATTTTAATAATCAGTATGCACCTACCTTCAGTGTAGGTTGGATATACTGTTTTCAGGTTGTGCATACTGGTGAACATGTATACAGATGTGTACAGTTATGCTGGAAACTGGTGAGGGAGAATGGATGCATCTTAATGAGCTTGAAGTTTATGCCATACAGGTCGCCAAGACCTGTATTTCATGCTCAGGTTGCTTTGGTTAGACCTCTATTGTTTAAAGTTCATAACAGCTCTTGCTGGAGCAGAAATAAATACCAAATATTCCTATTCAAATATTTGTGACATGTATTTGGATAGAATTCAAATATTCGTTGATGTTAATAACACTATCAAATTCTATTTTTTCTTTCTTCTCTTTTGGTCTACCTTGGTATTTATTAACTTCTTTAACCACCTCCACCACTGCCACTGTGCTACATTGAAAACATGGAAATAATAATAATATAATATTAACAATAATAATAATGATAATAAAGACTTTATTTAATGAGGGTAACTCAGTTACAAAACAGGACCAATCTACCTTGAGGCCCTGTGGTGAATGGAGTCATCTGAATATAGTTAAATTACAATTTAGTAGTCTTGAGTACATTTCCTTTTGGATTCAGACTAATAATTGAATGAATGTACCAGTAGGTGCTATTCCTGTGATGTCCAAAATATTAGTTTAATGCTGAAGACAGGTTATGGGTTAAAAAAGGGCTGTAACTCTCGATTACTTGTTCAGTTAAATGCAGGGACTATCTAAAAATAAAAATGCTTTACGACAAAAAATGTTCACAGTGAAAATCACACAAATTGACTTAATAGAGTGCACAAACTTCAAGACAATTCATGCACAAAGTTGATGTTATTTCTTAAGTTTAACATGTACAAAATCCAATGTAGACTGAATTGAAGGAATTTAAATGTATTGAATCCAGTAGTGCTAAAATTCACAATTAAGTTACTTTGCTAAAAGGATTTGTTAACTTTGATATGACCCTTTTACTATACTAGGTTTTTTATGCCATGCAGTGAATAGGTCACTTTCAATTCTGATTGGTTGTATAAGAAAATAATAATTATTCCAATCCAGGGTAAAGAATAACCACCTATCAAAATTGAAAGTAGATTATTCACTGCATGACATAATGGAAGTATATACACTCATGACTAGATCCAGTTAGACAAGAAACTTCATGTAAAAATGGCCATTAAATGGTCAGTAAAGTACTTAAATCCTATGGGGGAAAAAAGTTTGAAATATCTCATTTACATTGTTATAAGTACGTAAATACAAGTTATGAGTGGCTGAACATGTTGATGGTATAAAAAATTAGAATCAGTGTGGGGTAAAATTTTGGACTGCGCTGGAGAAGTGGAGTGTGTGTTATCAACAGTTTTCTCTTTCTTTACTAACAAAAAGGAGTGCCTGTGGTCAGCATGGTTGACTGCTAAGTCTGAGTTTAGGTGTTGTTACTCACTAGGAAAACAAAAGAATGTTCGAATACTAATTTTCTATTTGAATATTTAAAAAAAAATATTCTGATTTGAATTTTGGTTATACATTTCAGCTCTAGCTCTTTCCAAATTAAGAAACTTTGTAGGTTGCAGAGACCTATTTTTTTATGCGCGAGTGGTTTTGTTCAGACTTTTTTTCCTTTTAGTCACTTCTTATGAATGGTCCATGGACAGAAAGACTTTCAGTACTGACTAGACTATTGTGCAAATGCTACTAAAATAAGTGGAGATTCTTTAAATTTCATCTTGGATTATGTTCACTGAAAACCACAAAAAAATATCATTATGGTAGCCATATGTAGACTCTACCAAAATATTATTGGGAGAGACTTTAATTAACAAAATCACTATATTGTTGTAATAATTTTTGGAGAAGGTTGACAATGTTTCATGCAGCAATTTTTGTAGTCTTAACTTCCATATGCTTCTAAGCTGCTGATCTTCATCTCTGTTGTTTTCTATTGTACCTCTTGCAGATTAAACTATCCACAGACTGTCTGTCTATAATATCAGCTGTTTGGTAACAAATAAAACAATAGGCAGCTGGCTTTGTTTGGCATACCTAAACATTATTGCCAAACTGCCATGTACAATTATTATATCCTATCAGAACAGATTCTAATTATACTTTGGGAATGAGGAAGATTCAAGGTGAGAGTGTAATTGTGTAATTTTTGTTGCTGTTTACTTGTTTTTTTATATTGCTTCAGTATGCTTACAATTATTATAATAGATATAATCTTTGCAAATTAGTTTAATATCACACTATAGTGTGCAGTATATTATTTACAAGAGATTAACTTCTTTTGGCACATAAGGTGTTAAGGATAGGGAAATGCTGTTTGTAATATTTATAGGTATATAATGCTGTTTTGTTTTATTGCTGTAATTTGTCAGCAGTTAATTTTGTTATTTCATTTAGTTTGCCTTCAATTTTAATACTTCATTGACTGGAATATTCTCTCTTAGCTGAACAGCATTTATACAGTTGAAGCACTATTCCCTGCCCTGTTGTTAAGGTGTGAAAGGAGAGACAGGGGTAGATAAGAATTGTATATATATCAGGGTATAAAAGTTTTCAAAAAGGATGCATGCCTACTGGACAGCAATACTGAAAAATCTTGTTGCCCAGCAAAAGCATTTGGCGACCCCCTTCCCCTAGTCCTAAAGGTAATTTCAATTAAAGAAAGGATATTTACAAAAAATTTCAAACTTTACCATGGAAGTTCTTGCAAATTATGTAAAAGTGATTGATAAAGATTGTTTTACATGCCTGCCATAAGGCGAAGTGTACCATGTTATGATGTCTGTCCATCTGTTGGTTACCAATTTTGTTTCTGGACAACAAATCAAGTTGTCCACCATCTACAGCTACCAAACTTTGTGGATGGCTTGCACTTGGGGTAAGAAAGAACCCTGTCTACTTTGGGGTCAAAAGGTTGAAAGTCAAGGTCACTAACTGAAGAAGAAAATGGTTTATGCATGATAACTGGAGTTATCCACCATCTAGAGTTACCAAACTCCATGGATGGCTTGCACTTGGGGTAAGAAAGAATGCTATAAATTTCAGGGTCAAAAGATCAAAGGTCAAGGTTACTATGACTGAAAGAAGAAGGAATGGTTTCCACACAATAACTTTAATGCTACCATACAGACCTGGATCAGGCTTTGTGGATGGCTTGCACTTGGGGAAATGAAGAAGATATTAGTCAAATAATATAAAAACAGTAAAGATGCTATTTGTCATAAATAACAAGAAAACATTGATATATTTCATGAATTGAAGTACTGGAAAATGTATAGTTTTCCATTCTTGATTTGCTAGTCCTTCAGGTTTGTATTATCTATTGAATATTTACTTTTCCCCTTCTCAACATTTTTATTTTTAAAATATATTTTTTTAAATAATTTTTTTTAGTGTAGAATCTTACCTGAAAACATTGTTTTATGTTTTTTGCGATTTCAAAAATGTGTAATTTGTAATCAGTTATCTGATGTAGGACTTTGAAAATGCATAACGCACATATTTGGTTGATTCTGATAGTAAACTAGCTTTCAAAACAGTATTTTGTGAGTGATAATATAGGGTAGTTTTGTTGCTTCATACTTTTCCTTTGGTTTTGATTAGGACCTAGACATCATTGTACACCGCTCTCTCGATAACTCGCGCCCGGATAACTCGCGAACCCACTTATAACGCGGACCAGACGTGGATCCCACTTTTTTAAAACTAGAAAATAAAAAAAAAAAAAAAAAAAAAATTGACCCTATTTGTTGAAGGTGAAAGAAATCGCGATCAAAAATTTGTAAATGAAACCTTAATATATCGCTCGTTTTATCGTCAAAACCAGTGGTTAGTACCCAGAAATTTTTAATCATCATCATGAAATTTTCGACTTTTAATAAGAAGCCAAATGTTTTGTTCAATTTTCTTTCCAAACAACATTCTCAGTACACTATAAATAACAATATTCGACGAAATTTCGATCAATGAAAACATCACTAAAGCCTACTGATGGCAACACTTTAAAAATAAATACCAATTAAATAAGTTTTGTCAAGTGAAATATGTGTTTTAGTTCTATCGTTTAATTCGGTTTCAGTGTAATCATCATAAATGCAATAAGCCCTCGTTTTCAAACGTGAAAATTAAAATTCAACCGATACAGCTATCGCCGCGAGCTTTTCCGTGAGAATCTAATTATGTGCCGACCTTTTTTTGTTTTTATCTCCGACTTGCGGAAGTATATGTTGTGTTGTTACACTCAATTAATAGCAGACCTGCTTTGTATTATCACGTTAATTACGTCTTTTGTATCAAATCAAACAAAGGGGGTGGAGTAACAGAAAAGTTAAAAGGCGTGCAAATCCTTCCTGCGTAAGAGCTAGCGGTCACAGCCGTGTGTCAGATCAACTCATTTCAATTGATCAATCGAACACTGTTATAAATATTATTACGTAAGTAATATAATTAAACTACCTGAAATTAGCCTACTCATTCACAAATGTAATCAAAGATAGTAAGGCAACCAAGCCAAATAAGTACTTGGAGAATAAAAGCTTTGTTTTACAGATGCGGTTCATTACGGAGAAGCGAGTTCCAGAGTTTGTATTGAACTTTCTAACATGCTACTCAGGGATTCCCTCAAGGATGAGACGAAGTTTCACTGTTACTTGATATGAAATCACGGCATCCATATTTTACTAATGGAACAATAAATAAATCGAGGTTTGATGTTGACGGTTGTTTCATGAAATAAATGTCAATAGTTTTTGAAAAAAGGAATCTTGTTTAGTTGTGAATCAACAACAACAAAAAGCAGTGACGTAATACATGATGTATCGGGTACACGTGTTGTTCAAACCGCTTGGACTAATGTTGTTAACGATCTTTCAGAGGTTCGTTATCTTGAAAAAAAAGGTAATTTATACAGAAAAGCAAACATTAGAAAAAGCTCTTTATTGACAATTATTCCCAATGTAATTATAAAACGAGTATTCCGCCATTAAACAGCCCCGTTACCCACCCCCACTGCGGTTTTCTCGATGTCCAGCGGGGATGGCATCCCTTTCTTAATTTTTTTGAGGTCCCTCGGTAACTCGCACCCTCGCTTATAGTGCGGTCTATGTTTTTGGACCCCGTTGTGCGGGAGTTATCGAGGGAGTGGTGTATGTTGTTTGAAGGTCTTGTGTGTACTGCCACACTGTCACTCAATGGACGGTGTGAGGGACTTATACTAGGACTAATGTGGCCAAAGTAAAGAGCCAGAGGCAATCATTCAATTGTAAGACAAGGTGAAGTCTAGAGATTAGGAGACGGCATTCACACCTGCATCGTCGTATGCTTTAGGATTGTAGTGTGTGGAAAACATAATTACTGAATAATTGCATGGAATAATGATGGGCACCCAATGTCAAATGTCCAGCATGCTGTAAGCAACCAGTCATTTCAGTCCTTCAGATGGACATGTCCAGCAAAATATTGTATTTAATATCAGTAATAGCCTACCTGTTGTTATTGCATAGCTGTACATTTTGGTGGTGGTGGTGGGGCAAATACCCCAACCGAGTGAAAGAAATTGGTCCTCCCAATTAGTGACAACCAGAAAGTTCAAGAACACTGGACCATATAGTGCCCACGCTCTGCCATGCGGCGTAAGCTTAATTCTTTTCTTGGTCGTAATGTCGGATTGTTCATGTAGCTTCACGTGAAGAAATAGCCGCCATCTCGAGGGTTCATCAAGCGAATTACTAAAATATTTCTTGTGCTATGTTCTTCTAAGACATAGAATTATATGCCCCAATTCAGAGCTCCCCTCGGTAGTCGGGCCCTAGGAGGTGGTGCCGCTAAGACCCAGGAAGAAGTTCACAGGGCCTTCACCCTTTCCTTAGGGCAAGCAGGGATGGCTAAGCATACCTATTCTGTCTGTTCCCGTGGGCACCAGACTAGGTCTGTTTTTAGAGGCCTGGTTAGAAATAACTGTCGATGGCTATGTCCTTTCCATCTTAAGGGAGGGCTACTGGCTTCGGTTCCAGGATCACCCTCCCCTCATAAGATTTTCCTGGTGTCAAAAAAAGGGGGACAGTTTCGTCTAATTATCGACCTTTCTGCCCTAAACAGATTTCTGCAGGAGGAACCTTTCAAGATGGAGACCACAACCTCAATCAGGAACGCCATAAGACCTGGCAATTGTGCAGTCTCCATTGATCTTCAGGATGCTTACCTTCACATCCCTATTTTTTTCTCCACACAGGAAGTACCTACGGTTTTGTCTGGATGGGGAGGTCTTCCAGTTTTGAGCCCTGCCATTTGGCCTAGCCTCCACTCCCTGAGCTTTACCAGGGTCATGGGGGTAGTGGTAGCCCATATGTGATCATTAGGTATCCCAATCCTCCAGTATTTCGACGATTGGTTGATACACAATGGCAGTCAGGAGTCTCTCAGACTAGACCTATCTCGATGTTGGTCCATAGTGACCAGGCTGGGTCTTCTACCAAACTTAGAGAAATCCAAACTCACTCCTTCTCAAGATTTTGTCTATGTGGGGATGAATTTCCTCACATACAGAGTGTTAGTTTGTGTCCCTCTGGAGAGAGTAGACAAGATCATGTCCCTGTTGGAGACGAGAGCAAAGAATACATTAACAGCTCATCTTTTTCTCTCTCTGTTGGGGACCTTGAACGCTGCAGCAGACTTGGTTCCCTAGGCAGGCTGCACCTGCACCTGCGTCCTCTATAGTTTCTCCTTTCAGCTGTGTGGAAACTGCACAGAAACCCTCTGAATACTCTGATTTCTCTGAGTCGGGACTTTCACCTTCATCTCAATTGGTGGACAAGTTGGGACCGGTTTTTGGCCGGAATCTCCATGCATCCCCCAGAACCCCACTCTTATCTGTTTGCAGATGTGTCAGATTCAGGGTGGGGCGCTCACCTAGGGCCAGAGGGACTGATTTTTCAGGGTTCTTGGTCCCAGGAAGAATTGACTCTCCACATAAACAATTTAGAAATGAGAGCAGTGTTCTTAGGCCTTCAGGGGTGTGTCCATCAAATAAGAGGTCACTGTGTGATGGTCTCCTCCAACAACAGATCAGTGGTTGTGTACCGCGGGAGACAAGGAGGCACACATGCACCTTCTCTCTGCGTGGAGGTTTGGAACCTCCTTCGCTGGGCAACTTCAGAAGAAATTTTCCTCTGAGTTCACCACATTCCGGACAGGAAAAACATTTTGGTGGACATTCTGTCCAGGAAAGGAAAGGTAGTCCTTACAGAATGGTCGCTCCACCAATCCATAGCAGACTCCCTGTTCCAACTTTGGGGACCTCCCCTGGTGGATTTGTTTGCCACCAGGTTGAACAACAAGCTCCCTTTTTATGTTTCCCCAGCCATCAACCAGAGGGCCTGGGCGGTGGACACTTTCAGCCTGAACTGGGATCGTCTGTTCACATACACCTTCCCACCATTCAGGTTGATTCCACAGGTCCTACTCAAAGTCAGGCACTCCATGGTCTAGCTAATCTTGATCTTCTGTGGCCCTAGTGCTCGTGGTTCAGTGATCTTCTTGATCTGCTGGTCCATCCACAGACCTTGCCTCAGAGGAGGGACCTCGTGTCACAACACAGGGGCTCACTTCTGCACTGCAGTTGACAGATTCTCCACCTTCATGCTTGGGTCATCTCAAATGATCTCTCTGCAAGGAAAAGTTTTTGTTCAAAGTTGCCAAGTGTATCATTCAGTCCAGGAGAAGCTCGATGTCCAAGATATATGATGCCAAATGGAGAATCTTTTGTGATTGGTGTAATAGAAAACGTGTCAATCCTAGCTGTCCCTCTGTGAGTGCTCTGGCTAATTTTCTTCTCTTTCTTTTCGAAGAGAAACAATGCTTGCTCTCAACTATTAAGGGCTATCGAGTAGCCCTTTTCCAACACTCTTAAATTCTCAAAGAGCCCGGCCATCAGCACAGACTTTCATTTGGGAGACCTGATAAAATATTTTGAATTACAAAGACCAGTGTCTTGCTTTCTAATGCCTAAATGGAATCTCTTGTGTCTTGTGGTCTCTTACAAACCCCCCTATGAGCCTTTGGGTGAAGCTTCCTTTGAGAACCTCACCATTAAGAAAGCCTTTTTGCTTGCCTTAGCATCTGCAAGACAAAGGAGTGAACTTCGTGCCCTATCCATAGATCAGGTTCAGTGGGAATTATGAGTCATTTTCTCTTCTCATCCAACCAGGTTTTTAAGCAAAATGCCAGCTTCCTTTGGTTGCACCGCACCCAATTGAGATCCCCAGTCTCAGCCGTATCTGTGCTTGGGATGATCAAGATAGACTTTTATATCTGGTTAGGGTTTTACGTTTTTATTTGGCAGCCTCTAAAAAGAGAAGGAAGGATAGGAAGTGTCTTTCCATACCCATTAAAGGTTCAGCTGATATTTTAGTTTCCACCATTTCCAGGTGGATTATATTAACCATCAAGAGAGCTTATCAGTCCCTTACTGATAGGGACCTCTCTTTCTTGAAAATTAAAGCCCATGAAGTTCGTGCCATTGCTACCTCATGGGCATATCTAACACATTCTGCTTTGGAGGATGTGAAGAAAGCTGCATTTTGGCACTCTCACACTCCTTTTTCCTCTTTTTACCTTCGCTCGTTGGCTCAATAAAGCGAAGGCATTTTCTGACTGGGCCCGATTGTCGTCGCTCAGAAAATGGCCCAGACAGAGTCTGTTCTACAGTAGTCATCTGCTCTTCTGTGAGGGTGAGTATTCCTTGTGTTGTTTGTTATTTGCCAGTTGTGGGTTCATCAACCTCCCACCAAACTAACAAATTCAGCTATGCAATAACAACAGGTAGACTATTACTGATATTAAAATGTACTTTGTACCTTGGGTGGGTGGGGTAAAACTAATTTTAATAGCAGCAATACATTTACCCATCACTATTATATAGCTTATTCCTTTTTCGTGTCGAAAAACTCGTCCGTTCGATGTGAAAACATTCTCCCACTTAAAGTGGAGAATTTGTCAACAAGCCACGTCACGCCCGTGCATCTCTCTGCGCCTGCGCAAACATTCATCTTTTTCATGGACGCCATACCTGGTGGTTGTGTCGCAAAAACGTAACCTGAGGAAATTGTCTGCTGCGGTTTTCAACTACATTTCGGACTTCCCTCCTTCTAAATTCATCTGTGTTACAGTCGTCCGTCTCGGCTATATGTGTTTTATGCCACTATTTGTCAGTGTTTAGTTCTAGGAAGAGTTTTTCTAGTTCTCCACGTGTACTCTACCCTTAGAGGGGTTAGGGTAAACAATATGTCTTGTTTCTTTTCAGGTACACGGTAAGTCGTCTATGTCATTACAACACGACATAGAACAACTGTGATAGCGCCGCAATTAACAGGCGCATAATTTTACAGAATTAATATTTCATTTATATATTATTCTCCTACTATTTCAATTGTTTCTTTATTATCTACGCGTGTCGCGTCGCATGCTTTTCTTGTACTTTCCTGAGACCAATAAAGCTTGTCAAGTGAACTAGCTTCTAATATCTCTTGGGAAGAACATATATATGTATATTGTTTACCTGTAGAACTAACCACTGTGGTGCAGATAGCCCGCAAAGTATATGGTGAACGGGTATGTATAGAGTACGCGACTTACCAAAAAAAGGTGAGTTTTCTACGTGTAGATTTTAAAGGTGAGTTTATACGTTGTTATTATTATTGATTGATACTTCAATAATAACTATTTCAGATAATATTTATTTCAGATAAAAGAAACAATGTCAGCAAATCAGTCTGTAGGTAAGTGTGGCCATAAGAAGGCCGCATGGGATACACACTCAGACTGTCTTACCTGTTCCAAGTGTAAGCGGAACAGTCGCTGCAATATCTGTACAAATTGGACCAATGAAACCTGGAATCTTGCTGATTCCAGGCGTACTTATAGAGGGCGGAAAAAAATAGTTAAATCCCCCTCATCGTCTGATTTCTCTGGATTTTCTTTTACAGGTACTCAGACTAAGGCAACATACAGCAAGAAAACCACTCTAGTTCACAAGAACATTCCGGGGCCCCAAGAGCCTGCACCAGCCTCCCCGGACATAGTTGAGGTCCCTCCTGTAGGGGCTTGTGAACGCTCCAAGAGTAAATCGCATCTCCCGGGAAGGGAGAAGACGAAAAAGAGCAGTAGTGTGTTACTTCCTTCCACCAGGAAGGAAGTGTACCACTCCAAACATTCCCAAAGTAGCGTGTCGCACCCTCTCGAGGAGGGGCTACACCGCACCTTGGGTAGTAATGAAGACAGACGGACATCTGAGATGTCGTCTGACCGGTCACTGACCGGTGACCGGTCCGGTCACCGGTCAGTGTCGGGTGACCGGTCTTCCGGTCACCGGTCAATGTCTTCTGACCGGTCACTGACCGGTGACCGGTCCGGTCACCGGTCAGTGTCGGGTGACCGGTCCACCGGTCAATGTCTTGTGGCCGGTCACTGACCGGTGACCGGTCAATGTCGGGTGACCGGTCACCGGTCACCGGGTGCCCGGTACCGGTCACCGGTCACCGGGTACCCGGTACCGGTCACCGGGTGCCCGGTACCGGTCACCGGTCTTTGGTTGATCACCGGTCGCCGGTCACCGGTCACCGGTCACATCGTTCCGGTGACCGGTCATCCAATACCGGTCACCGGTCACCGGTCATAGGCCACCGGTCTTCTCGTACCGGTCACCGACGTCACACTGATCAACAATCAGAGGCCTCGTCGTACGGAAGGTCGCAGACCAGGGAAGGGGATCGGATCGGTGTCCCCCCCTTCCCTATTATACCAATGAATCCATACGGGATGTGGGGACCAACATCTCATAATAATTGGCCCCTTATGCCCCCTTGGGCTACTGGACCCTGGACTCTGAGTAGAAACGATGTTGCGGCTCGTGCTCCGCCATCGCCTCCTCGCCAGGTAGCATCCACTAGTAGATCCCGACGCCTAGCATCATCCGCGAAAGGCAAGCGATCTCGTCTTTCTCCTGAAAGATCTAGAACACCTAGAGCCCCTACTCAGCAAGTACGGGAAATGGCGCATAGTGCGCCTCTGTTACCTTCTCCAAAGGACATTGTGTCGCCCGGCCACCCTCCTGCTCGGAGTGTTCTAGATGATGATGCTGTATCTATCATCGTCGATTCCAACGAGTACGAACTGGAACCGACTGATAGACCCAGCTTCCCTCAACCAGAGGAAGCGGAAGAGATATGGTCTTTTGATAAGGCGGTAAATGAAGTTTACCGCCTACTACCTACGGATTTGTGCCCGAAACCGTCTGGTTCACAGTCCAAGAAGATCCTCTCCAGTTTGGAAAAGATCTCCGGGGCTCAACCACAATCAGATCTTCTGCTCCTTCCGCATTCCTCTACAATTGAGGAAATATCACAGAGGTTCTCCTCAGGCCAGGACATCGCTAGACGGCGCAAAGGGTAGGCTGTCCCAGCCTCTACTTTAAGACCTATGGTCTCTGCCTCTAGTTACCGGGTACATTCCCCGAAGTGGCCCGTTAAACCTCCTCAATTGGATGCAGATGCATCTCAAGTCGGCTTGACAACGGGAACCTGGGCACGCCTTCCTATTAAGACGATCGAAGCCATTGAGCAGAAGGTCCGTCTTCTGACCACCATAGCTTCTCATGCGGACCTCTTCTCAGCTACGTCGTTTAGTATGCTGAGGGAGGCCTCTCTGAATCCAGCCGCATTACAGCGTGTGCTGGAAGCTGTTGCCAAGACATCTCGGCATTCACTCGCTATTGCAATGGCCCTTTCAGCGGAACTCCTACACATCCGTCGTGATGTTGCACTGGACTCCTCGAGGGTCTTACTTAGCCACAGTAAAGACCTTCTAAGGGCTGCTCCCTTGGAAGCTGAGAGTCTCTTCGGAGGTCTCATTCCCACTGTGGCCTCACAAGATTTGAAGGACCATCAACATAGGTCCTTCACAACTGCACCTGGCCCATCGCAATCGGCCAGGAAGCGTACTAATGTGCATCGACCTCAGGGGCCACCTGCTAAATTCTTTAAGCAGGTACAGCCCCAATATAGTGCACAACCTCAATATAGTGCACAACCTCAAGTGAGACTTCCTCGTCAGTCAGGTCCTAGGCGTGGACCTAGACGCCGAGGAGCCCCTAGGAAGAAGTTCTACAACCCACCTTCCTTTCCCAAGGAAGGAGGGGGGGGACGGCCCTAGGGACTCGCACCCTCTCCTGCCATCCATTCCTCTCCCAAACATCCCCGTAGGGGCTCGCCTAGGCCTCTTTTCAGAGGCTTGGGCAAGTATCACGGACGATGGGTGGGTCCTTTCTCTTGTAAGCGAGGGTTACCGTATTCAGTTTCAGGAACAACCTCCACTATCAAGGACCCCCGTATTCTTTCATCAGTCCAATCTGGTGAAACTAAGGGAAGAGGTAAATACCCTTTTACAAAAAGGGGCAGTCGAGAGGGTCCTGAACGATCAGTCCCCTGCATTCTACTCCCGAATCTTCCTGGTCACCAAGAAAAGTGGGAAATTTTGCCTTATTATCGATCTCTCCCCCTTAAACCGTTTTCTTTTGGAGGAACATTTCAAGATGGAGACCACCTCCTCAATCCGGAATGCGATGCGGCCATCAGATTGGGCGGTCTCCATCGACCTTCAAGATGCATATCTTCACATTCCGATTTTTCCACCTCATCGGAAATATCTCCGGTTTTGCTTGGACCAGGAAGTTTTTCAATTCCGGGTTCTACCGTTCGGAATAGCTTTCGCACCCAGAGTTTTCACCCGAGTTATGGGAGTAATAGCGTCTTATCTACGAGTACGGGGAACTCCGATCCTCCAATACTTCGACGACTGGTTAATCCACAACGTTCAGGTTCAGTCCCTCCATCAGGATCTGTTCCGTTGTTGGTCCACAGTAACTCGATTGGGTCTTTTACCCAACCTCGAGAAGTCAGAACTGATTCCATCCCAAGACTTCGTTTATGTAGGAATCAACTTCCTCACAAACCAGAACTTAGTCCGGGTTCCCCGAGAGCGTATAGATCGAATCCTGGCACTCTTAGAGACACTACGAGTAAAAACCGTGTTGTCTGCTCGCCTTTACCTATCCCTACTGGGAACCTTGAACGCCGCTGCAGATCTGCTTCCCTTAGGACGGCTCCATATGCGCCCTCTACAGTTTCTCCTACTCGCAAGGTGGAAACCACACAAGGATTCTCTATCAGCTCCGATTCCTCTAGGACCAGATTTCCATCATCATCTGCGATGGTGGATGAATCGAGACAGATTCCTAGCTGGGGTCCCCATGCACGCTCCGGATCCCCACTCCTACCTGTTCGCCGACGCGTCAGATTCCGGTTGGGGTGCTCATCTAGAGCCAGAGGGGATAACTCTTCAGGGCCTTTGGACCCTACACGAGTCGTCCCTCCACATAAACAACCTAGAAATGAAGGCTGTCTTTCTAGCATTACAAGGGTGCGTCGACAGGGTAAGGGGTCGTTGTGTCATGGTCTCCTCCGACAACACGTCCGTCGTAGCGTATCTCCGACGTCAAGGAGGCACACATGCCCCTTCTCTTTGCGTGGAGGTCTGGAACCTCCTCCGCTGGGCTACCTCGGAGAACATCTCCCTCCGAGGTCGCCACATCCCAGGGAAAAAGAACATCTTAGCGGACAGTCTGTCCAGGTCAGGCAAATCAGTTCTCACAGAATGGACTCTTCACCGCGAAGTGACAGAGTCCCTTTTCTCACTATGGGGAAGGCCCCTCGTGGACTTGTTTGCGACCAGGCTCAACAACAGACTCCCCTTTTACGTCTCCCCAGTCCCGGACCAGAGAGCATGGGCAGTGGACGCGTTCAGCTTCCAGTGGGATCGTCTGTTCGCATACGCCTTCCCACCGTTCCAATTGCTTCCCCAAGTTCTGCAAAAAGTAAGAACTTCCACTGCCCGGATCATTCTCATAGCTCCGTTATGGCCCCAACGATCGTGGTTCAACGATCTTCTAGATCTATTGATAGATCAACCCAGATCTCTCGCTCAACGGAGGGATCTTCTGTCACAACACAGAGGCTCCCTCCTACACAACAGCCCACACATTCTCCACCTTCACGCTTGGTTCATCTCAAGCGATCTATCCGCCAGAACAAGTTTTCGGGCCGGGTTGCCAGTTGCATCATTCAGGCCAGGAGAGCTTCTACATCCAAGGTCTATGATGCCAGGTGGAGAATCTTTTGTGATTGGTGCAGTAGGAAACGTGTTGATCCCAGCTGTTCCTCTATAACTGCCATTGCTGATTTCCTTTTGTTCCTTTTCAAGAACAAAAGATGTTCAGTATCTACTATCAAGGGCTATAGAGCCGCCATTTCTAACACACTTAAATTCTCTCAGGGCTCGGAGATTGGTTCAGATCCACACCTTGCCGATCTCATTAAGTATTTTGAGCTACAGAGACCTGTCACTCGCTCTCTGACGCCTAGATGGGATCTATCATGTGTTTTATGGTCCTTAACAAAAACCCCCTATGAACCATTGGGTGAGGCATCCTTTCAGGATCTCACACTCAAGACGGTATTTTTACTCGCTTTGGCGTCTGCGAGAAGACGTAGCGAGATTCATGCATTGTCGGTGGACACTGGCTGTCTCCGTTTTAATGGCAATTTTGAATCCGTTTCCCTCCTCTGTCAGCCAGGATTTTTAGCCAAAAATCAATTACCTGCGGTTGCTCCATCACCTATAGAGATCCCCAGTCTTAGTCGAATCTGTGCTGGGGATGATCAAGATAGGCTCTTATGCCCAGTTAGGGCACTGCGTTTCTATCTAAATGCTTCAAAAGTGAAAAGAAAGGGCAGGAAACGTCTTTTCCTTCCTCTTAAGGGCTCCGTTGATATTTCGGCCTCCACGATTTCAAGGTGGATTGTCACCACAATTAAAAGAGCTTACCAGTCCCTTACTGATAGAGACCTCTCCTTTATGAAACTAAAAGCCCATGAGGTTCGAGCCGTCGCTGCCTCATGGGCCTATCTAAATCACTCTTCTCTGGAGGACGTCATGAAGGCAGCATTTTGGCGATCCCATACTACCTTTTCGTCCTTCTACCTCCGCTCATTAGCACATCAAAGCGCAGGCATATTTTCTCTGGGTCCCATAGTTGCGGCACAACATGTGGCCCAGAAGGACTCCAGCAAATAGTAAAGTGGACATCTCCCCTCAAATGGTGAGTAGTTTACATTTTTCCTCTGTTTTTGATCAGTTTAACATCAGCCGACCCACCTAACTGACAAATTCAGCTATATAATAGTGATGGGTAAATGTATTGCTGCTATTAAAATGTAGTTTTTTGGGGGGTAAAACTAATTTTAATTATGCAATACTTACCCATCACTATTATCAAATGCCCGCCTCCCACCCCGCTCTGATGCCCTGGCGTAATTTCGTCTATGAAAAAGATGAATGTTTGCGCAGGCGCAGAGAGATGCACGGGCGTGACGTGGCTTGTTGACAAATTCTCCACTTTAAGTGGGAGAATGTTTTCACATCGAACGGACGAGTTTTTCGACACGAAAAAGGAATAAGCTATATAATAGTGATGGGTAAGTATTGCATAATTAAAATTAGTTTTACCCCCCAAAAAACTACATTTTAATAGCAGCAATACATCACCCTATCACTATTATATAGCTTATTACTTTTTTGTGTTGAAAAATCTCGTCCGTTCGATGTGAATACATCCTCCCACTTAGAGTGGAGAATTTTGTCAACAAGACACGTCACACCCGTGCACCTCTCTTCGCCTGCGCAAACATTCATCTTTTTCATGGACGCCATGGCTAATGGTTGTGTCGTGCTAACGTGACCAGAGAACAATTGTCTGTTGCGGGTTTCAACCATGTTTGGTTCTCCTTTCAGTCTTAATTCATCTGGTGTTACATTTGTCCATCTCGTCTTATGTGTCTTATGCTGCCCTACGTCAGTATTTTGTTCTAGAAAGAGTCTTTCTAGATTACCATGTGTATTCCGCCCTTAGCAGTTAGGGTACACCATATTTTTTTTTTTCAAATACAATTTGGCTCACGGGTAAGTCTCGTGTGTTAGTTACAACGTAACATAGACACCCGGGATAGCGCCTCAAATTAGCAGGTGCATAATTCTACAAATTAAATATTTGATTAAATATTCTGTTTGCTAATTCATCAATTGTATTTTTAATACCACGTGTGACGTGTCACATTGTTATTCTGTACGTTTGAAAATTGCTCCTAGAGAACAATAAAGTTTGTCAAGAAAAAACTAGACTTCTAATTCTTGTTCATGTATATGTATACTGTTTACCTTTAGACAAAATCCACTGATGCATAAAGACCGCTGTGTATATGTAAACAGAGCGAGATGAACTGGTGTGCATATAGCACACGATATATACAAAAAGGGGGAGTTTTTCACGTGTGGAAATAAAAGGTGAGTTTTACATGTTTTATTATTGTATTATCTTTCAAATAACATTTATTTCAGAGAACAATGTCGGCACAGTCTGTAGGAAAGTGTGGCCACGAGAAGGCCCCTTGGGATACCCACCTGAACTGCCACACATGTTCTGAGTGTATACGAAAGAATCGCTGTACCGTCTGCACTGAATGGACAAATGAAACCTGGAATCTTGCCGATTCCAGACGTACATATAGAGGGCGGAAGAAAATACTTAAATCCCCCTCATCGTCTGAATTTTCAGGATTTTCTATTACAGGTACTCAGGCAAAGGGAACACACTGTAAGAAAACCATCTTTCAGATCAGAAGAACACTCCTGGGCCCCAGGAGCCTACGGGACCAGCCTCTCTGGAGATAGGTAAGGTCCCTCCTGTAGGAGGGAGTGAACGTTCCAGGAGTAGATCGCCTCCCCCGTTAAGGGGAGAAGACGAACACCCCTCACATTCACAGTAGCGTGATGCTGCCTTCCACCAGGAAGGAAGTGCACCGCTCGTCTCAGGATAGCGTGTCGCACCCTCCCAAGAGGGAGGAGCTGCACCGCACCCAACACTTCCGGAGTAGCGTGTCGCACCCTCTAGGACCAGACTTTCATCACCATTTGCGATGGTGGATGAATCGAGACAGATTCCTAATTGGGGTCCCCATGCACGCACCCGATCCCCACTCCTACCTGTTCGCTGACGCGTCAGATTCCGGTTGGGGTGCTCATCTAGAGCCGGAGGGCATAATTCTTCAGGGTCATTGGACCCGGGACAAGTTGTCCCTCCACATAAACAACCTAGAAATGAAAGCTGTGTTTCTAGCGTTGCAAGGGTACATCGACAGAGTAAGGGGTCGATGTGTCATGGTCTCCTCCGACAACACGTCCGTCGTAGCATATCTCCGACGTCAAGGAGGCACACGTGCCCCTTCTCTTGGTGTGGTGGTCTGGAACCTCCTCCGCTGGGCCACCTCGGAGAACATTACCCTCCAAGTTCGCCACATCCCAGGGAAGAAAAACCTTTTAGCGGACAGTCTGTCCAGGTCAGGCAAATCAGTTCTCAAGGAATGGACTCTTCACTGCGAAGTGACAATCCCTTTTCTCACTATGGGGAAGGCCCCTCATGGACTTGTTTGTGACCAGGCTCAACAACAGACTGCCCTTTTATGCCTCTCCAGTCCCGGACCAGAGAGCTTGGGCAGTGGACGCATTCAGCTTCCAGTGGGATCGTCTGTTCGCATACACCTTCCCATCGTTCCAACTGCTACCCCAAGTTCTGCAAAAAGTAAGAACTTCTACTGCCTGGATCATTCACATAGCTCCATTATTACCCCAACGATCTTGGTTCAACGATCTTCTTGACCTATTGATAGATCAACCCAGGTCTCTTTCTCACAGGAGGGATCTTCTGTCACTACACAGGGGCTCCCTCCTACACAACAGCCCACACATTCTCCACCTTCATGCTTGGCTCATCTCAAGCGATCTATCCGCCAGAACAAGTTTTTGGGCCGGGTTGCCAGTTGCATCATTCAGGCCAGGAGAGCTTCTACATCCAAGGTCTATGATGCCAGGTGGAGAATCTTCTGTGATTGATGCAGTAGGAAACGTGTTGATCCCAGCTGTCCCTCTGTAACTGTCATTGCTGATTTCCTTTTGTTCCTTTTCGAGAACAAAAAATGTTCAGTATCAACTATCAAGGGATATAGAGCTGCCATCTCTAACACACTTAAATTTTCTCAGGGCTCGGAAATCGGTCCAGATCCGCACCTTGCTGATCATTAAGTATTTTGTGCTACAGAGACCTGTCTCCTGCTCTCTTACGCCCAGATGGAATCTGTCATGTGTTTTATGGTCCTTAACCAAAACCCCCTATGAACCATTGAGTGAGGCTTCCTTTCAGGATCTCACACTCAAGACTGTGTTTTTACTCGCTTTGGCGTCTGCGAGAAGACGTAGCGAGATTCATGCATTGTCTGTTGACACTGGCTGTCTCCGGCAATTACGAATCCGTTTCCATATTTTGTCAGCCAGGATTTTTAGCCAAAAATCAGTTACCTGCGGTAGCTCCATCAGCTATAGAGATCCCCAGTCTCAGTCGAATCTGTGCTGGAGATGATCAAGATAGGCTTTTATGCCCAGTTAGGGCACTGCGTTTCTATCTAAATGCTTCAAAAGGGAAAAGAAAGGGCAGGAAACGTCTTTTCCTTCCTCTTAAGGGCTCCGTTGATATTTTGGCCTCCACTATTTCACAGTGGATTGTCACCACAATTAAAAGAGCGTATCAGTCCCTTACTGATAGAGACCTCTCTTTTATGAAACTAAAAACCCTCTTCCTTGGAGGACGTCATGAAGGCAGCTTTTTGGCGATCCCATACTACCTTTTCGTCCTTCTACCTCCGCTCATTAGCACATCAAAGCGCATGC
Source organism: Margaritifera margaritifera (assembly GCA_029931535.1). NCBI lineage: Eukaryota > Metazoa > Mollusca > Bivalvia > Unionida > Margaritiferidae > Margaritifera > Margaritifera margaritifera. The sequence goes on from JAQPZY010001685.1 coordinate 3,064,637, forward strand.
ATTTTTTCTCTGGGACCCATAGTTGCGGCAGAACATGGCCCAGAGGGACTCCAACAAATAGTAAAGTGGATCTCTCCCTCAAATGGTGAGTACTTTCCATTTTTCTCTGTTTTTGATCAGTTTAACAGATCAGCCTACCCACCTAACTGACCAATTCATCTATATAATAGTGATAGGGTAATGTATTGCTGCTATTAAAATGTAGTTTTTTTTTGGGGGGGGGTAAAACTAATTTTAATTATGCAATACTTACCCATCACTATTATTGAATGCTCTCCTCCCACCCTGCTCTGATGTCCTGGCGTAGTTTCGTCTATGAAAAAGATGAATGTTCGCGCAGGCGAAGAGAGGTGCACTGGTGTGACGTGTCTTGTTGACAAAATTCTCCTCTCTAAGTGGGAGGATGTATTCACATCGAACGGACGAGATTTTTTTACACGAAAAAGTAATAAGCTATATAATAGTGATGGGTAAGTATTGCATAATTAAAATTTGTTTCCCCCACCCAAAAAAACTACATTTTAATGATGTAATACCTACCTGTTCTTATTGCCAGATTCCCTTCTCCCACCCCGTTCTGATGTCCCACTACATAAGATGCACCTTCAAAAAGAATGAAGTCTGCGGCGCATGTCAGAGCACGTGGCACTATATGGTCCAGTGTTCTGGAACTTTCTGGTTCTCACTAATTGGGAGGATAAATTTTTGTCACTCAATCAGGGTATTCCCATCCCCACCCCTGGAAAAGTACAGCTATGCAATGACAACAGGTAGGTATTACATCATTATAATTAGTTTTACCCCCCTCAAAACTACATATTTGGAATATATATATATATATGTATATATCACCCATGATAAGATGAGAACATCAGCCTAATAAATTTTTCAAAATGTAGGGGGTGTGCTTATTGTCAGACAAAGAATATCAGTAGCTAATATTTTCCAGAATTTGGTAAAAATTAGGGTTGGGATTATCATAAAGCCTGGGTTTACCATTGGCTAAGTATGGTACTGTATTCTGGTAAGCTTGACGCTGGGATTTTTCAGGGCTTGTTTTGGGACTGAAATTCTGCCTTATTCCCAATGTCAAAAGCTGTCCCATTTTATCCAGTTTGAGTGTAAAATATTCCCAATCAGAACTTTTCAAAATATCCATGTCCTTTTACTATGCTGACTTTGGGAGAGAAATTACTACAATGATTATAGCAAGGAATCTAAAGAGTCAAAGTAACCAAGGTTGATAATTTAAGGTCCATGCGGGATGAAAATAGTGAGAAGTGAATATAGAAAGTTAAAAATGTATAATATTCAAAATAATCACTTTAAACTTTTGATTTTGCATATTTTCATGTTAGTTGATTAAAATACTTATTAAATAATTTTAAAACTTTATCAAAATATTAAAACTGTTCTTATTTTGCTTCACCTCAGTTTAAGGCTGCAATGTTGACCAAAAGTTCTAAACATGTATACCATTTACAATAACCAATATGATGCCGTTTTATCAAAATGATAAAAAAATCAACCTTTCCCCCTTTCTACACATTAGGCTTACTGAACAGCTTGCAGCTCTTATAATGTACATGCCATAGATCGGTCAACTTGTGAATGTTTCATTTGTTGTTCATGTACAACTTTTATATGACAGGATTCAATCTGTATTACATGTCATTGTTGAATATATATGAAAATTTTTAGTAAGACATTCCTAGGATTGTCATGATATTGTTTCCAACTGCTTTGTATATGTACATGATGAAATACTTAATATTCCAACCGGATGTACTGCCTGGACATGGGCATGAGATGCTTTGTAAGATCTACAATGATGAAGAAACTATGCAGTGGTTTGCAAACTTGAAACATTGTTCTTTAAAATTAAATGTTACTGATCAAAAGTTCTGTTAAAAAATATGTTCAAAGGTAAATAATGTTGTTTAAATAAATTTTTGTCAGCCTTATTGGTAAATTAACCTGATGTGTAATGTTGTCTTATGTGCGCTATAGACTAACCTCGTGATGTGGCCACGTCACCAGGATGTCAAAAGAGCAACTACAGAAGAAGATATTGTATGGTTAGCTGAATGAGGGAAAGCGAGCTCAGGGTAGTCAGAAGAAATGCCTCAAAGATTCCCTCAAGTCATTCTTGAAATACTTCAACATTGACCCTGAGTCTTGGGAAGATCTCGCATCCACCTGGCACAGTCTCATCCATACTGGAGCTACAAACTTTGAACTGAGGAGAATTGCAGAGGCAGTGCAGAAGCGTAAGCAGCATAAATCTCAGAACTTCAGCACATCCTCTGCTGATCAAGCAACCCCAAGTGGCATCTCCTGTTCAGTGTGCCACAGACTGGCCTGATCAGCCATTCACGTACATGTACTCGCAGAAACCAAATCAGTTAGTGGTGTCATGGTCATCTTTGAACTTGAAGGATGAACAACAGCATAGGCTAACCAGTTACATTCAGTGTGAAAATCATACATACTTTAGGCAAAATGACAGACTTGATGGTGACTTTTTTTCCCAAATTGGCCCCTAGCATTTACTCTGGGCTACTGAATTATTTAAATGTTAAAGAATTTTTTTTGTGTAAATATTTGTGAATTAACCAGTGTGTATATTTGTGAATTAACAGTGTGTGTGTGTGTGTGTATATATATATATATATATATATATATATATATATATATATATATATATATATGCCAATTTGACCTTTTTACGTGTTAAAAATTCCCAATTATATGGATCCCAGGCCCACTGGTTTGAAAATAATAGAAATATCCCTGTTCTTCCCCCCCCCCCCCCATCCCCCCCTCCAAAAAAAAAAAAAAATTAGAAGTATTAGGAAGTTAGTATTAAGCAAACATTCCTGTCAGTGTTAAATAAATTTGGGAATAATCATTTTCCATTTAAGAATCTGAAGACAGATTGTGGTTTAACTGTCACAACTGAGTGATTCTTTGCTGGTGAGATAGATAGCTTTTCACAGTAAAACCACCATATTTTTGCTAGAACTTAACTCAATCAAACTGAAGAACATGACATTACGAATTTACATCAGTTTTTTACAATTATTTTATTTGTGGAAATTTGGACAAAATTTGGCCTATCAAAGGCATGTTAAATTCAGTAATAGCAGTGGATTCATAAAGAATAATGCATGAGCCCCATATAGGCAAATGCATTATTTTGCATGAAGGCACAACTTCTAGTGGTTTCTCTAACTTAATCCATTTTCATTGTTGACCTGTCTTGATTTACAATTTAAACAGTACCTTTTAAAATTTGAATATAAATTGGAGATATAAACGAGAAAGGCCTATCAAAGTTGTTTCTGAAATCTTTTTACACATTTTGCATCTCTCCCATTGACTATACTGATCATTCACGCATGGCATACATACATTATCACTTACACATACCCAGCATCCTTGGTCATTTGGCATGACTTCTCACTTGCAAGACTAGCAGTTGCATGAGGTCATTACACAGTGTGTATATGCACAAGAGCTGTCTCTTTATTAATGTTGCCATTTGTTTGGATATTTAATAGTAATTCATTCAAAAATGTTTGGAGTACATTACTGCTGGAGTTATTCCTATGCTTTTGGAATTATGCATTACAGATAAATTTGTGACATTTTGAGAAAACTTTCATAAATGAATACATTTTATTTGCTGCCTCCATATTGTTTCTCAATTTAAGTGAGTGAAAATGATGCTTAAAACATGGATAACCTACTGTACTTTACGATGAGTTTAATATGGGGTCAGGATTCAGCCTCACCATCAACTCCAAGGTAATACCATTAAACATATCACATGTCACATTGTTGTTCTTTTTGTTATTTAGGAGATGCAGTGGCTTGGTGGTTATTATGCCAGATTCCTGACCAAAAGGGTGTGGGTTCAAATCCTACCATTGGATCAGCCTGGTTCAGCTATCAGGGTGTGTCCTTGGGGAAGGCACTAACTCCAATTACCTCCTCACTAAATAACCCACTTTTGTTGCTGAGCTGTAAAACACAAAACCAAATGAGTGTCCTTTTGTTCTGAACAAAAATGATTTTGCTGTTTACTGATGCTGTTCATTTCTTTGATGTTTAGCTGGCTCATAAGGAAAAAACAAAAACATTCATACATTTCTTTACAAATATCTCTACTAAATAGCAGGGACTACTCTGCAAGCTTGGTGGTGCATGCAGATGGTTGAGTGAGCAACATCATGGGGTTGGATTAACTAATGTGATAACATGAAAGTTGTTCCATGATGTATGCACTAAATTGCACTTTTCATCCTTGCTAACTTGTTATGTAAGAACCTTTAAAAAAGAATTATCTTATTCTTCCTTGATTTTTAAAATCAGAAATGTTTCTGTTTCCCTTTCTAAAAGTCCTTACAAGCATCATATTAAAATGTGAAACCTCTCGTGTTGTACGTTTTAACAGACCTCTGAATATGCATCTGATCTGGTCAGTTATATCCTGATTGTGTTATTAGCCCGACCCCCATTTAAAAATCCATCTTTAACACACTTCTGTTAGCAATATATTCCATGTGGCCTATTATTTACTTACCTATAGCTAGGTGTGTCATAGGTAAGGTTGCGGTGTCTTGTCTGTTTAGATTTCTGGTATCAGTGAATAATGCCTACTATTTGTTGATGTATGTTTTAATCTCCTGTCCATCAGGCCCAGTTTTCAATCCATTAGCACTGCCATTTTTACATGTATGTTTACATTGATTATTGTAATATTTATGTGCATGACTATTCTTTTGAGTTTGATCTAGTTAGCTCTGGTGTTTTACAGCACAGCAGCAACACTGAACATTACATCATACAGAGGCAAGTACATTGCCTTGACCTAGGATATACATGTACCACAGTAGCTGATTCAAACTGATCTGATGGTGGGAATCAAACTCACACCCTTCTGGTCAGGAGTCCAATGCCTTAACCACTGAGCCACCATGGCTTCTATTTATTACACTTGAAAACAAATTCAGTAATTATTGGACAACTGATTGGATGACATGTATGGCATTTTATACGAATTCTTTGTGTTTATGAACATGATGTTATCAGATTCATGTTCAGGATAGATCATACACCTGTACATTGATAAGAGTGGATATTAAATGTTGATACCTACAGTATAATGTCACCAGAGAAAATGTATTACTGTCACACCTGTGCAGTTTGAAACATACATGTACTGTAAGTACCCAATCCTAATGGTGGCAATGACATCTGTAGCATGAACAATGTTAAGGTGCAATGTTACAATTTTTGAAATTTACATATTTTTTTACACCACTGGCTCTATTGAACTGAAACTTTGGTGGAATATTACTATAGTTGTAAAGTTTGCACCAAGTTATATTAGAGTTCCTGTCTCATCAGCATAAACTGAATTAAAATGCTGTTCACAGGCAAGATGCTGTGCTGTGCCGAATCCTTTTTTTAACAGTTCATCTAAGCTGACATCTTGTTATTGGATAACGAAATCTTGAAAATGTATTCTGATTGTCCTATTTGTAGTTCAAAATGATCCAAACAATTTGTTGTGTCCACTGATCAAGTAAAGAAACAAAATGAAACATCTGTATATTTATCCTTGCATATTTGCAGAATGGGTCTATGGTGTTTGCACAAAGTCATAGGTAAAATAAACAACATAGACCCTGGTCTGACAGCATGCACATTATGTGACAACAAATCTGTTGTTTGCTGTTGGATTCATGTTTTACCAGCAGATCAGAGTTTATGTTGTTTGTTCTACTGATTACTCCTAACAAATTGCATAGACCCAGATCTGCTGATGAATTATGCATTAGCAGATTTGGGTTTGTGCAGTTTGCAGTTGGACTTCACTTATAAGCAAGTATATATGGTATGTGTATCATGGTTGCAATTTCTGTCTCTTAAAAAGTCTTATTAAATAATGGAAAATAAAAATATAATTCAAATAATCACAATTAAATTCCTTTGAATGAAAATGGTAAAGTAATGAAAAGCATAAAAGACTTGGATATCATTAATGATTTACAACCTGTCCTAAATCATCTGAGCAGGCTTTCTTTTGTGTAAAACTATTTTGCTGTCAATGAGTCTGTTAATCAGAAGAAACAAAATCACTCACCTGCTTACACATTTCTTAGTGTATTTGATAAGGGAAGTCTAGAATCTTCAACCAGTGCAAATTTGATTAATTTCTTATGCATGCCATTTGAGCAGAGTATTATACTGTGACCACATTCATTAACTTTTCCTCTTCTGCAGGATAAATTCAGTTCTACAGCATGTACCTCCACCATATTTTGTGAATAGCTTGCACTTGGGATAAGGAAGAACTTTTAAGGTTAAAGGTCAAGGTCACTGTGACTGAAAGAAGAAAAATGGCTTTTGCACAATAACTGAGTTCAGCACCATTTACAGTTACCATACTTTCTGGATACCTTTCAATTGGGACAGGAAAGAACCCTATCAATTTCAGGGGCAAAAGGTCAGAGGCCAAAGTCACTGTGACTTTGAGAATAAAAATGGTTTCTTCACAATAACATTAGTTCTGCACCACAGATCTGAATCAAACTTGATGGATAGCTTGCAATTAGGGTAAGGTAAATGCCTATTGATTATGGGGTCAAAAGGTCAAAGATCAAGGTCACTGTGACTGAAAGAAGAAAAATGGTTTCTGCATGATAACATTAGTTTCACATCACATATCTGGACCAGACTTTGTTTATATCTTGCACTTTGTGTAAGGAAGGAGTCTGTTGATTTGGAGTTTAAAATGTTAAGGGTTAAAAAAATCTGCACAAAAATTTGAGTTCTCATCCATGCACCTTCACCAAAGAAAGAAACCTGTTGATTTTGGGGTCAAAGGTCTTGGTCATTGTGACTAAAAGAAGAACAATGGTTTCTGCATGATAACTTTTGTTCTAGACCATGAACCATGGCCCAAGTTTGTGGATGGATTGCACTTTGAGTATGGAAGAGGTCTATTCATTTTTAGGTCTAAGGGTCAAAGATCAAGGTCATTTTGTTGCAAAGTAAAATGATTTTGCAGAATAACTTTTATTCTAGAATAAGTTCCTTTTACCAAACTTTGTGGATGGATTGCACTTAGGGTAATAAAGCAATATTTAGATTCTGGAATATTGAGGTCAGAGGTCACAGTTATGGTAAGTCAATTAAGAAAATCATGGTTTCTGCACAGTAACTTAGTTCAAGAACACATACCTTGACCAAATGTCAAGGTCATTGAGACCCATTGGTTAATAATCTTCAGAGTCAACCATGCTCTATTAGTTCCTACATAGAGGACTGTTAAACATGAGGTGGACAAATAATGTGCCATTCATGGTACTCTTGTTAAATATTTATTGAGCTATCATTTTATGGACATTTGTAATGGTACTTTTCCCCAGAGTTCTCTTTGCAGTGAGCCCTTACTTGGGGATAGACAATCAGCTAAGAGTAGCACAAGAAAATGAACATCAGCCTATATTTGTTTATAATTATTTTGGAATGCTTGGAATCCTTAGCTATGTAAAATTATCAAGTTTTAAAAAGTGAAATGCTCCAACATTTCAGAAGGGATCATCCTTAAGACACAGCATTGAAGTCGGTAGTGGCATTAGGAGCTACAGTAACTTGACTGTCTGCATCATATTTGCAAGCAAAGGGTTGTTGATCCATCTTGTTCCACATTGACATGAAACAAAGGTGGTTGACTATTCCTGGCTAGAGAAGGTGTATCAGCGAATCCAAATACAAGTTAGTGTAGTGTATAAAGAGTGGTAAAAGCAGTTGCACTGAATGAGAAACAAGAAGAATGGTGTTTGGTTGTACAATTGAAATTGATGACATATTTATACTACTATATTGTTACGACTCTTTGGCCGAAATATATATAACAGAAAGAAAGTGAAACCAACAATGTAAGTAAAATCAACAAGCAATTTATTTCTAGACAATTGAAGTGAAAATTCAGAAGTCACTTACAATTTGTGAGTTAAATTCCAAAATAATCTTAAATGTCCTAATCACAAGTCCAAAAATATATAATGTTCCGAATGAATTCCAATAGCCTTGAATGTCATGATGTACCACAAGTCTTGAATGTCCTGATGTACCACAATGGTGTAATCCAGAATGTTTTGAATGAATTCACATAAATCCCAGAAAGTCCTAAAATCTATGATCACTTTAGTGTTTCCAATGAATATTTTAAATAAATAATTTATCTCTCAATTATATCTGATTTCAACAACACAACAAAATTCCTTACAGACTGATCTTTTAGAACCTGTATTCTAGCATAGGAATGAATTCGTTTACCAAAATCTGTATATAAATACACATGCCTACATGACCTATGTCACATCGCAATATGAGTAATTCTAATGGGAAAAATACTTTGTGTACCTGACTTTTGTCACAACAAGTTATGGAAATAACAGTCCAGCTGCTAACAAAAATCGGCCTTGAATTCAAATGCTATGTAAACATGTTGTTTACCATAATCTGATTGAAGTACAACTTACAATCATGGACACATATTATAAGTTCAATATACATAACAATATCTCCAGAGTATATTTTCCATGCTGATACTTTGTTTAACACAAAGTGGCAATATCAGTTGCTTCTGTACTACAAGTTTGCCCAAGTTTAGCATACTTTTTCCTTCAATTTTTTCTTCTTCTCAAAATGTTATAAAAACTTTGGTTTTCTATGGTTCGAAGTTACAGTTATTGTTGTTTCTTATTGGAATCTTTGTCCTAGTTGGAGCACAGCTGTCCTGGCACCCACGAGAATTGCCTTTTCCCATCTAGTTGAACTGATGTCAAAAACATACTCATATGACTATGCACCAGTGATTATCTGAATTATTGTGTGCAAGGTCTCAGTATTAATCTGCCAAAGAATAATCAGTGTATATTTATGGAAACAATTACCTTAGATAATGCGGGGCCCCTGGTGGCCGAGTGGTCTAAGGCGCTCGCCTTTACAGATCACTGACATCTCACCTCTGTCCTTGTGGGTTTGAGTCTCGGCTCGGCCAACGTGGGTATGTGAGAAAGCTTGCCAGTAGCTTACCGTGGGTCGGTGGATCTTCCTGGGGTTTTCTCGGGTTCTTCCTCCACCATACTGGCCGCCATGTATAGCCTATCATGTGCTGAAAAATGGCATTAAACCCATAACAACCAACCAACCAAACTTAGATAATGCTGATGCGAACACAGCACAGCATGCAATTATTTATTTATTTATTTTTACTGCTGATCAGTCCACTTGGCTCCACAAAATGCATCCAGCCAAATTGTTCCTGTAGAGCATATTGACAGATAGGAGATAAATGTAACTTATGGCAATGTCACCACTTCAAACTAAGCCATCCTCCCCCACACACACACCCTAAAAAAATAATATATATATATATATAGAAAAACAGTGTAGGTAATGTTGCTAATGTTGACTTTGTGTGTGTGTGTGTGTCTGTGTGTGTGTGATTGGCTTTGTTAAAGTTTTGGCTTGTGTACATGGATTTATCAGTGAGCAGTAAGCACTTACAAGGGTCAGTTGATTTAAAGTGGTCTCATGCAACATTGTACTTGCTGCATCTTTGTTATCCAGTATGTTCTTTTTTGTGATCTCACTGCCCCCGTAAATGAACAAATAAATTAGAGACAGTCATTGTATTTGTGTAAAAAAAAATAAAAAAAACTTTTGAAAATTTAAAGTTTTTTCTATTCAGCTATCCATCCATTGGTGTTTCATACATACATGTAGCAAGTATGAACTATATTGACACCTTCCTTAAAGCCATCCTTTTATCTTGCATTTTAATACAAAAATGACACAGCTGGGACTTCAGTTTAATTTCCTGTTTAAAAAGTTTTGGAAACATGCCCAGTTCATTATCATTTCCTTTGACAATGTCTGATCCATTATTGAGCATTATATGTCCAACAGTTGGACTTGCATACAACAAATATCTTATGAACAGGAACATTTGTGCATTTAATCTTAATTCTATCAAGACTTTATTTGTGTTTGTAAAAAGCATATGCCTCACTGCAGAAAAAAAAGTCCAGCTAAAAAAAAAGTGCAGAAACTTATTAAATTTAAAAAAAATTCTATAATGGCATGAAACTTTAATCATGTTATCTGCATACTGTATATACTCACTTATACTCGTTCAACTGCAAACAACATAGACCCTGATCTGTAATTGCATGATGTACTGGTGGATCAGGGCTATGTTGTTTGTTCGCCTGATTACTCCTAACAAACTGCAATAGACCCAGATCTGCCAGTGCGTTATGCAATGGTTGATCTAGGTCTATGCAGGTTGCAGTGGGACCCAATGTATGAGTGAGTATATATGGTACATGCATGTACACAAAAATGTCTCCCAAATTTCATTTGACTACCTCAAGTTGTTTTTGCATAATTGTGCTTAGGCCCCCCTGCCCCCCCCCCCCCCAAATATGTGTTTGTGCTAACTTAACCGACCATTTTTTGTAGTGTCCAATTCTACCTTTCTTAAAAAAGAAAATAATGCAAAAATTTAAAATTCATCTAAAGATTTCATTAATATTCGCTATGCTCTGTTCATACCAATATGGCGTACTTAAAAATATATATTAAAAACCCTACCTACCTACCCTATTTTTTTTCATGGCATATTTTTTCTTGTCTAACCAGATTTTATTTTTACAAAAGTCCAGAAAGTTTAAAAAAATCTGTAAATTTGTGAAAACTTGATGTAACGGCTTTAATCAGGTCATCTACATACATGCATACAAATATGCCTGCAAAATTTGACTTGTCTATGTTGAAACTTTTTTTGCACAATCTTGCTACCGGTACTTATGTTAGCTTCTAAGGAAAGTCTGACCTATATAAGGACAGGCTGACCTATATAAGGACTGATCGATAGACAGGCTGACCTATATAAGGACAGATGGATAGATAGGACAATATGCTTCAGCTCCAGGCAGTTGAGGCATAAAAAGGGGGAAAAATAATGTTTACATTCAGACCTAAGTAAGTACAAAGTTAAATAATGAAATTTAAAAAAATAACAAAGTGTGTTCCAGTTTCCATTGTATTTCATGTACATGTACTGTGTTGCTGATAGATCAGAGTTACTGTTTAAAGATCACCATGTTGACTGACTGACTGATCGATTATTTGATTGATGTATTTCATGATGAAATTTAAATAAAAATTTGTTTTGATGATAAAGCTGTGTACCTGTGAAAGAATGTTAACACCCTTACCTTTATCTTGTTGGACTTTGTTTTTACCTTTACATTTTTATAACAGAATTTTTAATTAATACTATATTGCCAGGATTGTGCTGAAATGCTGTTGAACCCTATACATATACATACATACATACATACATACATACATACATACATACATACATACATACATACATACATACATACATACATACATACATACATACATACATACATACATACATACATACATACATACATACATACATACATACATACATACATACATACATACATACATACATACATACATACATACATACATACATACATACATACATACATACATACATACATACATACATACATACATACATACATACATACATACATACATACATACATACATACATACATACATACATACATACATACATACATACATACATACATACATACATACATACATACATACATACATACATACATACATACATACATACATACATACATACATACATACATACATACATACATACATACATACATACATACATACATACATACATACATACATACATACATACATACATACATACATACATACATACATACATACATACATACATACATACATACATACATACATACATACATACATACATACATACATACATACATACATACATACATACATACATACATACATACATACATACATACATACATACATACATACATACATACATACATACATACATACATACATACATACATACATACATACATACATACATACATACATACATACATACATACATACATACATACATACATACATACATACATACATACATACATACATACATACATACATACATACATACATACATACATACATACATACATACATACATACATACATACATACATACATACATACATACATACATACATACATACATACATACATACATACATACATACATACATACATACATACATACATACATACATACATACATACATACATACATACATACATACATACATACATACATACATACATACATACATACATACATACATACATACATACATACATACATACATACATACATACATACATACATACATACATACATACATACATACATACATACATACATACATACATACATACATACATACATACATACATACATACATACATACATACATACATACATACATACATACATACATACATACATACATACATACATACATACATACATACATACATACATACATACATACATACATACATACATACATACATACATACATACATACATACATACATACATACATACATACATACATACATACATACATACATACATACATACATACATACATACATACATACATACATACATACATACATACATACATACATACATACATACATACATACATACATACATACATACATACATACATACATACATACATACATACATACATACATACATACATACATACATACATACATACATACATACATACATACATACATACATACATACATACATACATACATACATACATACATACATACATACATACATACATACATACATACATACATACATACATACATACATACATACATACATACATACATACATACATACATACATACATACATACATACATACATACATACATACATACATACATACATACATACATACATACATACATACATACATACATACATACATACATACATACATACATACATACATACATACATACATACATACATACATACATACATACATACATACATACATACATACATACATACATACATACATACATACATACATACATACATACATACATACATACATACATACATACATACATACATACATACATACATACATACATACATACATACATACATACATACATACATACATACATACATACATACATACATACATACATACATACATGCATGCATACATACATGCATGCATCCATACAGTATCCTTTTCATATATTTTCATATCAATATCGTGTTGTATCTTCATTACATCAGTTACATTATAATTTATTGTTCAGTTACATTAGGAGAGTAGTAGTTCAGTGATTCCCCCTTTTTATAAGCCACCCCTTCTAAAATAAAAAGGTGGCCTGTCATGAGGAGTACAAAATGGTTAAAATGTACTAATTCCGGTGTTGGGGAAGGTGGCCTTATAACTTATAAAAGGGGTGACCTTTCTTGAGAACAGCTTTACAAGAGGAGAACCAGTGTAATTAATGGAGATCTGAACAAGAATAATTCACAAAAGATAGGAATTGTGAAACATGATATTTTGTGCTGCATGTGTGAAAGAGTGAGCATTTTATCAGAGTATTCGTGACAGGAAAGTATTAGTACATAGAAAAAATATCATCATTACCTACATATATGTCCATATGTACAAGTCATAAGTGTAGCAGTTAATCAACATTATCTATACAGTATGTGGCAAAAAATACCATATACAGGGCTTGCATTTAGTGGTAGTCTGCTAGCCCAAGGCTAGTACATTTATTGTCAGACTAGTAGTTTTCACAATTTCAGTAGTCTGATTGCTAGTAAAGTTTCCGATGCCACCAGGCAGTGAATGAAGAAGGACTTGTGAAGATTCATTTGGTCTAGTGAATTTCTCAATCTACTAGTCTTTCTGGCTTCAAAGAAATTTACATGTACGTTAAATTCAGGACCTGTATTTTAGAAATTAACATAATTTTAAATATTTGTTATTTGACATGTTGGAGAAATCCTCTCCTTCTTACCATATTTCTCCATTGAAAGGCCAGTGGGGGGGGGGGGGGAGGGGGTCTTCCCAGTAAGTTTTTTAAGAGGTGAGTTTGATCTTAACAAATATAGCATCCAACTACAGGTACTGAAATGTTGCTAAAATTTATATATGTCTGGGATGGGTTTTGTATTCCAGTATGGGCTTATTACTGGAGAAATACAGTATTCACAGTTTATAGAAGAATGATATTGTACAAATGAATGTTCTTTGGAATTTAAGAAGCCATTGTAAGAAGTGATGCAAATACTGCACCATAAAATGTTAAATAGTTGAAACCCCATAGGCACCCATTATCACCAGCTTTCTACTATTTATTGTCTTCAGTCAGTCTCACATTACTTTTATGCATCGTCATATTTCCATCTGGACAGTACATAGAGAACAGAGATTAGCTACAGGAGTAATGAAATTTTGATACATAATTCAATTACATCTAATGAGTCATTTAATTTCCACAGTTTTTTTTTGTTTTTCAAAACATACTATTGATCTCTACAAAAATTTTGACTTGCGATTTCAACCAGTTTTATAATACACCTTTATATTGAACGGACCTTGAATAAGTTGATTTTCCAGTATTCTGCTTCATCATTTAGAGGAGTTATGGCCCAGAATTTCCATTCATCTGACTTTTTAACTTTTGTTAACAACACAAGTTCCTTTTTAGCTCTAGTGGTCATAGACCAAAAGAGTTTATGGGATGGCCTGTTGTCTGTTGTCCATCTGTCCATTAGCACAAGTTAGTTATCTCTACTCCACATCTACTTGGAGCATTGCCATGAAACTTTACACACACAGTCACCCCAAGGTCTGATTGATCCTGAATGAAAATGGTGCCACTTGGACATCTCATATGGTCACAGTGGCCATCTGGAAAATATTGTTATTGCTACTCTCTCTGAATGGATGGTCATATCAACATTTCACTAAAAGACCTCATATGATGTCAGGTTGGTTCTAAATGAAAATGATGTCAATCTGACATCCAATATGGCCACCATGGCAACCATCTTGAAAATCTTATTGCCACTCCTCCTGAATGGAAAGTCATATTGACATGGGGTTTTCACCAGAAGACTTTTTATGATATCTACATGTAATTAGTTCTAAATGAAAATGGTGCCAATCTTACAGCCAATATGGCCACCATGGCAACCATTTTGAAATTCTTGTCATTTCTACTCCTCCTGAATGGAGGGAACTGAGGTAGCTCAGCTGATAAAGCATCAGACTTGTAATACAGGTAATGCCCAGGCCAGTCCGGGTCAGCTGCCTTGGTGTGTCAATGGGAAAGGCACATAGCTCCTATTTCCTTGGCATGACATAGTCTATAATGTGTTACAAGTGCTATTAAAAGTCAACAAAACAAATCTCCTGAATGGATGGCAATATTGACATGGGTTTTTCACCAAAAGACTTCTTATGATATTTAGTTGGTTCTAATTGAAAATAGTGCCAATTTTACAGCCAGTATGGCTGCTATGATAGCCAGCTTGAAAGTCTTGTTATTACTGTTCATCCTGAATGGATAGTTATAGTATATTGAAATGGGGTTTTCACCAAAAGATTTTTAATGATGTCTAGTAGGTCCTAAATGAAATTGGTGCTGATTTTATATCTAAGTTGGTTGCCATTGTGGCCTTTTAAAATAAAATCGTGTTATTATTCAAGAATATTAGAGATGGTTTCAACACTCAGCAGTTGAAAAAAAGAAATGGTCTTATCTTGGATTCCAAGAAATTATATTTGACCACTAGAATGTCAGTCTCTTAGAGGGACTCTTGTTTTAAAAACCCTGCCGAGCAAATTGTAGTGAGTGGGGCACTTTGTGATGCACCCATCACAAATACTCTGGATCAAGCAATTCTCATTTCTGATAACTGCATGTAGTCTCTTTCACAGCTTTGCAACAATGGTTGAACCCAAGTGTGATCAGCTTAGATTTGGATCTGTACATTACAGATTAATATGCTTTGCAGAAAGTAATGGTTAAGTGGCAAGATATGTTTCCCTAGAGAATTAAGCTAATTTAAATCTTGGATTTTTTTTGCAGTTCTCCCTGGATTTTCCATCATGACTGTCAAACAGATAATGCAACATGGGGCTGCACTTGATGCCAGGAAGACCTTGGAGAAACATTTTAGGGGGAAATTTGCAAGGCTTTAGGAACATGTACATAGCATGGCTGCCTTGACTTCACCAAAGCGAACCGGTGGTGTCTCCATCGTCCGACGGATGAGCATGGAAACCTATATGGTTCGTATTTACACTGGACTATTGAGTCAGGATTTTGAGTTCACATCAATAGAAGCAGAGAAAATGACAACAGCAGAGGATGTAGTAAGGGCTGCTTGTAAAAAGTTAATTTTGAATCCTGCAAGTAATTTTGAATTAGCTGAAGTTTTCATGTCATCAGGTCATTTATGCAAAGAGAGAAGACTGGAGGACAGTGAAAATCCTGTTAGAGTCCAGTTATTATGGCCCAGGATTATCAATGCGGAATATGATAGTGGTCATGGCCTTGTTACAGGCTACAGATTTTATATTCGAAGGAAGGATTTGGAAAACTCCAAAAGAACTTCATCCTGGCTAGAGTACAAAGATCCCAACCCGGTGGATAATTTTCTTACTAACTTCTTAGTTCCTCCCACAAACAACAAGGAATATCCCGATCTGTGCAATTTACCTGATCTTAATGAAAAGACCTTGCTGCAGAACATCAAGGCCAGGTTCCACAATTCCAATATCTATACCTATGTTGGATCTATTCTTATTGCAGTCAATCCATTCAAATTTTTTCCCATTTACAATCCCAAATATGTCAATATGTATCATAATAAACGACTGGGGGATCTTCCACCTCATATTTTTGCAGTTGCTGATTCTGCTTTTCACACAATGTTACGGACGAAAAAGAATCAGTGTATTGTGATATCAGGAGAATCAGGTTCGGGAAAAACGGAAAGTACGAACTTGCTATTACATCATTTAACAGCCTTAAGTCAAAAAGGACTCCATGGAAGTGGTGTTGAACAAACTATTCTTGGTGCTGGGCCAGTCCTGGAGGTGAGTTAAGATAGAGTTTTTTTTATAAAAAAAAATATTATACATCGGTCTCTTCTTAAGATTAAATGCTGCCTAAATTGTCAATGATGTAGTGTAAACCAACACTGGAGGGAGCCTGCAGTATCATGTAGTGAAAAAATGACAAAGGCTAAAAAGGTACAGCTTAGGACAGAGGCTCAAATGTCCATCATGGCTCATTATAAAAAGATGGGGAGAAATTGGTAAAAGTATGCTATTTTGGTGCTAGAGAAGTTGCCTCTGATCTGGGGTTGGTCTCTACAGAGAAGGGCTTTTCAAGAAAGAGTTCACTGTCTCTGTGTACAAAGGTGTAATCTCTTCATTTACAGAGATATTTGGAGAACTGTTTCAATGGGTATCATTGGTAGACTTACAATTTAGATGTGTCTACAATGAGCAGGTAAGTATTCTTGCCATTTATATGAAGCAAGTTCATGTTAAATTGAAGCTGTTAAATTAGCAGTCAAGTTTAAGACTTGTATAGTGGTATATTGATTCATATATCCTTGTGCATGGCATCAATATTGGATATAATTTTGAATTGAAAGCTTGCAGAAAATTCCTTTCAGATGAGCAGCAATTAAAGTAACTTAAATGACATTTGAGGTATTAGTTGTTACTTGCCATTCTTGAATATTTTCCAGGTTCAGTTGGACTGTATCAGAGCTTATCCATAGTCTGTCACGAAACCATGATAAAGCTAACATGTTCACTATGATATCATCTGACCATGGTATCTGCATTTGAAAGCTGTTGCCCTTAGGAGATGGAAGTTACCTCAAAAAGCATTAACCACAACCACCCTTTTCTTTTTTTTTTCTTTTTATTTTTCAAGTCAAGCTCAAGCTAATTTGTGCTATATTTTCATATTTGTAGATAGGTTTACATTGGGCAAATGTATGAACTTCAATTTTGAAGTTTGGAACATTTCGGAATGTGTGCATGAATTGTTAAAAGTGTTAAGTAGTCAGAATTAAGCTTGTTTACATGTACATGTATTATGATCAAAACTGGTAACAAGTATTTCTTAAAATTATCTGTAGAGTCCAGCTGAGCAATTACATTTGTATCCCACAAGCTTTGTATCATACATATTATCAGAGAGAGTTGTATCAGTATTTTGGGTCACTTATATCTAGCCAGTTAAGTATGTAGCCTTACATATACATTGTAATAATGTTGTGGATCCCAGCAACTAGGATTTCCACCCTTCCGATATTGACACTGTGTGATAAGTACTTCCTCTCTTAAATATCCAGCATTACATGTATATATCAAGACATGGTATTAAAGCCAACGGCAGTTTTGTGTGATTCAAGGCTTAAACTTATTTGTTTAAATTTGAATTCATAATTTCCCATCAGAATTTCCTCTGAAAGAAAACTGAAACTGTGTCTTGGAGAAAAAGAATATCTCCCACGAAAAAAACATTGTCACAATTACCATGCATGTTGAACTTGAAAAGGATTAATTTTAAACACTTCTTCCATGTTTCATATACCACAGTAACCACGGTGTCAACTTGGTGTTTGGATTTCAGATATTAAAAAGTTTAAAGAATGGGATTAATGGTCGCAGTCAGTGCGATGTCTTGATGAGGAAGTGCTGTAGTAACAAAATAAAATGTACAAATGATGTGGGAATTATAAGATAGTCAACATAGATTTCTAAAATTTCATAACATTTTCATTTTCATGAAGTTATAATGAAATAAAATATAAATTCAGATCTTGTACGGATTTCATACATGTACTTACATGTACATAAAGTGTACATTTTTGAGAATCTTTTGCAAAACAATGGCACACATACCTGTGCCACATGTTCAGTATGTTAACAGCGTTTGCATTACACTCTCGATCTGATGTTCATGGATCTGCTTTTTTTCACAGTCTTGATAAAATCAATAAAATACAAACAATAAATACGCAACCATTTTTGTAGCATCTTTTTGAAGAAACTAGTCTATGAGTGAACATTAAAGAGAGAGAGTGTAGGGTGTGCTAGATGAAATCAATAAAAACCACATGCAGTTTGTTAGGAGTAATTAGTAGAACAAACAACATAGACCTCGATCTGCCAGTGCATTATGCGATGGCTGATCAGGGTCAATGTTGTTTGCAGTTGGACTTGACTTATAAACGAGTACATATGGTATTTAGAATTGTTCTCTTTGTAAGCAAAGTACATAAAGTGTGATTTTGTAAACTTGTAAATAGTGTCTTGCCTTAGGGATAGAGAGGATAATGTTTTATAGTGAAGACTGGCCATGATGATTCCCAACTGCCATTGTAGATTTAATATATAGGAACTTACTTTATTCCCAGATAAGGTTAGAGATGAATATATAGCTATTAATTATACAAAGTTATTTTGATGTTTCCTGGCTGTAAAAGGTCACCATGACCTATATTTCATAATTTACTGTCTTAACTGGTTAAGTTGTTGCATTTAGCTCATGACCACATGACCACATGAGCTTTTGGCATGTTATGTGCATACTGTCCTTCCTAGAATCATGAAACATAGTGAGTGGATGTGTCCTGATAAGTTCTATATCCTTTTTTTGCCAAAATAAATCTTTGTAACCGATATTTCATTCTCAGTGACTTTGTTCAAATTTTGTTTTAAAAGTTCATTTCTTGGATGCTGTTCATGTTTCAGTGATGAAACTTGATAATTGGATGCATCTCAGTTACTATAATACCCTTAAAACCAAAGGTCACTGTGACCTACATTTTATGCTTTTTAAACATGAGTTAAGTATTTGTGTTTATTATCACGTTGATTCATCCATGCTAGACCTGTGTATATCCTGCTCTACTTAGAAGGCTGTTTGTGACCAAAGCAGTTGGAAGTAGGAAGAAATATGTTTATTCAATGGTAAATTTTCCATATTAATGACTATACATTGTATATTGTTACATGTTACCCTCAGCAGGTTCACTGTGTATTGTATGTATGAATAAGTATAGGAATATGTACTGGCAATCACTCCAAGGTTACTCAAAGCCTGTGACTTTAACCTACTTTCATTAGGTTTCTAGGGGTGGACAGTGATAATAGCTTATCAAGCAGGTTTTAGGAACAATGATCTTAGAAAACATTAAAACAAAAATAACATTAATCTGTTCATTATCAACTTATTACTTCTACTTTGATATGATAGAAAAGAATGTTCTTTTTGATTATTTTATGTCTTTCATGCCTAGTCACAGTAGGTCGTTAGGTGGCTGGGTGGGTGGGTAGGTAGGATGGTAGATGGTTTCACAATATGTCAGCACAATACTGACCATATAGCGCCAATTGAAAGTTCAAATTCAAATTGTAAAATGATTGATTACACTCTGGTTACCAGTAATGTTGTCATGACCCTGAAGTTTTATTGCATTATCACTCCTTTTTTGTACAACATCATTTCGATGATATCATGATGTTTATACTACATTTGTATTTCAGATCAGTAAAATTAGCAACGAGTCATTCTCAACAAAGCACACGGAAGATATATGCCAGGCCATGTGCCAAGGTCAAGGTTACTGATATTGGAAAATTCCATTTTCTTCATTGACCATTACTTGTGAACTGTTGCTGTTTATATCTGACAAACATGTATAGATTGAAATGTACTAATGCTGAGGACACAGCTGATCGTGGTAAATGTGCAGCTCATTATTAGTGCTTTGTATTTCAATGATTTGAAAAGGGATTCATGGGGGTGGCGGTGGGGTGTCTCAAATGGGTATGATATCCTCAATCTATATTTTTTGCTGATATTGCTAAGCTGAATACAGCAATGATACAATAATATAATGTAATAGAATTTTACAGCAGCTCAGCACAAAAGTGGTTATGTAGTGCCACAATAATATAAGCATCATGATATCACGATGATATCCTAAAAAGTGGTGATACTAGTTTATGTTCATGATAACAGCACTACATGTTAGTGACATATAATTGTATCAAATTACTTATGCATAATGCTTTATAATACAATTTTTCTTTTAAAAAAATGTAGTGAATATAGTTTCTTTGGGAAGACGTTCACAAAAATTTTGTTTTTGAAAAAAATTTGTGATTTATAATATATCAAAAACTGATATTTGTGAAAACTTAAGATAAATATTTGAAGGGTAGACACTTCTGGATGTGAAATTTTTTTTAAAAAAATGTACTTTTTGATTTTCAAAAGCTTAATTTGTAGTTTGGTAAGTTGATATCTTTAAGTCCAAGATGAGCAACAGGTCATACTTCAACCAGGCTGAAGGTCATTGGCTGAGGATATATTTTATTTTTCATTAAAAATCCTGCTGGTTGTATTTTGGTCTGTTACAACTTTGAAGTAAACACAACAGTAACCCACAGAGTTTAATTATTCTTCAAGTCCCACCAGTCTTCTGTTCTTTTAAGATTATATGCTGGAAAACCCATTGATTATTTAGTCCACAGGAAATGTACAAACTATTTTAACAGACATTCTAATGTACCAATCAAACCTAAACTCTCTCCTTTAGAAGTTTATGAGTGGAATGGGAAGTTATTTAGGGGTTTGAAGTATTTCCTTTCCCTTAAAAAGTGCTTTATAATTCTATTTTTTGCAGCATCAACACATGTTCTGTGAAGAGAGACCCACATAAAATAACCTGTTGAAGATAATACATTTAATTAATTGTTCCAACAGTACTGTCTGCTACACTAGCTAGAGTATATTATAGTAACCAATTTGCTTACCAATTAGCTGTTATCTTTTAAATGGAGCCTTGCTGAAATTAATGAAATAGTATGATTAAGGTATTCTGGTCTTCCCATCTGTTGTCTGAGTTAGTTAGTTACCGGTATATGGGGTAGTCATTTGCTGTTGTCAATTTTCAAAGCTTCTTATTTTCCCTGTGTTAAGTAGAATCGCCCCCAACTTGGGCAGCATTATGTACACTGCACCTTGAATCCAAAATACATGTATGTAACCCTCCCTCCCAAGTTAGTGTTGACAAGTGTGGAATAAATTAATATATATTTTTCTTTTGCATCAGTTATAACACTCATGATAAGATTGCACTTGAAAAAATTATTGTAGGAAAGAAAGCAGAAGACAAGGAAAGCATTATCTAATTTGGTATCACATGATATGTGTCTTCATTAACAAGATTGAGATCATAATCTATTCTAGGATGTGCGATTGAGGGATTTATGCTGATTTCTCAATAATCCTGCCAAAAAAATCAAACAAATGCGTGAAAATCGCACATCATATTTCCAAGGTCTACCTTTGTTTGCTTTGTTCAGCAAATAAATTCTGGATTTTCTGAATGTTGTGACCTGACCAAATTTAATTTTGCTCATAGGTAGCAGTATTAGAGATCATGCTTATTTAGACTTTTACTATTTCTACCAATATTTTTGAGCGCTTACTGCACATAGAATAAAAAGCATGATTCTGCAATGGCTACCTTTGTATTACGTTTGCTAATCGTGGTTAGTTCAAAGTTACATCAAACACAAATGATTTAAGTAATTATATAGAGAGTGTATATCAGTCATAAAACATCTTGTTTGTTGAGTATTACTAAAATTTCTTTTCTTAAAGGAATAAAATTGGGCCATGGAAACTTGGTTCACTTTCAGTAAATGGAGGGGATAAACAAATTTTAAAAATCTGATTCCAACCAACCAATCCAGTTTATTTTTTTTAGCATGAACAGAACCACTCATATTTTTTAAGCCTAATGGACAATGTGGCAACTAAGTGCTCCAAACTTTCTTTTCATTCCACAATTTTACTATATGTATGAATTTTATTTCACAAGCTTACATTTGTCTGTTAACAGGTGAGTTATATCAGGCCCACTTAGGCCTCTTGTTTTGATGTACTTTATTCCTTGTTGAGACTAACAGAAGAAGTTTTGAAAATAAACTCTTACAATGCCAGGATTGCACTGATGTGCTATATAGTATCATCTGAATACTTTCCCACAATGCACATCATTCAAGTTGAATATTTTTATTTTAAATTTTCATTTTTAGCTGTCAGAGGCTAGTTAGCATGTAGGTGGGCTATATGTGGCTACCTTTGTGTGTCATTTCAATTTTCCCTTAAATAACTCTTTTTGTTTTAATTTTTCACAAGTCTCTAACAGTTATCTTTGCTATAGGGAGTTCATCGTTTCACAGCGATGTAACTTTCACACAGGTACAAGAGGGAGGTAATGCCTGCACCAACTTTAGTGAAGTTAACATGTTTACACTAAATAATTAGAAAATTATGCCACATAATTTGATAGAAACAGCAGATATGGGGTTCATAAGTTTTGAAGATTCAAAATTAAGTTTAAATGGAAACCTCCACATTTTACCTTTAGTTTTTAAAAGTCCTTCCTACAAATGCTGGCTAGGGTCAACTGAAACTTCACTAGACATCAGACTATTTAAATTATGAAAACTACTAGTCAAAAGGAAATTTACTAGTGCTGTTTAGACAGTATTATATTGTGTTTATTGGCAGTGCATTACAGTGCTGTTTAGATAGTGTTATATTGAGTTTATTGGTGTGTATGGGATTCTTTTATCAATAATAAATACATTTTGTAAATTTTTGCCAGTTCTCTTGTAAATTATTGATACCATATATACTCACTTATAAGTCAAGTCAAACTGCACAGACCCAGATCTGCCATTGCATACTGCGCCAGCAGATCTGGGTCTGCAGTTTGTTAGGAATAATCAGTACAACAAACAACATACACCCTGATCTGCCAGTGCATTATGTGACATCAGATCAGGATCTGTGTTGTTTGCTGCTGGACTAAACTTATAAGCGAGTATATATGGTAAGTCAGGGTTCTCATTAGACGTGTACCCTTGGGTTCTGATGCTTGGAATTTAAATTTGACCCATTTCTGATGCATGGAAATTCCAACCTGTATGTTTTTATGCTGCAAGTTGAATTGGGCTGGAGCATCAGTCTTAATTACCCTTGATTCACCTCCGTGTAATTTCCTACTGAGCATGCATGGCCCTAATAAATTTACTGGATGTGCCAGTGATTGTCATTTACTAGACTACTGTTTACCCCATATGGGGCAATATTATCGCACCTATGTAAAGTTGATATGAACTGGGCAGAGCTAACAGGTCACTGATGTCATGCTTAGATATGCATAATTGGATCAATGTTAGATTTTTTGAGATTATCTTTGATGTTTATGATAGTTAGAGGAAGAGGAAATCAGTTATGACTTGATTGGATTAACTTTTGATCAGATATCAGCATTTGTTTCAGTGTCCATCAAATTATAATCAATTAAACAAAACTGGAAAATATGGCGGCTCACAACGCCAATTGTCAAAGGTAAGTGGGCAAACTTTGAGTTCCATTGGCAATTCATTTCCTTTAATTGGTGAAATGTTTAAAAATTCGGGTGTTTTAATTAATGTATCATTCAGTAAGAATTTACCAGACATTATACTCAGTGATTTATTTTGTGCATTGGAATTAGTCGAGATTGAATAACAAGATGGAATAAGTGTGTTATATTAGATGTATTTGTGAACTGTTAAATCACAATGGCTCTTTCAAGTATATTTTATTTTCTGTCTCAGTCTCAGAAATGACCTGCCAGTCATACATAATTAGAAAGAGAAACACTTGTACAAAAATCAGTAATGGCCATGTGTGTTTCTTAACAACATATTGTACAAGTGTTTCTCTTTATTCCACATGAAACAAGAAATCTTAAATATCAGTTTGCTTCACAAATAACGAACAGTCCCAGCTAGCTCATGACTGTCAAAAATAAATTACTCTTGAGATTTCAGTTTTGACTCTTGAGATCTTCATTTTGACTCTTGAGATTTTGGGGTCATTTTGGGGTCAAGGGTCAAATGACTCTTAAGTTTTGAAATCTGTCGAGAACCCTGTAAGTAGATTTTCAGTTAGAATACTAGAACTGCTTCCTAGATTGGCACTTTGTCTGGTTTCTGATAACTACAGGTTTCTGGTCAGGTGTCAGTCTAAAAATTCGTTCTCATTTGTAATGATTTTTCACTAATTAGAATCTGACATGCTTGTGTTGCAAGTATTTTATCTAGGATGAATTGTAACTAAATATGAGTAGCCATCTTGTGCTATTTTCTTCTAACCTTACTTCATTTAACCTTTAAGTTGCACAGATTTAACTTCAGAAATCATTAAACAGGTGTCTTGGCATTCAGGAATGGGTATCAATACAGAAAAAGAGGGCAGAAAGAGCAGGAACATGTATGTACAGTATGTATGTATGTATGTATGTGTGTATGTATGTATGTATGTGTGTGTGTGTGTGTATGTATGTATGTATGTATGTATGCATGCATGTATGTATGTATTGCATTCAATCTAGTTTTTTAACGGAAACTTAAAGGCACAGAGTGGGGGGCGGATCAGACCACACTCCTTACACTATATAGGACACTCATTCGATCGAAAATAGATTACGGGCGCCAGGCGTACGCTTCGGCTCACCCTAATGTACTTAAAAAAACTAGATTGAATACAATACCAGGCTCTTGTTATTTGCACCGGCGCTCTCGGTAGTACTTCTGGGGACGAACGAGTTTTAACAGGGGAACTCCCTCTGCACCTTAGAAGGGAGGAGTTACTCCTGTGCTATGAGACACGATTATCAATTCACCCGAAAATCAAATCCCACCCGCATTATCATAAACAAGTGCAACAAGTCCTTCTGACATAAACTGAAAGCAAACCTACCGGGAGGGAAAAAAATCCATGACCTACAAAGGGAATTGGAACTGACCAATACCCAAGCGGAAGTCATACAATACCCGGACACCGCACCATGGACTTGTAAGGCCCCCAAAATCAATGACGAAGCATTAAACTAAGGGGACAAAATCACTGGAACCCATGTGCATGGTAGCCGCAGTCGTAATCCCGGGGGAAAATATCACACTGGGGGCAAGGCTGCCTGATCACTGCTCCATTTATACAGTCGAGTTTTGGGCAATTAACGAAGCAATAAAATGGATTCAAGAAACCCAAACAGCCAAAACAGTGATAATCAGTGACTCCCACAGTGTGCTATGAACCCTGGAAACGTATAACTCATCCAGCAGAGAAAACATGTTGCGGGAAGTGTACCTTAGACTTAATATCCTGGACCAACAAAATTATATGTGGAATTTATGTGGGTGCCCTCCCACATTGATATTCCAGGAAATGAAAGGGCAGACCAAGAAGCCAAAAGGAAGCTTAAAGAATCTGAAATACATCAATTGGATTATAGCGTCCTGGAAATTTACAGTATAATAAGGCAGAAAATAGATAGTAAATGGCAACGGGAATGGGATAACATAGTAAAAGGGAGAAAACTCTACCTTCTGCAGAAACAAGTTAGCAGGAATATAACAGCCCCTAAATTGGTAAATCCATACGACTCCAAAGTCATAACCCGACTCAAAACTGGAAAAACTCTATTAGCCACAGTTTTGGAAGGTTTTTACCAGGGATAAGAGAAGCTGGCATAAATTGCTCTCACTGCCCCGTCCCGGAAACATTAGAACATATCTTCAATACCTGCCCCAAATAAACACCAGAAAGGGAAAACTTCCAGGAAAAACAAAAAAAACATGAATGCCCCAGCCCAGTACCTGACGTTTTTTACCACCAAAACAACCAACATCAAATAAGTGTATGCAAACATATTGGGGTTCATCTCTGACATAGGAAAAAAGGGAAAAATGTAGCAAAATTAAAAACACCCCACCCACACATTTCTGGTCTCCACACAAAAACAAACCTTAACATTAACCATTAACCGATCACAAATCATTAGGGCAGACAAGCAAGCTCCACGAGTGTTCTCTGGACACAAAAATCTACCATAAGAATAAAAGTTCAGATCAAAATCGCAGGGAGGAACCAGGTATGTCCCCAGCCCTTATGGTGGAGGATACGCGTAGGTGAACCTGGGCCCATGCACTGCAAGTATTTTTAAAAAAAAACTCGGGTTCAACACAACACAAAAGAAACATACGAATAATAGGAAAATAGGATACTATGATAAAACAGCAAAAACCCCAAGTCTGAGGCGAGAGAGGAGGGGCCCTACCCAGGGAGGAGGGGATTGGTATGCCAGGACCACTATGGGCCCAGGTGCGCCGCAAAGGCAACCCAATCCCGGCCTTCAGGGAATGGAGAACCTCCACTCTCATGGGTAAGACTTGGAGTCAAGCCAAACATCATACTCAACGTAAACTTAAAGAAATCACATAGATACAAAAATCAACTTAAATACAACACTTAGACAGAAAGAACAATATTTCTAATATAACAATTTGACGAACATTATTAATAACAAATCAAGCCCTTCCTTTTTTTTTCTCTCTCTCTCAAACTAACCTACACACCCACATACCCCAGCCCTCCTTCGCACAACTTAAACAATTATAACCATCCCCATGCATGACCACTAACTGAAGGAAGGAAGGAATGGATGAATGCACCTTTTATTAAAAAAACAAAACAACCTTTCCTTTTCTTTTAATTACTACATGCATGGTCGTATACTCTTCTTTAACTATCGCTTTCTCTAACACCCACACTGATGCTGATATTCGGAAAACAGGGCAACGCTTCTTGGACTCGACACAACTTCGACACAGTACCAATCAGCCAATCGTACAGAGTTCTATCACTCAAAATTAAATATAGACACGTGCAAGACGACACCTTTATTTCGGCCAAAATCAAAATTTCACACCCTGTACCACTGGAGCCACCATGTGACGCAAAAAGTTCCACTCTCGCTGACTCCGATGCCGCCTTTTCCACCGCCTGACATAAATCAACAGACTGTGCTGGGCACACATTAAAACGGCGTGCGGGTGCTATGCACCCCCACGCCGATTAATTAATTAGCATGCTGTGCATGCAGTAAAGCGCAAGCGGTTTTGCAGCCCGGTAAAACCACTTGACGAACCCCAAACTGATGCTACTGCAACAGTTTGGGGGCAAATTAAATAGTGTGCTGTGCGCACATTAATTCCTCGCACATTACCAGATTGGTCGCACACGAGTATAGTCTAAGTTCATCATCATAGTGCAGGGAGTCAGCATGTAGAACTAGAAGTTTTAAGATTTAATTAAATATGCAAAAGAAAAACCCTCTAGTTTGTCTAATTCCCCAAGTGCCATTACATCAGAAAAGGCGCTACAAAAACCTTCTCATCATGGGACACATCCCAGGGCAAAAAGGTTGCCTCCATTAGTCACCTCTTTTGACATGCAGGAGGGTGCATCAATCCTATTCTATACCCGTGAGCCTGCAACAGGAGAATTAAAGTAGTTTTGATGCAGTTGAGTTTGCATTTGTAGGATTGAAGACTAATCCAAAGAGCAAATAGAGCCAGAATATTTTTTTCAAACTTGCAGTAGAGGTTGTTAAGTGAAGGGAGGTAAAAGCCTCAAATGATTCCAGTAGTAGGGTTGAATTTGTGATTGAAAATATGAAAATGTGTAGCATGCAAACAACTCCGATTGTTGCAATCATTTTACAATGTCTGATTATTTGTATACATGGCCAAGCAGGGATCCTGAAATTCAAATATCTCTTGCTGGACATTTTCAAAAAAATTCATGTGGCAGCCAGATATTTGTGAAATATGATATAAAAATATTCAAAGGAAATATAAAAAGTTGTAACAAAAAGGAAAACATTGCTATACTTAGTTATTAAATGTGCCAGAAAATGTGTGCAGTAATTTTACTTCTTTGCATCACTAGTTTTCTCTCAGACTAATTGTTATAAAAATGATTTTTTTCTGTCAGAAAAGTATACTTTACAATTTCACCCAGCAAATATATTTTATGACCCTATACTGCTTTTAAAAATTATATATTGATAACAAGCAGACTGACTTGCTGACTTGAAAATACATAACACTAAATGATTGAGTCATTTCCAGTCAAGTCTTGGAGGATGATAAGAAAAGTTAGTGCTTGTTGCTAGTATCTTTTCTCATTTTAATTAGGGCCTAGGCTACACATATTATTTCTAAAGGTCTGATACATGTATGTACTGACCAACTGTAACACAATACAGTTAAAATGCACATGGTGTTCGGGACTGTTGTAATGCCCATGACCTGGGGCTATCCTTGAACTACACAGGGTATAGGGTTTTGATTAGTTCATGAGATAAGCTTTCACACATCTAGTTTCTTGTGCTTTGTGGCTACAAAAGTGTTTAAACAATTGGGACAACATGAGGACCAAACAATTGCATGGAATAATTATAGTCACCTTATGGACATTGCACCCTGTCAGTATATATGTAAATAGTAGTGCAAAGTCTTATTTATAGGATTACATATGGCCAGTGGCCAACAGGTCAAATTAGCAAACAGTCATTTGAGCTCATTTGCCGGTCATGTCCAACAAATAAGGCCATTTAAGGATCTCTGGGCTTAATCTAGGGTGAAAACTGAAAAGTGTAAAGATTTCTGGCTTTTCATGTTTACTCTGGTGGCAGAAGCTCTAGAAATGCATGTTCATGGAAATAATTGATCCTTTCCAGTCTTGTTCATGCAAGTAGAAACCCAGTTTCACCCACACATCATTTATCTCTTTCCTATGTTTGGGTCTTTTCTAAGTAGTATTTTCAAAGCAACCTTTAGTACCATCAGGGTTCCATAGCCCGATGTCCCTGACTATTCATTTTCGAAGTTGGGCAAGTACAATTTTCCAAGTTCCTAGTACTGGACAAGTGCTTTTTTCCTATTTTAAAAGGGGCCCCGGGTGGCCGAGTGGTCTAAGGCGCTCGCCTTTACAGATCACTGACATCTCACCTCTGTTCTCATGGGTTCAGGTTTCTGGCTCGGCCAACGTGGGTAATGGTTATGTGAGAAAGCTTGCCAGTAGCTTCCCGTGGGTCGGTGGTTCTTCCCGGGGTTATCTTGTGTTCTTCCTCCACCAAATATACTGGCCGCCATGTATAGCCTATCATGTGCTGAAAAATGGCGTTAAACCCATAACAACCAACCTATTTTAAAAAAGTCGGGCGAGTGCTTATTTTCATGCCACAATCATGTTATCGACCTTTATCTGGCCATTCATGCTTGATTTAACCCATCTCCAGGTATTTATTTACATCCTGTATGACACCTGCTGGTGGTCACTGATAAGTGTTGCATATGTGCACATTCTGTTACCGCTTGACTGCATATTGGGCTAAGCAACTAAAGTATTGACCAATCAAAACATGTGAAACAAGATAAAGCCAGTATGATTAATTAGCAGTGTTTTAAACAGCTTTGTTGCATTGTGTTTACTCAAACTGGATCCTCTCGAACGACATACCCTTTGATTTTAATCCAGCAAGTCAATCCAATTTACCTCTCTGTACAGCGTACATAGCTCCTACTTCTTATGGGAGATAACTCTTTTGTTGCTACCTTCGACAAACATGTTTAAAAATAACGTTTTCACCGCTAGAACACAGAGGAAAATTAACCGATGTTCCTCCGAATTTTCTCACGAGTTTTTGAGAGATATAGATTTATCATTGAAAAGCAGACAACATGGGTTCAGGTATTTCAGTGAAGGTATATTCATAATGTAAACATGTTTTGGACTGAGGACAGTATCATATTAACGTCTGCAAAATGCCACAGAAGTATGAAAAAGAACAAAAAGTCTTGTACGGTTACATTGACATAAAGCCGACTGAAGTATCTCGTGCATGGATGAAACATTAGAAAATTTAAGTGTTTTTGTAGGTATGAAACCATGATACAACTTTTTGAACTTTATAAACTGTCAACCATGGTAAATTCAGTTGTTGCCTTCTAATTGTAGACCGAATTGGCCTCTTAGAATAGAATATTTGCTGAAATGCCAATAATTTTATAATAAATTTTTTTTAATGAAATTAAAAATGTAACTACTTATATTTTCTCTCTTTATCTCTCTCTCTCTTTCATTCACTATTTAGACCACCTATGATCAGTCCCGTATCTTCAATCTCATAAATATGCCATACTTTGACAGATGCTCTTTTAATACCATTGAGACTATATGGGATTATGAAACATTATGTCAAGTTAATAAAAACATTGCTACGTACTTGGAAATGCATGTAGGTGTCATATCCCGTCTAAGGGTAATAAAAAGATTAACCATAGCTGGACACTCAAATATCAGTGATTTATGGGGATCCTGTAAAGGTTTCTAGTGATATTGGACAAGGGTATAAAGTAATTAACATAAGGATATTTATAAACTGCATATAAATATTGTCAGGTCTTACCTCTGTACAAATGTATTTATTTTAGTTGATTTTCGATGGGTTTAAATGTTCGTGAGGCCTTCCACATAGTTTAATCCATCTCAGACATTTCTGTAAGTTTGTTTTTGGCTTTGGAAAAGGCATAAACTTAATACCATTTTCAGATATTGGTCATCACTGTTACACAAACCTCGTTATCATTTTTAAATCCCACTTGTCACATACAAAAGTTTACATGGCTGAGTAACACAACAAAAAAAAAAACGATCTATAAGTTTGTTTACTTATACAACCAATAGAGCATAGCTTGCCTAAGGTAATGATGGAGGGTGTAAGCATGTGTGCGCTGAAATTGAAATTCCCAATTTGATTGGTTGATAGAAACTGTCAATCAAAGTTTGTGGAGAGGTCAATTACAATTATGAAAGGCACTTTACTGACATTAGTGGCGGTTTCCTTTATTAACTGATTAAATGGCAGTGATGAATCTTTAATTTTTAATCGATTATACAGAGGATTAACTTCCACATCCGATATTGCGTTTGAAGCACACACAAAAATGAGTGAATTATGCTAATTAAGGAGCTGTCTCTGTTCATAAGATGTATGTTATGATCACTTTAGAAGTACAGTTGTAGTTGTCAAGCAAGGTGGTATTTACTTTGTGGATGAAATGAATTTACTAAATTATTTTCACAAGGAAGTTAATAAAGAAGACTTTGAGAAGGAAAATTCATGTGAAAGTGGACCGGTAAAACGTAAGACTGCCAGTGAGTGTGAGGTAACTGTTTGTCCAAAATCTCGTAATCAGACTCTGTGGCAGCAAAAAATGTAAAATATGACACTACTAAGATACACAAAAATTTTCAGCCACATTGGGTTGATAGTTATCCCTGTCTTGAAGTTAGAGTTGCTGACACTCCACTAGGAGAAGTCTTTTCAAAACTAAACAAGACTGAAATGAAATAAATGAGAGCTATCTTTCACACTGCGTACAGTCTAAGCCATTATGGAAAACCATTACTTTCATCAGGCCTCTAGGCTCTAATGTATAAGTAGCATGTTATTCCAGATGCATTCATCTTAACCGTGGCCCTTAATTAAATTTCAAAAAAAAAAAAAGGTCATGTGACCCAGACTACACCTTGTCAAATCAGTCATAGTTATTTCAGCACAGATCGCTGTTAGTGACCTGTGCGTAGCACAGCACATGTGGGAGCAAGGGTAGGTAAATCTAACACATGGTACATTTGGTTGTTCAGAATTTTCCTACTGCTTGCTTGTTCTCTAACGCAGTTAGAGCAGCATTATCATTTCTCTGTTTGGTTTTATTTGTTGTTCTCTTTTTCCTTCTTAAGGATTTTGAAAGTTTTTGAGCTGAGAATGAAGTTCATGTGCTTGGCCTTTGGGCCCTGGTCTATCTGTGAAGGAAAATGGCTTCCTCTAAGATAAAGAGAGAAAGGACGATGTCCTTTCATTGTTCAACTCGTGTAATGGAGAATTCTCGGGTTTTGAACCCAGTGGCATTATGCAGAGCAAAACACTGAAACAGAAATTGAAGTCGGCAACTTGTTCATCGAAAAGTAAAGCAAAAAGTCATGATAGCTGCTACATTCTGGTGCAACTGGAAATGCTGATAAATGTTATTGATTTAGATAAATTGTCACAGGACGATGTTTGAAAACTCTGCAGCATGTTAGGTGTTGCCTACACACAGCCAGATTCTTTTTTATTCCATTTGAAAATGAATGGAATGTTGGAACCGAGCCTAATGAGACAGATAACTTGGGCGATATTGAACCCAGTGTGGGTTTGTTGAGTGTTCTCTGATGAATATGATCAGTACGATGACCAGGTTAGCAGCTTTGATAGCAAGTTGGCTGGAGCTTTGTTTGACTTGCAATCTGCTCACAATGAGCCTTGTATTGACTCTAATATGTGGGAATTGCCGAAATTAAAGGTGCCAGAAAGGGGTGAGAATGTTAAGCCATCACCAGCTGACCTAATTAACACTGCTTGTACAAGCCAATGTATGTTGAATGACATAGTTGATAGGTACAAAGTACCACAAAATTGTGAACAATTGTTTCCTCCCAGAGTAAACAAGGAAATTTTGACTGAATTAACTAGGTTCAAATGTGTTCAGACTACAGACAAAAGTTTACAAGATATTCAGTATTTGGTAGCAACTGGTCTGTTGCCCATTCTTGAACGTGCTAAAATCCTTAAGCCCTTAGACCATTTCTAAAAATTCTAACATTTGCTGTCTCACAACCCCAATATCAACTTTCTTCTTTGGA
This sequence comes from Margaritifera margaritifera, assembly GCA_029931535.1. Taxonomy (NCBI): domain Eukaryota; kingdom Metazoa; phylum Mollusca; class Bivalvia; order Unionida; family Margaritiferidae; genus Margaritifera; species Margaritifera margaritifera. The sequence continues at coordinate 3,098,440 of JAQPZY010001685.1, forward strand.
GATGATGTTTGAAAGGAAATTAAAAAATGTCAAACTGGGGTGAAGTTGGGTCGTAATTCTTACAAGTCTGATAGTTTTAAAAAAATTTCTGGTTACCAGAACAGAAGAGGTAGCGGGCCATTTGTGGGTTCCAGTAGACCAGGGCCAGGTGGGCCAGTTAGAGGTAGGGGTCATCACTGCACACTACCACATATAGATATCAGCTTGCTACCATGGGTGCAGACTGTGGGAGAAAAACACCAGTTCCATTGGCTACAGCTCCCCAAAACATGATCTGTCAGATTAGAGAAAAATCAGGGCTTTAAGTCTGGGGTGAGTAACTGGCAAAAAGTAATGTCTTGCTTCAATGCATGGAATGTCTTGACTGCTAACCAATGGATTTGAGAGGCTGTTCAGGGGTATAGGGTTGAATTTGATCAATTACCTCATCAGGAGAAATTGCCAAATCCGATTCTATGTTCATAAGCAGAAAAAGTTTTGGTAGATACAGAGGTTTTAGAACTTTTAGCGAAAGGTGCTGTTGTTCAGACTGTAAATGAAAGGCATCAGTTCTTTCAATCAAATATTTTTCTGGTTCCAAAACATATTGGCAATTTTCGTCCTGTTATTAACTTGTAGCATTTGAATAAGTTTGTCAAATATGAACACTTTAAGCAAAAGACTTTCTCTTTTGTTTTGGAGTTGATTCAGAAGGATGACTTCTTCACCTTGTTGGACTTGAAGGATGCTTATTTTATTATTCCCATTCATGAGACAAGTCAGAAATATTTAAAGTTTTTTGCAATGGCACATTGTATAAATTTGTCTGCCTTCCATTTAGCCTGTCCTCTGCGCCACGGGTTTTCACCAAGATATTGAAACCAGTCTTTGCCTTTTTTATAGCGCATGTTATCAGATGTTCATATTATATTGATGACTCGTTGAATCTGAATTCAGACAGACATGTGCTTAGAGAATGCACACTCAATGTTGCAGAAGTTGGAGTCCCAGGCTTTACTATCAGTTTTTTGGATACAGATGTGATCTTTAAGTCATCTGGTAATAGTGTCCATGTCAACTCAGTGTTCAATTTTTTGTGCAAGTCCATAAATCTAAAACTACATGTAGGAATTTGAAAGTTGGGATTACTTTTTTTCCTTAAAATGATTCCCACCCTACTTGGTGGCAGGTTGGGTGGGTTAGGGAGGTCAAACTGGTTTTTATATATTTTGATAGAATTCAGTGCACATTTCCTATGATGCATGCCTTTATATTTGGAATATTACATAAATGGACTGTTAAGTTCTTAAACCAATATTGCCCCAGGGTCTGTCTTTACCCGTTGGGTCCCTAGCCCATAGTCATATCTTGGAAACCATTGAGATCCCCACCCCATATACACTATCTCGACATGAAAAGGTCAAATCATTTATGCAACCAACATTGGCCTCTGGGTCTTCATCTATTTCATGAGGACTACATACATACATAAATACATACATACATACTGGCCACAGTTTTTGTGCCAGAATCCATGGAAAATCTTCATACACTCCAATCATTTCGCAGAATGGAATTATTTTAAGTATAGATAATGTTTTTTATAGTGGCCATTATATTGAAAAATGCCAAAATTAAAGGTTTTTGCAATTAATTTCCAAACTGGAATTATGTTTTTCAATAAAACATAGAAAAATACTGATATAAGCTCATGTAGAGCATACTATAATAAAATATTTGGTATGAGGTGTAGTGATTAGAAAAGCACTCATGATATTGAAATAACTGCATATTGGGAAATTTACCATTTTAATTTGAGAAATGGTTAACATAATCTTCACAGAATTGAATAAACATTTTCTTTTCCTAAGCCCACTCCCCGTGACCCCCAGAATAGTTGCGTAGAATTTTTAATATCAAGAGGTTTGTGTTGGTGTGTATTAGACTTGTTACTTTTTTAAAACATACTATATTTACCTGCATAACAAACACACATACTGGTCTCTACCGCTATCCATAGTGAATGCCCAAGGCCATTAGGTGGCGACTACATTTATTAGGTACTGGGTAGATCCAATTTACTGCCTGCTGTAAACATGCAACTGTTTAATGTCTTGAATTGATGGTGGTCAATGACTCTTTTTTTTTGCGCATTGGACCCATGATTGCTGCCTGCTTGTCCCCAAATCCCGAAGTTACCCAGTTTTTTTTACAAAGGTTCGACTGACTGTGTGAAGTTTGGTCAGATCTGCTTTAGATCCAATGGGAGTAAGTCTAAAATCTAGACAAAAACTCCGGTCCTGAAGCTGTCGATTTTTTTAGTAAAGAAAATCGTGTCTCAAAATCGCGTTTTTTTCCCCAGTGTATTTATTTAATGTGCATAGAATCTCTACGTTACTTGACATCAGTGTAAAGCTACATCCTTCTTCTTTTCTCTAATACCACCTGCTTGGGTCTATCGTGAACTCTGATGATGTCACAGGCTATTGAAGAAGGTACTACCTCATGATGTAAAATTGCATCTCTCTGCCTTAATGAGTTACTCAGAATTTATACATGTAGGTATGGCAGCTGCTTTTTGTACAAGTCTGCAGTAACTGTAATTTAAACCAGTTAGATGTCATAATGGCAATCATTTTTGTTCGTCACTGAACAATATTGATGCCAGGTCTTCAGTAAATATCAAATAATCTTATATATTAGTGGTTCATTCCTTATTTAATACAGAAATATTGTGTATTTTTTATTTTTCTAGTTTCTACAAATGCACCATTCCTTCCATGATTCTACTGGTATTGTACCAAAATGCATTACCTGATACTCTGGTGAATAACCTGTTACGACTAGGGGTTGTGTAACAAAAGAAAAGACTCAAACACGCTTTCAAGATTTAAAATACAAATCTTTAATTTCCTAAAATATTAAAATATTTCAACAAACAATTAAAGTGAAAGAATTAAAAATAACCTACAGTATAGAATATCCTTAAAAGTCCTAAATTGTTTTAAAGTTCACTGTTCTGGAAGTTAATCCAACTATTCCGAATGTAATAGCCTTCACTGTGCTAATATGTTGATAAGTTTAAGTATATCCAAATAATCCTTGTGAATCTGGAATCTCACAAGTTTTAGAAATGTTTCCGATAATTCCACGGAGCTGTAAAATAATTCAGATTAAAGACAGTACTGAATACTAAATGTACTGTATTAATAATAAATAAATCTCCAAATAAGAATATCCCACACACAAACTGAACCAATTTCGTAATGACCTCTCTATTCACAAGTAACTATGAAGAATCCTTAAACACAGGATTATTTCCTATATATATAGCATTAATGTGCAGAATTGAAATAAAAACCCATACTACGTCTTCAATAAACAGGGTATTTCGAAACAATGCAACCCTCTCCGAACCAATCAGGAATTAGGTTATGCGTGATTCTGCTAAAGTGCTCAAGTACCAGTGTTTTAAACAGTAAACACTATTGATTCATTCTTCGAATGTGACCTTAAACTATAATTCCTATTCAATATAATGTTTAGTCCTAAAAGTACAAGAACTAGGTCAAAAGTTCATTACTCTCTCTCTCTCTCTTGCGGAAAATGTCACATGACTAAAGTTACAAGAAATAGGTGAAATATTGATTGAGGCTACCGTATGTATACTCATCAGACGACAGCTGTTTAGACTAAGAACAGAGATCATAAACTAATAAACTATACCATTATTAAAAGGAAAAATATATATAATTCCGTAACAAACCAAACTTTCCAGATTCTTCTTGCTTGTTTGCACACACTTTAACGTGTGCTCTACCGGAACTACCCATTGCTAATGAGAGATACTGACAGTAGCGAACCTATCAGTCATGTTGATAGGAACTTTACTCTTGGATAGTGGTAATGGCCCATTGCAGACAGCATAGACCCAGATCTGTGTGGGGTCTGTGCTATTCATTCGAGCTGACTGGAAAATTAAACTTACCACTGGGAGGATTGAGCTTGCCAAAAAATATGAGAACATAACAACAAAGGTTTAGAAGAAGGGTAAAATAAAATATTAGATGTTCTCTAGAAATTTTTATATTTATTTTTGCCAATAAACAGCTTATTTTGTGTTCTTTTTATCTTTTTTTTGCACATTAAAAATTTGTGCTGATAATTAGAGACATCAAAATGATGTAGTTGATAGTACAGTACATGTAGATAAAGACATGAATGTAGATGAAGAAGAAAGGAAGGTTTTGAATTGATAGCTGGAGAATAGAATGCATAGATAGCTTGAAGAGCAAAGACAGATAGCTAATAGACTCATCTCCAACTTCATCAATAATAATGAAAGCTTGACTAGGAAATGAGAGTTTTGTAATGCTTTATTTATTTACACACCTTGTTACGGAATTATGTATCATTTTGTTTTTTAAATAATGGTATAGTTTTATGATCTCTGTATAATAGTCTAATAGGTGTCGTTTTGCAGAGTGCACATATACGGTAATTTCATGTGACTCAGTACATTGGTCTTTGGAAAATATTGTCGGTTAAAGCATGAGTCGTATCAGGTGATTCAGCGCGTGAGATTTGTCCTTTTGACCTGCATTCAATGTCTTGACCTGGATTCTATGTTCAATAAGAAGTCAATACTTTGTTGACTTGTAATAACGTCAGTGCACAGGTACTTTAGCGGTGTCATGTATAACCTAGTTTCTGATGGTTCAGAGAAGGTTGTTTTCCAGAAAGATTGAATTGTTTTTAAGTTGCAGTACAGGGAATGATTCATTTTGTTGATCAGAAGTTAGAATAAGATCGTAGTAACAAGATGTTGATTTGAGACGTAGAATAATTGGGTTTTAATAGCAGCAATACATTACCCTATCACTATTTTATAGCTTATTACTTTTTCGTGTCGAAAAATCGCGTCCGTTCGATGTGAATACATCCTCCCACTTAAAGTGGAGAATTTTGTCAACAAGACACATCACACCCGTGCACCTCTCTGCGCCTAGCGTGAACATTCATCTTTTTCATGGACGCCATGGCTAATGGTTGTGTTGTGCTAACGTGACCAGAGAAAAATTGTCTGGTGCGGGTTTCAACCACGTTTGGGTTCTCCTTTCAGCCTAAATTCATCCGGTATTACATTTGCCCATCTTGTCTTATGTGTCTTATGCTGCCCTACGTCAGTATTTGTTCTAGAAAGAGTTTTTCTAGACTACCACGTGTATTCCGCCCTTAGGGGTTAGGGTACACCATATATTTTTCTTTTCAAATACAATTTAGCTCACGGTAAGTCTTGTGTGTTCGTTACAACGTAACATAGACAACCGGGATAGCGCCGCAATTAGCAGGTGCATAATTCTACCAATTAAATATTTGATTAAATATTCTTTTTGCTAAGTCATCAATTGTATTTTTAATACCACGCATGACGCATCGCATTGCTATTCTGTACTTTCTTGAGAACAATAAAGTTTGTCAAGAAAACTAGACTTCTAATCCTTGTTCATGTATATGTATATTGTTTACCTTTAGACAAAATCCACTGTGGTGCATATAGACCACTAAAAGTGTATGCAAACAGAGCGAAGTGAACTGGTGTGCATATAGCACGCGATATATACAAAAAAGGGTGAGTTTTTCACGTGTGGAAATAAAAGGTGAGTTTTACACGTTTTATTATTGTATTATCTTTCATTAAACATTTATTTCAGAGAACAATGTCGGCACAGTCTAAAGGCCCCTTGGGATACCCACCCAGACTGCCTCACATGTTCCAAGGTACACGAAAGAATCGCTGTACCTTCTGCACTAAATGGACGAATGAAACCTGGAATCTTGCCGATTCCAGACGTACATATAGAGGGTGGAAGAAAATACTTAAATCCCCCTCATCGTCTGAATTTTTAGAATTTTCTATTACAGGTACTCAGGCAAAGGGAACATACTGTAAGAAGACCACTACAGATCATAAGAACATTCCGTATTCCCCCCCCCCCCCCTCATCGTCTGAATTTTTAGGGTTTTCTATTACAGGTACTCAGGCAAAGGGAACATACTGCCCCCCCACCCCCCCGGAGATAGGTAAGGTCCCTTCTGTAGGAGGGAGTGAACGTTCCAGGAGTAGATCGTCTCTCCCGGGAAGGGAGAAGACAAGCACCCCTCACATTCACAGCAGCGTGTTGCTGCCTTCCACCAGGAAGGAAGTGCACCGCTTATATCAGAGTAGTGTGTTGCTGCCTTCCGCAAGGAAGGAGGTGCACCACTCGTCTCAGGGTAGCGTGTCGCACCCTCCCGGGAAGGGAAGGGATAAGACGAACACCCCTCACATTAACAGTAGCGTGTTGCTGCCTTCCACCAGGAAGGAAGTGCATCGCTTATATCAGAGTAGCGTGTCGCTGCTTTCCGCGAGGAAGGAGCTGCACCGCTCATCTCAGGGTAGCGTGTCGCACACTTCCGGGGTAGCGTGTCGCACCCTCTCGAAAGGGAGGAGCTGCACCGCACCTTGTTTAGTGATGAAGGCGAACTAGGTTCTGACATATCTATGTCGCCTAACTGGCCATTGACCGGTGACCGGTTTGGTCACCGGGTATTGACCGGTGCCCGGTCCGGTCACTGGGTATTGACTGGTCCGGTCACTGGGCATTGACTGGTAGAAATGACCGGTCAATGTATGATGACCGGTCACCGGTGAATTCGTCCCGGTGGCTGGTTACATCGTCACAGGCCGTCGGTCATCTCGAACCTGTCACCAACCTTACACCGGTCATCACCCAGAGGACTCATGGTGCGGGGATGGGGGATCGGACCGAGACCCCATCTCCCAACTCTACCATCATACCCTGTACAGGATGGGGAGTTTGCCCAGAGGGTTCAGACTAGGGAAGGGGATCGGATCGGGATCCCCCCTTTCCTATTATCCCAATGAATCCGTAGGTGGGGCCCAGAGTAGAAGCGATGCCACGGCTCGTGTCCCACCATCGCCTCCTTGTCAGGTGGCATTCACCAGTAAGTCGGAAGCATAGCATCATCCACGAAAGACAAGCGGTCTCGTCTTTATCCTGGAACATCTAGAACACATAGACAAACAAGTACGGGAAATGGCGCAGAGTACACCTATGTCACTGCCTATGTTCTCCTGCTCTGAGTGTCCTAGATGATGATGCATTTATCTACCCTCATTGGCTCCAATGAGATCGAGGTAGAAACAGCTCTTTTGTCGCCTCCTATCAGTCCCACCAGCTCCTCTCACTTAGATGAATCGGAGGAGATCTTTTCTTTTGATAATGCGCTAACTTGTGCCCAAAGCCATCTTGCGCACAGCCCAAGAAGATCCTTTCCAGTTTAAAAGATCTCCGGGACCCAGCCACAACCAGATCTCCTGCTCCGTCTATATTCCTCAACAATTGAGGAAATGTCACAGAGGTTTTTCCACAGGCCAGCCTGTGCTAGACGGCGTAGAGGATGGTCTGTCCATCCCTCTACTTTGAGACCTTGGTCTCTGCCTCTATTTACTGGGTACATTCCCGAAGTGACCCATTAAGAACCTCTCCAGTTGGATGCAGATGTGTCTCAAGTGGGTATTATAATTGAAGCCTGGGCATGCCTTTCTATTAAAATAATCAAAGCCTTTGAGCAGAAAGGCCGGCATCTGGTCACCATAGCTTCCCATGCAAACCTCTTTTCGGCTACTTTGTTTAGTATAATGAGAGAGGCTGCTCTGAACCCAGTCGCATTACAATGCGTGCTGGAAGCTGTGATCAAGACATCCCGGAATTCACTTTCTTTCGCAATGGTTTTATCAGTGGAACCTCTAACATTGACAGAGTAAGTGGTTGATGTGTCATGGTCTCCTCCGACAACACGTCCGTCGATGCGTATCTCTGACATCTACGAGACACACATGCCCCTTCTCTTTGCGTGGAGGTCTGGAACCTTCTCCGCTGGGCCACCTCGGAGAACATTTCCCTCCGAGTGCGCCACATCCCAGGGAAGTAGAACGTTTTAGCTTGAAAAAAAAAAGAAAAGAAGGCTCATCTCAAGCGATCTATCCGCCAGAACAAGTTTTCGGGCTGGATTGCCAGTTGCATCATTCAGGCCAGGAGTGCTTCTACATCTTGCCTTAGCAGGTGTTCATATCAATAGCAACAACAAAACAAACTCTTGCACATTCACTGGCATGTGTTTTAATAGCTGACTGACCATTAACTCTATACCCCCCGCAAGATATCGCTGCCCGATTTCACAAGTTATCATTTGAAGATGAAAACTTAGCAACTTGTTTAGAAGCTAAATCATCTATATGTAAATAACAATTTGTGTTTTAATAACATAATCAGTGAAGGCACTTTCTTAATGTATATTTTGAAAATTTGATCTGTCGTTCTTGCATTATTTTCTTCATAAAATCAGTTTGAAACCATAAGTGTACCTCCTAAGGGGTAATAATGGTGGACATCGCTGTGTCTCGGAAGTAGAGTCCACATCTTCATTAGACTGTCTGCTTTTGTAATTCATTGGGCACATAAATTGAGGAAATTATACAGTTCTTGAAAAGCAAAGAGTAAATATTATGTGATTAAAATTTGTTGGTCAAAAACGTATGGGACAATGCTATGTTGTGGAATGGACGATAAGTGCTGTAACTTAAGGTTGTTGTTTTTTTCTTACATCACTCATTTTTGTGAAAATACGAGATAAAGTAGCAAAGAAAAAATATCCAACTAATACACGACATTATTACGAGTATGTAGACAAATATTAAAACCATAAATTGTCAATCCTATCTAGGGATTGTTGCAACAAAGCAAGAAAGTGAATCATCATATGAAGAAAATCTGTTTCTAAAAATAGATGCATCTACATGGCATGCGTCGCGCCATATTTTCATATTTGTATATAGCTGTTTGCCGATTCAGTTACTTTATGTTTCATTTCATTTTTTCACATGGATTGCATCACCGTAATTATAAATAGGTATAAATAGCTAATCAGCTGCCACCAGAACAAGCAATTTAATATTTTTTATACTCTGAAAAACTTCAGAAAAATAGTGTGGTGGAACTACCCTCGCTACAAGGTGTCCGCTTTATTTGGTTGGTTATCGTTACCTAGAGGATGATCGACCTCGGTCTTATTGCCCGGATCGAGTAAATAATAATATAAATTAATAGATTTATAGATGGAATATATAAAGATCTGAGCAGATATATATAGAACAAAATAACATGAGCCCCCATACATGAAATATAATAATTTAATCAATTACATTAACAAACTGGGATAATACATTACATTAGGAAGATACACTTCTTTTTGAAATAAATCATTTACTGAATTTCAACACAAATATACTTATATAAATAGCCGAACTGTTCAAACGATAGAATTAGTTCATCATAGAATCGAGTATACAATCGAAGTCATTGCCCCTGCATAACAGCATAACCTGGTTAACGCTGGACCCTCCAAATTCACTGTTGCTGTTCTCTTTGTTCTTTTGCTTTTTTCCCCTCTGCACTCTCTATCTCACCTCTGTCGGCCCTCAACTTTGTGTGGGTAGGTGGATACGTAGGTACGTAGGTGGATGGAGCTATTTCCCCTTTCAAAATAAACAGAGAAGTAACTTAAATCTTCTGTCAAATATCCTTCTGGGAGTAGAGCAATGCTCCACTCTCGTTACGTCAGATATCGTCCTATCGGAATTCAAACAGATACCAAAGGCTATCTGGTCAGGCCAAATTGGACAGACCATAAACAAACCTAGTTTCAGAAGATTAATGTATTTTCTGATGGCTATTTCATCACTGACTCAATCTAACAACACACGAGGCATAACAGTTTCAGTTCACGTCTTAATTATACAAATAAATCAATGAAATTCACTTCATGGCTTAACTACATTAATTCCAGTGAATACTCAAGTCTTTATCATACATGAAATCATCTAAGACAACTTGTATCAAATAAAGTAATGCATGAAATCCTTAGAATACATGATTCCTATAGCAATCAAGATGATAAATTCAAACAATTCGTCAAACTCATATAAAGATGATTATTGTACTAATTCAGACAAATTAACTCAAACAAATAGTTATGCTCATATCAAGAAAATTGATCTATGAATTTAAACAAATAAATTCATGCAAATATAAACAAATAAATTCAAGCAAATAATTATATTGGTATCAACGAATTGCATGAGATTGATGCAAATACCTTGTGCTTTCAAGCCTCGCTTGCTTTTACCGCCAGAATTGTGTCCGTCAACTTTCCAGACATCCGGTCCCTTGAATAATTGTTTTTACGAGAGAACTTCTTCAAAATTCAGTCTCGGAGTCAAATCTATTTCTCTTGCAGACAAAACTTAGACTGACTAAATTTTGCGATGGGGCATATTAAAAACCATGAAATTTCTTCTGGGAAACACGCCCCTTATTTAGCGTAGCCAATCAGATTAAACGGATCTACCACCTTTTATAAATATGCGACAATTCGGTCAGCGTAACCTTCTAGATTTCACGCTATTTAAGTAACTGATTCTGAACAATCTCAACTCTGACATTTTCGATACCAAGATTGAAGGTAACCTTTTCCTTCCAATCTGTCTGACCCTTAAATAAACGAATGCTTAATTAAGAATCCATCTCTCCCCCGAAACAGGGACATTAAACCCCTCTCAGTCTAGCGATTTCATACGGTACCTCTCCTAATAAATCTAATTAATTGTTCTCTGTCAAACTAAATGTTCTTACAGAAATCGACAGAAATTTGCATCCTTACAAATAGTAAAGTCAAAAGATTCACAGTTACTTTCGAATAAACTTCCTCAAAATGCAGTTGTAAAGTTGAGATTACTCATTAGTGACCACTGGTTTGAATGAATGAACACTATAATGTTGAAGACACATGTACATGTGCTCTCAAGTGCATGTTATAGGGGTTGTTTCAAACTTTTAGAACTTTTTCGACTCCCGTTTTCTGGTAAAGAAACTACAAAAAATTAATTTGTTCTTTAAGTGGCTGTTGCGAATGTATTTTTACCTATTTTTAATGACAGTATTGTAATCTAGGTGCCCCTGCTTGATCCCTGTACTATGGGTGGCTTCGAGGCATCCTAATACCTCCACATGTTCGTATTGGGAATTGGAAGTACATGTAGCATGTGTCATCAGACATCACATGGACATAGAAGAGTTTTTAACTGGACTTGCAAGTGTGCATTATTTGCAGACTATACACAAGTTTTTTCCCTTGTCATCTAATCCAGCAGATTGCTATGCTCTAGATTCATGAGTGGTCATCAGAAACAATTCACCATGGTTTCTGTTATTTCTTTTAATATGACAAAATATAGAATTTGTAGATTAAATTTTATTCGATGTACATAAAAATCCAACTGGTCAGACAGACTGGCTACTCATTTCTTGTGCCAGTCCACTGTAAAATTAGCTGGCATCAGACCAACAGGCTAGCGGCAATTTCGCACACTGCCTTCTGCTCCCTAAAGAGCTGACCACTAAATATAAGGATCTAAGGATATTGTGTATTAGTCTTAAGGAACAGCTTCAAGGTCATTGTTTGAGAGTTCACAGTAAACTAAATGGTGAGACAGTCAGATAAAAAGGGAATGTAATTTTAGCAAGTACCTTAATTTAATTAGGATAAGTAGTATAGGAGAGGATAAGTAATATGTTAAGTCATGCATAGGTAAAACTGTATGGAAGTACTGAATTTTTTTCTGCCCTCTAGCTAGTCTTTCCCCATGACCTGATCAACAGGACATGATTTTGTGGGACATTCTTTTTGTTGTAAGGGTCAACTGGATTTCACAACACAGGTTAAACCCATGCTAGCTATAAATGTATGGACTTTACACTGTAATCCAGATCAAATCATCTTTCAAACTGAATACAGTAGTCTATTGCTATAACAAACAAATTGGGATGTTAATTTGGTTTTTTGGGTTTAAGCCATTTTTTAGCACATGATACATGGCGGCTAGTATATTTGGTGGAGGAATAATCCGGGAAGAACTACCGACCCATGGGAAGCTACTGACAAGCTTTCTCAAATACCCATGTTGGTCAAGCCGAGACTTGAACTCACACAGACAGAGGTGAGATGTGAGTGATCTGTAAAGGCGAGCGACTTAGACCACTTGGCCACCCAGGGTCCCTTGGGGTTATAACAAGACATTAACTATAGCAAAATATTTCTCATTATGTATATGTGCTGTTTGGAGTCAAATATGGGTTTTCATTTTATCAAGGAATTCATAATAATGAGGTTCATTATAGTGTATAATTTATGATAGTCTTGTATAGTCTTTGTAATAAATCATTTAGTCTCTATAATAAACCATTTTGGATCCTTGATAAAAGGATGTTCTGTAGTGATTCATTTGAGCAACAGCTGTATATGTAGATGTAATTTGTTATCCAGTAATTTATGATAGTCTCTATAAAAAACCATTTGGGATCCTTGATAAAAAAAGATCTTTTATAGTGATGCATATGTGCTACAGCAGCATGTGTAATTTGTGTTCAAATAGGGTAATTGGTGTATGCAGAAATTTATTATAGTGAATTTCTGTTGTATTAATTAAGGGACCATTTATAATTATCGCATTATGTGTTTCCTTCCTGGTTGTCATATTACATGTACGTGTATGTATATGTGGCCATTTTTTTTTCCAATGAAAAAGAGATAAAAAAAAAAAAGTAATTACATTGGCTGTATCCTTAATGATATTACAATATAAACTTTGAAGTTATCTTATTTATTTTGGGTTAATTGTACAAGTTTATGCAGCTTACTAAACATTTATGTTGGCACAAAATGGCCTTTATGTGGAGGAAACCTAAGGAAACCTAAAAACCACCAACCTAGGATGGTTGTTAATTTTTGCCACACCTTGGAATCATAGACTGGATATAGCAATTACTTTTCCAATGACATTGTTGTAGCCATTCGATGTAAATTATGACATTTAGCTTGGTTTTTCTGACACTATTGTATGTACACTCATGAAACTTAATGGGTGTATTCATCTTAGAGTTACTACTCACCATGGGAAAAAGTAGGTGATGATGACCTACTTTTTACACTCCAGTGATTGCACCAAGTTTGTGCATTTGGCTGAGCTCTCTGACAGCTTTGTTTTTATAGTCATTAAACTTAATGGATGTATTCATCTGGGAGGATACTACTCACCATGTGCAAAAGTTGGTTACTGTGATCTACTTTTCATGCTCCAATGATTATGTTTTTGCATTTGGCTCAGTTTTTCTGACACCATTGTATGTACAGTCATGAATTTTGATGGGTGTGGCGGACGGACCCCCTTCTTACAAGGTGTCCGCTTTATTTGGTTGGTTATCGTTATCTAGAGGATGATTGACCTCAGTGCTATTGCCCGGATCGAGTAAATAATAAAATAAATTATGAATTTTAATGAAGGAATAAATAGAGATCTGAGCAGATATATAGAACAGAATAACACGAGCCCCCGTACATGAAATATAACAATTTAATCAATTACATAAAACAAATTGAGATAATACATTATATTAGGAAGATACACTTGTTTTTGAAATAAATCAACACAAATATACTTATGTAAATAGCCGATCCATTTTAAAACGATAGAATTAGTTTATCATAGAATCGAGTGAACAGTCGAAGTCATTGCCCTGCCTGCCTGCATAACCTGCTTATCGCTGGTCAGTCCAACTTCGATGCTGCTGTCCAGTCAAGATTGATGTTCTCCTCTTTTTTCCCTTCTCCTCTTTCTTATCTCGCCTTTTTCCGGCCCTCAAACTTTGTGTGGGTCGGTACATGTAGGTGGATATATGGATAGGTAGGTGCCTGGATGGAGCTATTTCCCCTTTCAAAATAAACAGAGAAGCAACCTAAATCTTCTGTCAAATATCCTTCTGGGAGTATAGCATTACTCCACTCTCGTTACATCAGATATCGTCCTATTGGAATTCAAACAGATACCAAAGGCTATCTTGTCAGGCCAAACCTGGCAGACCATAAACAGACCTAGTTTCAGAAGATTAATGTACTTCCTAACGGCTATTTCATCACATTAGCATCACACGAGACAACAGTTTCAGTTCCTGTCTCAATTATACAAATGAATCAATGAAATTCACTTCATGGCTTAACTACATTAATTTCAGTGAATACTCACTCAAGTCTTTATCATACATGAAATCATTTAAGACAACTTGTATCAAATAAAGTAATGCATGAAATTCTTAGAATACATGATTCCTATAGCAATCAAGATGATAAATTCAAACAATTCGTCAAACTCATATAAAGAAGATTATTGTACGAATTCAGACAAATGAACTCAAACAAATAGTTATACTCATATCAAGAAACTGATGTACAAATTTAAACAAATAAATTCAAACAAATAATTATATGGATATCAACGAATTGCATGAGATTGATGCAAATACCTTGTGCTTTCAAGTTTCGCTCGCTTCTACCGCCAGAATTGTGTCCCTCAATTTGCAGACACCTGTCTCTTGAACAATAGTTTATATGAGAGAATTTCTTCATATTCTACTCTCAGTCAAGATATCTCTTCCTCTTTCAGGAGAACTTAGACTGATTAAAATTTGCGCTAGGGCATATTAAAAACATGAAATTTCATCTGGGAAACACGCCTCTTATTTAGCGTAGCCAATCAGATTAAACGTATCTACCGCCTTTTATAAATACACGCCAAACGCGGTCAGCGTAACCCTCTAGATTTTTAAATAACCGATTCTGGAGAATTTCAAAAGATAATACAATTTTACAAACAATCCCTGCATCCTCTCAACGTTGACATTTCCGATACCTAGACCAAGTTAACCCTTTCCTTCCAATCTGTCTGACTGTTAAATAAACGAATGCTTAATTAAGAATCAATTTTGCCCCCCAGCAGGGACATTAACCCCATCGCAGTCTAGCACCATTACAATGGGTGTATTCATCTTATAGGTGCTACTCGCCACAGACAAAAGTAGGTCATGCTGACCAACTTTGTTCACTACATTGATTGCATTAAGTGTGTGATTTAGCTCATTTCTCTGACACCATTGTTTATATAGTCATGAAACTTGATGGATATATTCATCTTGGAGGGTGCTACTCACCATGGGCAAAAGTAGGTTACATTGACCTATTTTTGATGCTCCATTGAATATGTTTCTGTATTTAGCTAAGTTTCTCTAACACTGTTGTATTTACGGTCATGAAACTTGATGGGTGTATTCATCTTGGAGGGTACTACTCACTTTGGGCAAAGGTAGGTCTTTTTGTAGGCCTTTGGCCTCACATGTATAAATTAGCATTTTCACCCCAATGCTTGCTTGAGAGGCGCTCTTTAAAGATCAATAAAATCATGTGACACTTGCAATATAAGGGCAGTTGTGTCCAATCCATGTCATATTTCACTTTGCGCTAATGAGAGGTGGTACGTTTACTGAGTACAGACTGAGATTTTCAACCGGGTGGTGATATTTTGTCAAGTTTTGTTTTCAAAATAAATAAATGATAAAATTGCTGCATATTACATTGTTGATACTGTTTATTATATTGTTGATACTTTTACTAAAGCAGCTGTCCTTCGAACGCTGCTCAGGTCAATTTATACCTTGCCTTTGTGCAGTTATAGACTTGTGGTTGCCGACAAGGACGCTATACTGTCACTCACCC
This sequence comes from Margaritifera margaritifera, assembly GCA_029931535.1. NCBI lineage: Eukaryota > Metazoa > Mollusca > Bivalvia > Unionida > Margaritiferidae > Margaritifera > Margaritifera margaritifera. The sequence goes on from JAQPZY010001685.1 coordinate 3,114,145, forward strand.
CGTCAAACTCCAAGATCTCAGACGTTGCAGAGTTCATTATTGCTGGCACTGTTGCTAACATGGATGTATCCTCTATGAAAAAGAACAAAGCATGCATCCCAAGTCAAGTCATTTGTTGACAAACAACAAAGGCACTTGTAAAGGGAGATAACTCTTCCAGGTATAATTTTGTGTAAGACCTGTCAATAGCAAGGTTGGCTTAAGCTTAACAACCGGAAAAATGGCGGAACGACCAAACTTTATTGAATTTAATAATTGAACCCTGGAAATATATAGCACCTTTGCGTGCATTATTGGGTATTTGCGAAAAAATTGATAGCACATGCGATATGCATGCTGTTGTGGAGAGTGATACTTGTATAGAAACTATATGACAGGACCCCCAGTCAGGATTTGACGTTTGGGAAGAAAATGTTAACTGCTGTGCTTGAGAATTTTTGCTAAAATCTAGTGCTTCCTTAGGGGTTGCCTAAAATATAGACCAGGCTTGAATTCTGAATGAAACCTCTTTGATACAAATTTTACTGGGAAAGTTGTTCTACACATGATATTGATCATAATTGATGCAATGGATTTGTTCATACTTTACAAGCACTGAACTCCCATTTCCTGGGCATGATACAGTCAATACAACGTGCTACAAATGCTGATAGAAAAAAAAGAAAACAACAACAAATGATATAAAATAAAAACCAAAAAATAACCCAAACAAATTTCAACTTATTAGAGTCTTTGACTGCTGATCAACACTGCAACCTTACAGTGCATATACGGACATTATATAACATGGCCAAAGTGACAATGAAATGGAACCCCAATATTAACCGATAGGTCTGAGGGTGATTAAACGAAAAGCATATGCAGCTGACAAGAACTTTGTGACATTGAACAGTTTGTAAGAGCTGTAATTTAGCCCATAGTCAAACTTGATTATCTTGTAAAAACAAGGGTTGTAACCTCACTGGGAAAAAAAAATAATAATAAATAATGTGTTACCGGACTTCTTATCTGGTGAGATGATAGTACATATAATTTCACTGACATTGGCCCCAACAGGCACTACAGGTGCAGAGGGTTGAACAGATTTTGCTCATAAAATAATCCCAAACAATATGGCCACATGAATGCAACTCGTTGCCAGAGAAAGAAAAAAAAAATTACATAAGTTTATGCATGACTAAATATGTAGATGTCTTTGAGGCATAACAGTGGCCAATATCTGCTAATTTGATTTTACAAAGATTTACAAGACTGAATTTGACAAAATTCAAAACCAAAACAGAATACCAAAAATACATTACAATTTCTGATGATAAAAAGATTCCAGTATAAATTAAAGTAGATGAAATGTTGTGGAAAGGAACTATAGTACTTTCATAACATAATAAGGAAGAGGTTATTTCAGATCTGTTCATGGTAACAAAACCTAATGGTAAATTCAGACCGGGCATAAATCAAAAGACTTTGAATGACTTTGTGACTCGTGGACATTTTTAAACAAGATGCTTATTTCAATTAGTCTGGAAATAATTACAGGAAAATGATTTTATCAGATCCATTGATATAAGAGATGCTTATTTCAGTGTTCCAATATATGAACATTTTCAAAAATGTATATAAGATGTACAAGTTTAGGTGGAATGTGATACTATAATACCTTATAAATTTGCTGGTTTAACCTTGGGGTTTCAAGTGCACAGAGGGTCATTACCAAAATTTTAAATCACTGTATTTATAGTTCATACAACCTGGGTATTTGTTGCTCCTGCTACCTTGATGACACCATCAACATCAATATATTCCACAATTTTTGCCGAAAAAACCCCAAACTTTTATGCTAGAAAAAGTTGTATCTGAGTTTTATGGTTAAGTACAAGAGGGTGCACTTTATTCTTTTTCAGGGAATTAGCTCATTGGATTTATCATTTATTCAGTTCAATTCAAAGCCTTTCCTTATGGATGAAACAGTTTGAAAAAAAAGTGATATATATATATATATATAGACTGATTAAAGAAAGTTACTGGATTTATCGGTTAGATACTTTGTATCCCAATGGCCTTAATATTAAGGCATTATACAAAATTGTATAAAACTTGAATAAAAGAATTGATATGTTGTATACATATATATATATATATATATATATATATATATATATATATATATATATATATATATATATATATATATATATATATATATATCAGTTATAAAAATATATGATTTTATGCATGATTGTTTGTCTCTACATTTTGATTCCACAATGTAGATGAGTGGTTAGTTCTTTCAGCAGATTCAAATCAACCTATTTGTGGCCATTGACCAGTTGAAGAATCGAACTGAGCCAGTTCACGGGAAAACCGGCCCTATGACATAAAATTTCGATATTTACCTTTTTACATTTTCTGATTGAGTAATGTTTTGAAAATATAATAATATCAATTTTACCAACATAGCGTGTCACTTTTTTCAGCCACTGGCTTGAGAGGGAATCCATACCGCATTCACAATGCAACGTCATGACGTTAAGGTAACGTTACACAAACTGTAACGTTGTAGTTTAACTGTTTACATAAATAGAGCCATTTACAATTTCTCATTAAAGCTTATTTCATGCTGTGAAATGATGTTTAGTTATTTAATACTAAAAAAGTTGAGTTGACCGGGTTCAGTATTTATGATGCAGCTTTTATTATTGGCACGTATATCTTTTAACTGTGTTCAGTCAGGGAATGGATATGATATTGGAGTTGTGACATATTCTTCTGTGAAACTTAATTTTGTTTTCAAATGAACATAATCAAATGACAACAATAAATATATGGTGATGCTAAAATTATATTTCATTATTATAAAATAGTTTCACTAAAAGTAAGCTAAAGAATAACATAAAGCTCCTCACTCCTCTGAGGGTCTTAGACATGTGATGTCCTGATAGCAGGGTCTGACAAATCCCCTCACATTCTTAAACAAATACTCCTGACAATGTCTACTCAATCCTGCACTCTGCATCATGTCTATACGCTTTTCGATCTCGATTGTCTGTCCTGGGATCTTCACAATATTGATTGGGATCTCCTCCTGAAATGAGGTTTTCTTCACAAACACTATACTTGGTGCATCAGCAACTACTCGGAAACACTGGTGTCCTCTGCAAATACACAAACATACACACATAAAGAGCACATGACTATAGTAAACTTTATTTTGAAATTAAGTCTTTTTGTTTCTTCTCTTTTTATAAGCCAACATCCTAATTCTTTTTAGGATTTAATGGACCTCTACAAACTTTCATTGTATAAAAAGCTTGATTATAAAATCAAAGATAAACATGTTAATTTTATCATCTTTGATTGTTTAAAAATTACAATTTCCTAAACATAAAATTTAGTTTCAGGAACAAGGAAAATTGGTGTGGAATAAAAAGCGACAATGGGATTTGATCCGGGTTCGCTCGGATAGTGGTGCAAAATGTTAAAAACATGCCGGTAATTCTACCGATTGTGCCACCCAACCTACACTGTATCAAGTGATCATTTTTGCCCTACATAACACATCTACCCACTTTACACTATTTTGCCAAAGTACACTTATTGTCTGGTTGTTTTTTTTTCAAAGTTCACAGAAAGTATGTAATAGCAAATGTATGAAATAATGATTTGATTTCATATTTATGAATTTACTAAGGAAATTTCTCTCAAAATATTATATATATTCATATATTTTATAAGGTTTAGATTCATTCATTGATCAGCAAAGAATAATCGAATTGATCAGTTACGATAAATACATAATTGTATTAATTCCAATTTTTCATGTCATTGTTTTGAAATATTTATTTCATATTAAGGATTCAATTACTTTAAATGCATTATCTCCAGAATGCCTTAAAAACTTGCAAAGAGTTTCTCTTGAAACCAGTATTGGTCACTCTTGAATATTGCAAATTACTTCCACATAATCGTGATGTATGAAACTTTGACGTCATACTTTGAGTGGTGTTTTCCAGCGTTTCTCGCTCAGTGTCATAAGGCTGGTTTTCGCATGAACTGGCTCAGTTATCTTACATTAATTATATAGAATTTCTTGCCATCTTTCATAACTTGCAATCTCTCTGTTGTCTGGTTCAGAATAAACATATTGGTACTCTAACATGGCAATACATGTGCATTCTCCTAAATTAATTATGTCACTTGGTCCAGGGAAATTAATGATCTTCCTAAATCTAGCTGGTAGTGGTCACTGCCTTGAAAGAGATGTATACTTTTCAGCCATCTGTTTACATGCTGATTTTTACTCTGGGAGTTTTTAAAAAATGTACAGAGTGGATGTTAAATAGAGAAATTTTGCTTCTAAATTTTCAAATTGATAAATTTGCTTTATGGAATCCAGAACCTGGAGCATTTATTTTGGGATGCTTTTTCCTGTAGCTGGCATGAGTTTGGGTCATACAAATTCCTCATTTCCACTTAGTAGGAAAAATTATGAATAAGGTCAGGAGTGACAGAGCTGTTAAAGCTCTTATGATAATCCCATATTGGACAGCTCAGTCTGGGTTACCTTTCATCTTGGCTTGTAGTGTTAATTGTTGCCAGGCTCCCTTGACACAAGAACCTGCTTATACCCCCACCCCACCCCATCATTTTGGATAGACTCGGCCCTCTGAAGAAAAATTTGCAGCTAATAGGTGGTTATATTGGGACAGACTTACAAAGTATAAGACATTCTGTGAAAGCCATCGATCTTGACTGCAACTCAAGAGGGAAAGGGACAAAAGTGCAGTATTACCTTCCATGGTGTAACTGGATCATTTTGGTGCTCTGTTAGGGGTGGGGGTGGGGGGTGGAGCAGTCCTTGTAATGTGTCTGAAGAAACAGTTGTGACATACTTAGATACTTCCTTATCTTGTAATATTTGGTAAATAATACAGTGTTTTAAAGTTCACCTGGATGAAAACTAAAATAATTAGGTCAGAACTGATGTTCAGAGTTGCTCTCAAGTTCAAGGTGTATGAGAGATATTGTTATTATGAATCTACATCAAGCAATGTATGCTTTTACTTGAGATGTTGGACATATGGTGAAGTTTTAATTTTTCTTCTACAGAATGTAGAGTTTAACATGCTGTCATTGAAAACAGTGGCTATTTAAGGACTCTCCACAACAACAAGGGCACAAATATTGATTTATATGAATATTCATAATATGCATGTATCAAGCATTGGTATTCAGTTTATTTTCCAACTTTGTACTCAAAGGTTGCAGGCAAGGCAAGAGCTGTTGTTTGAAAATCCCTCATTTTTTTAGAGGAAAGACTTTGTCTTAACCACACACTTTTACATTATCTCAATACATGTAGAACTCAGTCTTAGCAAATGTGATTAGTTGATTGTTTCTTTCTGCACTTTCAAGTGGATACAAGTACGATGTTAATATGTAGTTGAAAGCAGTCCTATGAATGTTGGGATATGATATTCAGTATTTAAAAGCCATGCATATCATTCAGCATTACATCTGCTATGTATAGGAGATGATGTTCCTTTGGTGAATTCTTGAAATAGCAGATTGGACATTATCCAAAAATTTTATTTAAAAAAATTTAAAAAATACTGTCATAATAATAATAAATAAATTACTTATTTACCGTATATAAATTAAATAATAAATTTTATACAAGTGGTTTTACATATGAAGTGACAGTAGTTGATTTTAGTGGTTTTTTGTTGTACATTAAACATGCTAATTTATATATGTGATGCCAAAGGCTTACAAAGATAATGGACCCCCATCCAAGCATACTTTAGATGTGATGGATGGGGGCATTATTAGAGTAAGCTGGAGGCTGAGCATGTATAAACCCTCCCAATGACAATGTTTCCCACCCAATTGTTATTTATTATTAGACAACAAAAACGGGTTTTAAAATATGACATGGATTGGACAGTAAAAGACAGCAGCTCTTATATTGCAGGTGTCACATGATTTTATTGATCTTTAAAGAGTGCCTCTCAAGCAAGCATTAGGGTGAAAATGCTAATTCATGTATGCTCAGCCTCCGGCTTACTCCAATAATGCCCTCCATCCATCACATCTAAAGTATGCTTGGATGGGGGTCCATTTTGTTGATTTAAGTATTGCTCATGGTGGGGAGATAGTTGGTTTTGGCACGTGAAATAAAAAAAAAACAACAACAAAAAGATTACATCAAGTTGAGAAGATCTAGCAAGAAGCCATTGACCTCCATTGGGGTTTGAGACTGCAGTTTCTCAAGGGTTTAAGTGTACTTTGCAAACTTTTTTGTTTAACATAATGTTGCCTTTGCTGCATCGGATCACACTTCTGGACTTTTCAAATGCAAAGTTTTCCAAGCCAACATTTGCTGTACATGATATTTTGTTACATCTTACTGAAAATTGGTCTAACTTACGGAAAAATATTGACAGCCTTACTTAGGTCTTGTTAGGGTTGGCAGATCTGACACATTTATGTGTACATTTATGAAATTTGCTGGGTGTATTTATGTTAGGAATAATAATTACCATTGTGACCTACTGTTAAGGTCAAAGTGATGTACTTTCTTGCTTAAGTGATTATGTAAGGTTTTTATATGCCTGCCATTATGTTCTTATTTTGTTTATCCATCTGTACATACATCCATCAGTCTGTTACCAATTTTGTTTCTGCACAATAACTCGACTTTTCCACCATTTATAGTTTCCAAACTTTGTGGGTGGCTTGCAGTTGGGCTAAGGGAGAACCATATCAGTATTATGGTCAAAAGCTCAAAGGACAGGGTCACTGCCACTGAAAGAGAAAGACCAGTTTCTGCACAATAATTTTAGTTCTCAACCATCTACAGTTACCAACTTTGTTGATTGCCTGCACTTGGGGTAAGGAAGAACCCTATTGATTTTGAGGTCAAAGGCTCAAAGGTCAAGGTTACTTTGACAGAAAAAAAGACTGGTTTGTGCACAATAATTTGAGTTCTCCACCATCTACAGTTACCAACTTCATTGATGGCTTGCACTAGGGGTAAGGAAGAGCACTATCTATTTTGGGATCAAAAGGTAAACAGTCAAGGTCATTGTGACTGAAAGAAGAAAAATGGTTTCTGTACAATAACTTGAGTTACCTACTGTTACCAAATGTTGTAGATGGCTTGTACTTAGGTAAGGAAGAAACACATCTATTTAGGGATTAAAAAGCAGATGGTCAAGGTCACTGTGATTGAAGGAAGACAAATGGTTTCTGCACAATAACTTGCGTTCTCCATCATCTACAGTTACCAAACTTGTGCATGGCTCGCACTTGGGGTAAAAAAAACAAGCCTGTCCATTTTGGGGTCAAAAGGCCAAAGGTCAAGATCATAGTAACTGAGGGAATAATAATGGTCTCCGTGATAACCATTTACTGCCAACTCATATATCAAGCTAGCTGATTTTACACAAGACACCCTGATATCATATTTCTCTAACTGTCTTGAGTGTTTCTGATATACAAATCTGTGTTTCCTATATTAAACTAAACCTTTAATTTCTCAATAATGATTTGTCTGAAAGTTGATTTGTTAACATGTACATGATTACTACATCTCTGATCACTCACACTCATTTTCAACCTCTGCAGCAAAATATAAATGTGAAATAAATGTGCTTTAGGTGTGGAGGCCTGGCAAAGATTATCAAAGTTTAAGTATAAAATCTATATTTCCTTTAAAACTACATACAAGTTACTGTTACTAATTAGAGCCCCTTAGCGGTAATCTACTATCTTTTCTCTAATATAATCAACATTTTCAACATCTAAAGTTTATGCCAAGAGCTGTAAATAGTGCTTTAATTAATTTACATAAACACACATACCCTTTGTTTTCTCTCTCTACTCCATAGGCCAGAGCTCCACCTAAGAAACAAAAAGATTTATGTCCATAGGGCATTTGGGGTGAGTGTGCTGTAAAGATTCTGCTTATATGTTTTAGACTGCAGAAGCAGCAAATTTCTTGAAATGTGGATTCTAATCAGTTTGACTATGTAAAAGACTATAAAAACTGGAAAGAATTAAGTCACATCAATTGTCCCTACAACACTTTGTTGATGACTTGCACTTGGGGTAAGGAAGAAACCTATTGATTTTGGGGTTAAAAGGTGAAAGGTCAATGTCACTGTGACTGAAAGACAGTGGTTTCTGCACAAAATTTTCAATTATCTACATGGAGAATTTATTATTCAATGGGCAGGCATATAATGTGCTGTTCATAGTACTCTTGTTGGGTTATACCAAGTCCGAACAGGCAAGAGAACTCTGCGCAATTCTTGTTTACTGTACAAGTTCTAACAGCTTATTCAACATATTGGTACTCTCCGCAGCTTAGATGTTGGCATAAAATGGTGTTTTAGGCAGAGGAAAAGAACCTTAAGGATGGGCAATCACATACCATTGCTAGTTCTGAAACCCTACCTGGTATCGAAGAGATGCAAAGCCATTGCCTTGCCACTGACACATCTAGACTCCATAAAAATGTATGCTATTGCCATCAGCCATGAGCAAAGTTACATATATCATGACCACTTATAGTCTCGGATGATTCAGCTATATTAATTAGGACCACCTGGTGGCCCCAATTTCCGTGGGCGTCGCCAGAAGTTTTTATTGTTAAATATCCCAATTGAAAGTTAGTAAATCTTGCTTGCCAGAACATTACTCTCATTCTATTCATATCCGTTACATCTGTATGGTTATTAAATTAATGTACATGTAGTAAAAAAAAAAGATTCATACAAATTTATAGTTGTATCTTGTGTAGATGTTGTAATTTTTCTGCTAAAACAAGGTGCCCCCCCCCCCCATCTGCAATTTTTGTTTGCCTGTTAAGACTGTTGTAACATCCATTCCCCTACTTACATGTCAACGTCTTCATTTGTCTCTGCTTTTATCATTATTTTACCCTTTTAAAAAAAAATATTTTGATATTGTGTTATGTATGATGTTTGTGGCGTGGTGGTGGTTGGTGGTTGTGGTTATCGTTATCTAGAGGATGATCGACCTCGGTGTTATTGTCCGGATCGAGTAAATAATAATATAAATTGTGAAACTTATAGATGGAATGAATAGAGATCTGAGCAGATATATAGAACAGAATAACACGAGCCCCCGTACATGAAATATAACAATTTAATCAATTACATAACAAACTGTGATAATGCATTACATTAGGAAGATACACTTCTCTTTTGAAATAAATCATTCACCGAATTTTAAACACAAATATACTTATATAAATAGCCGATCTGTTTAAATGATAGAATTAATTCATCATAGAATCGAGTGAACAATCGAAGTCATTGCCTGGTACAGCTTCATAACCTGGTTTCCTCCGGTTTCACTCCAGCTTCACCGTGCTGTTCAACTGGTTCCTTCGCTTTCTTCTCACTCTGACTATCTTGCCTCTGTCGGCCCTCAAACTTTGTGTGGGTAGGTGGATACGTAGGTATGTAGGTACGTGGATACGTCAGTGGATTACGTCAGTGGAGCTATTTCCCCTTTCAAAATAAACAGAGAAGCAACCTAAATCTTCTGTCAGATATCCTACTGGGAATAGATCATTACTCCACTCTCGTTATGTCAGATATCATCCTATCGGGAGTCATACAGATACCAAAGGCTATCTGGTCAAGCCAAACAAGGCAGGCCATAAACAAACAAACCTAGTTTCATAAGATTAATCTATTTCCTAACGGCTATTTCATCGCTGACTCACATTAACATCACACGAGACATAACAGTTCCGTTCTCGATTATACAAATGAATGAATGAAATTCATTACATGGCTTAACAATATGTAGTATTTAACATCAATATAATGTAAATAATACACTATCAGTTTTCAAAATATATGGGTGTCAATAATAATAATAATAATAATAATAATAATAATAATAATAATAATAATAATATTCATAATAATAATAATTTACAGTATTTGCAGAGGGTACAACTATATGAATTCAACTAAGGGAGAAACCATTTAATCTTGGGGGTGGGGTGGGGTCTGGGATTTTCTTTCCATCCAGCATTTTTTTATTTTATTTATCCCAATAATTTGTTTTCTCCAGCAAATATAATGAATAGAATTAGTTCTTTATTCTATAAATCAGAGCATGAGTATTTCTTTTCAAGCTATTTGGGAGATGTAAATGGTCAGTATCTAATTAATAGCTGATTCATGATGCATACAAAGACAATATATAATAAGGAAATTAAAATCTATTCATAAAACATTTAAATAATCTAGGTTCAATGTCTCACATGTAATTTCCTAAAGAGGTATCTAACTTTACAAACAGAACTTAAATAATGAAGTCATCATTACTTTATTTAAATTCCATTTAAACCTCTGTCAACCTGGAAGTTTGAGTTATCAGGGCAGGTGTTTATTTGACAAATCATAATCTCTTTGCACACCTTCTATGCATACATGTGTGTACTTCACTGCAGCACATTTACATGTATAGGGTACGTGTACAAAACATGACACATGCAACCACCATCTTACAATATTTCCTGTACTGGGCCTATTATTGGCACATGATTACCTTATTTGTCTTCATAATACCACATGCCTTAACAAGCATACTCCACTCAACTTGCATGAAAATATCCATTACTAAGAGCGCTAGTTCTCAATCCCAGCATACCTCATGCTAAGGGATTGGCCATTTAACTTTTGGAAAGGGGAGGGAGCCTGGAATTTTCATTCCAGCAAGGACAGTTATTTTTTCTTTTATCTCATGATTAATTTTTCTTCAACTAATATTATGGAGAGAACTTGGTTTTTTTTTCCCCCTACACATAAGGGCAGTAGTAGCTATCTAAAGCCATTTGGGGACCGTAATTTTTTTTTCAAAAGATTCCCAGCCTCCCCCTCACAATGTCCCAAAAATTAAATGGTCAGTTCCTAAAACCCATGTAAAACATGATATCTTGGAACTTAACCACCATCCATGGCCTGTGTTTCATTACCTTTTAACTTGTGGGTCAAATCAGTCTCAAAAAGTTATCTTACATGTGTTGTATTCAGCATGGCTAATGTGTTGTATTTTCAGCATGGCTAGACTTGGAGAGACAATGCACATCCAATGAGGATAACACCCAATGGAGAAATGTCCTGTTGAATGCACATAAATATGATGGGAATATTGTTTACGATATTGCTGATGTGCACTTATTATAATGAGCTTTAACCTCACAGAATTTACACACATATGGCTATTAAGTCACATTATGGTAAATGAGATTTGTGTAAGTGCACAACAGTCAAATTTTAATGTGCTTTTATATCTGTCCTTGGGGTGGTAGTCACAGGCTTAATGTAGGCTGTGGACACAATACAATTTACAAGTTTTTGGGCATGTTCTGCTTTTTAAGTCTATGCATTTTTTCCCCCTTTATTTTCAATCTAGAGTGTATGTACAAGAATGTCAATACTGTTATATTTGAGCCAGTTTAAAATAAGATGTACTGTGTCTTTATCATTGCCAGTTTAAAATAGGAACTGACTCTATATACTACACATCTTAGCCTAAACTTGAGTCTATTTTTGTTATGGTAGTAAAATAAAGTCAAGAGTCTCTTCAAAACGCCTTTTACGGACCTAAAATCTTTAATGCTTCATAAAATTGAAAGGTATCTTTATAAAATTCCAGTAGGTCCTTAAAAGTCAGCTTTTAGTACTGTATGAAATACAGTAGAGCCAACTGTTACCACAGGTGAGGAATTCTACTCCTGACATAAGGCTGAGCCTGAGGGGATAAAAGTTATGTGACGAAATATTACACAGTGCTTGCCCAAGTTAACACATTCAAATTCCTGTAAACCTAGCTAAACCTTAACAATTCTGTCCCTAGAATGCACATGTACATTTAATATCTCCTAACACAAACTCTGGATTTGCCACTTTACCAGTCTTACAGCTTTCATTTATTTTACCTTTTAAGATAGTACTTATTGGTAAATTATGTAGAAAGTATTAGTGCAATATAAATGTACCTCAACTTAATCTTGATGGAGATATTAAACAACATGTCAATTATAAAAACTGTACTCTCATTTTCGAAGGGAAACTATGAATATTATGTAATCTGATTTAAAATCACACCAGACTTATTTGATATGGAATTGCTGCCTGGCAGTAACAGGACAAAAATTCAAACAAAAAATAAAATACTCAAAGTCTAAATCAGGCACACAAAAAAAATGTATGTTTCCTATTGCACTGGTTTTAAAATTAGGGTAGGCAGGTAGGTTTTTTATTGTTTTTTTTTAACATTATATATAAATCAAATAATATTTCAAGTGCTTCAAAGTACTGGGCAAAACCGGCTCAATTAGATGCACAATCAATTTTGGCAATGTGATTTTTTATTATAAAATAAAAATAAAAAATTTGTAAAAAAATTTTAGGGGGGTGGGGAAAAAGTGCTAGGGTCGGCAACGAGAAACAGGGACGATCGGCCGACCGGAAACACATATTTTCTTTTTGCCCCATGTGTCATTTGTACTATTGTAAAAGTATGTGAAGAAACTGGGTTATCTGATTCTTGTGTAAGTCATCAAATTTAGGCTGATTTTAAAGAGAACCCCAGCATAATCTAACGAGTTTTGTGATCTACCTCCAATTATACTGGTATTCCAGACTCAGGAATGATTCCAACAACACAATTTTGGGGCCTCCATCCCTAGAATTGGGAAGTTTTCATCATGAAATGAGTATTTGGAGGAATTTTAATTACATAGTTTTATGGTTTCTAACCTCCAAAACCTCATCACTCATAATTTTTGTTGTAATAGATTTTAAGATGTCCATTTATAGCAGATACATAAATTAATATTATAAACCAAAATTACCAATAGTGATATAATTTAGTTTTTGTTTTGTAGAGAAGAGGCCTTTTTAAATAGTAGTGGTGGTAGAAGTTGCTGTTGTCCTTGTGTTCTTGATATTAACAAGTTTTTTGTTTGTTTTGTTTTTATAACAAGTCCTTATTCATCTAACATAATATAAATTAAGCCTGCATTATATTAATTATGTCTGTTACTTAGAGGTGTTATTGGAATAAAGTTGCCCTATGATCATATGGCACCATTGGTTAGTTCCACATCGAATTGAAGTTCTGTGGTTTAAAGTATGGGAATCTTTGCAGCATATTTACCAAGCAGACACAAGTCAACAAACTTGAATACTGAACACTATTTAAAACTATATTCCATTTTCAATATAAAAGCATGAAATAGAATGTCATAAATTAGATTTGGTTCATTGGAAGTAGTAAAAAAGTCATTTAGTATTTGACACTAGACCAAGCATGCTTTGACAGATTAATCTTGGGCCATGTGTTGAATATAAGCAATTAAAAGCACAAAATGTGTGTATTGACCATTACCAATATGTACTGTCAACTATGCAAACAGCTAGTCTATAAAAATTTTCTAGTTTTGGAAGGAATACATATCTGTCATTGTGAAAATTGGGAGCTGTCTGTTCTTGTCAGTTTTTCAACAATACACATACTGTACATGTATATGTTGGAGAATTCCAATACTTACAGGGTTCACACAAGGGTTGATTCAGGCAAATAGTAACCTTAGATTATGTCATTTCACCTTAAACAGGCCCAAAAGATGAAGTTCAATTTCCCTTGCATTGATTTTGTAATATTACCCCCACCCCACCCCCACTAACACACACACATACACCCCGTTTCAATACAATGCATTAATAATCAAAGTAAAATGTCAACTTTTGAGTCAATTTTCCCTTCAAAGAGGAAAGTGGAAAGAAAGAAAACGACGTCTTACGCTCAGTAGTCAATTATAATGCTAATTTGATGATCACAATACCAGAAATTACATTGCTTTCTACAGTATAAGCATAACAGACCAAATTTCAAATTTCATCTCGGGTTCATAAATATGGCATTTTTGTGAAGGTCAAAGCATCAGAAATTACAAATTAAGCAAATAAAATATAATCCTTTTCATGGTTTTTGCTCACAGTAAGTGCAAAAAAGTTATTTTATCACCTGCAAAAAAAAAAAAATCTTCAAAAAGTGAGCATTTTTTGTACAGTGTATATAATGAAAACAAATCAGGTAACCAAATGTTTTTTGGGGGTTAATTCTTCAACTAGTCATTACTGAATATACTGTAACCAGACTGTTCTTGAGGCACAATTTGTATGGTTTAGGACAGGGGTGTCAAACTCATTTGCTATGGTGGGCCAGATTTGATATAAATAATAATAAATAATGAGTCTGGCAGGCCGTACCCAGCCCGTGGTCGATATGTTTGACATCCCTGGTTTAGGATATCATATGAAAGTATAAGAATTACAAGCACACTTTTATGTTTTCTAAAAAAGTAGACTGCATATGATAAAATATGGGTAAAACCAACATTCAAAAAAACAAAATAAGTAAAAAACCAAATAATAAACACCTTTATTCATGTTTTATTCATGTGAAAGTGAAATACTAATGACATTCGTAACATCCATCTCCTTACTTTTCAAATAAATACAAATGGAAAATGTAACAATAGACAATCCAGGTATTTGTTCCTACTGTATGAGAAACTTTTTTAGACTAATTCATCTAAAAATATTGTTTTCATGATTCCAGATTTACATAAAAAAAAATTTTTCTCTAATATTTTTTGTGAAAAGTTCAATACAGTAATACTGTATATACTTTTTCAGTTTTTCAGTTTTACTCTTTTGTTTTCTTTTATTTGTATTGTGCTCTAATATTTTTTGTTACATAACAATTGTTGATTCTAGATCTTAAAAATATGTAACAGAAAGAAAGTGAAACCAACAATGTAAGTAAAATCAACAAGCAATTTATTTCCAGACAATTAAAGTGAAAATTCAAAAGACACTTACAATTAATCAAATAATCCTAAATGTCCTAATCACAAGTCCAAAATAATAGAATGTCCCGAAATAGTTCCAATAGCCTTGAATGTCCTGATGTACCAAAAAGATGTAATCCAGAATGTATTTGAATGAGTTCACATAAATTCCCAAATCATGTATTAATCCAATGAATATTGTAAATAAATAATGGCTCTCAAATTATAACCGATTTCACCAACACAACTAAAATAGATTCCTTACAGACTAATCTTTTAGAACCAGAATTCTAAATAGGAATGAATTTGTTCACCAAAATCTGTATATAAATACACATGCCTACATGACCTATGTCACATCAGAATATGAGTATTTCTAATGGAAAAATACTGGTCTACCCGACATATGTCACTAAAGTCTAATTGCAAAATGCCTATGAAAATACTATGCAAACAACTGCACAAAAGTTAAGTATGTAGTTTCAAATAACCATACAACGTACAATCACTGACAAAGTTAAGTGTATAAACATTGTAAGGGTGCAAATTTCTGTCGATCTATAAAGAGAACATTAACTTGGACAGAGAACAATTAATTAGATTTATGAGGACAGGGTGCATATTGAATCGCTATGCTGCAAGGATTTTAAGGTCTGTGTTGTGAGAGAAACCGATTTTTAATTAAGCATTCGTTTATTTAACAGTCAGAGAAACTGGAAGGGAAAAGGTTAACTCAATCTTTGTATCGAAAATGTCAGAGTTGAGATTGTCCAGAATCAGTTATTTGGAAATCTAGAGGGTCAGGATGACCGCAAATTTTGGCGCCTATTTATAAAAGGGGGTAGATATATTTAATCCTGATTGGCTACGCTAAATAAGGGGCGTGTTTCCCACACGAAATTTCATAGTTTTAATATGCCACATCACAAAATTGAGTCATTCTAAACTCCTGCAAGAGGAAGATATTTTTGGTTCCGAGATTGAATTTGCAAGAAATTATCTCGTAAAACAATTATCTAAGGGACCGGATGTCTGGAAAGTTGACGGACACAATTCTGGCGGTAGAAGCGAGCAAGGCTTGAAAGCACAAGGTATTTGCGTCAATCTCATGTAATTCGTTGATACCAATATAATTATTTGCCTGAATTTATTTACTTATATTTGCATGAATTTATTTGTATAAATTCGTAGATCAATTTTCTTGATATGAGTATAACTGTGTTTGAGTTCATTATCTGAATTCTTACAATGATCTTATATATAAGTTTGACAGATTGTTTGAATTTGTTGTCTTGAGTGTTATAGGAATCATGTATTCTAAGAATTTCATGCATTACTTTAGTTGATATGAGTATGAGAATCCGTGTGAATTCACCGATCTTAGATGATTTCATGTATGATAAAAACTTAAGTGCGTATCGACTGAAATTAACGTACATGTATGTTAGGGCTTTGGAAATCTTTTTTCCAAGCACTCGTCCCAGGGATGAGTGAGTTGCAAGAATTACTTCTCCCTGTTCTCATTATATTCAGCCCAGTACACTTCTCTGCTATACTCCTTATGCTCTACTAAAGAACTACATGCAAGCTTGATACTAAAATGGGTCAAAACCATGAAAATATTATATCTAATACATGGCTCCTTAGATAAACATTTATTAAGGGACAATGTGTTAGATATGGGAGATGTTAAGAGACGGAGAATGTCAAAAGTTTTTATGATTTTCGTCTGGTCAGACATTGTTATGCTTGCCCCAGTTCACAGGTATTTTCAAGACTGTGCTGCTTTATTAATACATTGTCACACCAAAGTAAAGACACCAGCAGATATTTATATAAGTATGTAATTACTTTTCACAAGAAAAATGTCAGTAACTTGCATTTGAAAGAAGAATTTGAAACATTTCAATTTCCACCAACTTTCGTACTAAATGATCCATTTTGGTTAAACCTCCATTCTAGAGAGCTACACACAGGTGCCATTAACTCGTTAACCCCTAGCACTACATTTATGTGTCATGAGGTTGTACCCTACTTCCGAGCTCAGTAACGTCAACATTGTTTAAGATACACTGAAGTGGATGGTATTGCAGGAAAGTAGACAGATGTAGCTCTACAACAATTCCAAATAATGTTGACTTTCTGCTCGTATTAAAAAATACAGCAGAAAAAACAGAATTTTTGAGACCTGATATTTTTTAGGTCAAAAATTGCCAGTTTTGGAACTGGAGTTTGTGTCCGGATTTTAGACTTTTTGGCCTTAGATCTAAAGCAAACTGGTCCAAAATACACACGGGCAGATGAACCTTTGCAAAAAGTAGGATAAGTTTGAGATTTAGAGTAAAAAGGGGTCAGGACACAAAAATCGGGGGTCCTATATGATTTTAAAAAATAAAAACTAGTCCAACTTTTACTTTTCTGCACATGCACGAGCATAATAGCTAATCCGAAACAATGTTTTTGATACACCTAAGCATCAAGCTAAATGAAAGACTCTCTTAAGTGGATGTGTTTGGCTGCATTCAGAAGTAACCCCAAAAATGCGTTTCCTACCCCCAGTTCAGGCAAAAATAAAATGAATCTCCTGGGGTTAATGAGTTAATGGGTGAATTTCGATGATGTCACCAAATTTGAATATTCCTTGCTTATTTGATCATATGTGCATTACCATTGCACAGAAATTAAAAAAGTAGCCATTCCTGGACAATTTCTAAGAAATTTCCCAAAACTTGTTTAACTCATTAATCCCTGGCACCACATTTACACGTCATGAGGTTGTACCCTTCTTCTGAGCTTTGTAAGGTCAACATCGTTTAAGATACTCTGAAGTGGATGGTATTGCAGAAAGTAGACAGATGTGGCTCCACAATGATGCCAAATAATGTTTGTTTCTACTTGCATTAAAAAATACAGCGGAAAAACATAATTTTTGAGACATGATTTATTTTAGGCCAAAAATTGCCACCCGCAAGCTTTTCATGTTTGACATTTTCTAACTGACGATTATTTATTGTAAGAGATGATTCTGGATTCCCTAACTTATGTAGTTTTTGTTTTACCTTCAATAATTAACATCTTATTTTGTTGTGCTCAACTTTGAATTATAATAAGGTCTAAGTGTAATCTTGTTTGGATAACTGCAGTATCAGAACAAGGTGTATACAAGGTTGCATCATATGCAAACAAATCTATATTTGTGGATTCATTATTTAATGGAAGATCGTTTACATAATAAAGAGAGAAGAGGGCCTAAAACATAGCCTTGGTGGACCCCTGAATGACTAGTGCGAGTTTGTGAGCTAATATTGCCAACTTTACTCAGATTGTTTTTGATGCAATATAACCTTTCATGTTTTGATGTGCTGTAAAACACTATACAAACAAAAAAACAACCTCAGCTCTTTTAAAATTCATGTATGTAGCATACTTGCCAGGAAAATGCATTTCAGTGTCAAAGTTGTTACACATGACCAGGGAATATATGGTGATGGGAATAAGCAGTTTTGTATAAAGGTTACATCAGTTTCCTGGACTGGCCAGGCAAGGAAGTCATTAATCTGACCTTGTTATCTTAAATGAAGGCAATGCTTTTCAGCCACAAAAATTACCCACGGACCCTTCTCATAAGCTTTGAAGTTGCCGGCCAAAAATAAAAAAAGAAAATGACAGAAACAGTGTTTAAACTTAGCAAGTGTTCTTACAGTTCTGCAAAATAGACCATGGGCAGGGAGTTGAAACCATCCATTTCCAGTGAAAATGGTGCTCTTTTCAGCAAATTGAACTACCCAATTTCAAAATCAAATCCTGGTCAACATCAGACTTAAAAGAGTAAGAGCATCAGCTGCCATCTAAAAAATGAGCACACTGCCTAATTTACAAAATTACCATCAACAGCATATTCTAAATTACAATATTGCCATCAACAGCATATCAATGAAATTCAGGGATAAGAGGATGAGATACAGTATTGATTGGAGGAGGCTAGGTTAGTGGAGAGAGAAAAAGATTGTTTGAAATATGAATATGGTTTGAAATATGAATAAAGAAGGAAAGGAAGAGACTAGATAATTATCAGAGGAGGGAACTCTGTTTTTCATGTCATTTACTACCTCTGTATGAGCAGAGGGTCTGCACCAGTTGCTGCATGCAACCAATTACCACACAATTGTTATTTATCCTTGACTTTGCATATTACTAGCCCTACTATTCATAGACCAGAAGAGCTTATGGGATGGATGGCCTGTTGGCTGTCTTATGTAGTTCATCCATCCATTAGCACAAGCTTGTTATTACTACTTCTCCTAAACTACTTGGAGGATTGTTATGAAACTTTACATAAACATTCATCCCACGGTCAAGTTGTTCCTAAATGAAAATGATGCTGCCTGGACATCAAATATGGCCACCTTGGCACCCATCTTGAAAGTATTGTTATTGCTACTTCTCCTGAACAGAAGATCATATCAACATGGGGGTTTTCACCAGAAGACTTTGGCCATCTTGAAAATCTTGTTATTGCTAATCCTCCTGAATGGATGGTCATACCAACATTGAGTTTTCAGTAAAAGACTTTGTATGATGTCTTGTTTGCCCTAAATGAAAATGGTGTTGATCTGATGTCCAACATGGCCACCATCTTCAAAATCATCTTTCGCTACACCTCCTGAACAGAAAGTCATATCAGCATGGGGTTTTTACCAGAATTCTGCTTATGATATCTAGTTGGTCTTAAATAAAAATGTTGTTGATCTGACATCCAATATGGCCACCATGGCAGCCATCTTGAAAGTCTCCTCCTTAATGGAAAGTCATATCGACATGGGGTTTTAACTGAAAGTCTTCTTATGATATCTTGTTGGTCCCAAATGAAAATGGTGATGATCTCGCTTCCAGTATGGCAACCAGGAAGTTCCTGAGTTGGACGAAAGTGCATGTTTCAGCATTTTGACATGAACAAAAAATATATGAGCTGCCCTTAAATGTTCTTCTATAAACATCTTAAACAACACAATAACAATAACAATAAACAATTAGACAATAAAAAAACTCAAAATACTAACTCAAATGTTTCAGCCGAAATTTTTTTTGGGTCAGTCTCTCCTTTTTATCTCACCACCGCCAAAGGTCAGCTAATTTTTATTCAAAGACTTGAAATTCATCATGGACCACCTCATAATACATTTCACATATGGCCTTAAACTCTCCAGATTACAATAATAAGGTAATCAAATAATAGCTTGTTATGTACACATGTTAACCTTCTAAACCGATTACTCAGCCACACATCATTGCACCGGTTTAACATTTCCGGTCCCCAGTAGACTGATTCCCACTGTTTCTGTAATGTGTGGATAAAACACGTAAAAAAAAAATTTTTGTAATGAATTTTTTCAAAATCTTTTATTTTTCAAAGCGGTAGATTTCAACTATAAAATGGTATGTGCGGTAGACGGCCTTAAAAACAGTATTTTTGTCCTACCGCTGGTGAATCACGTATGTCACATCAGGTTTTCATGACTAGACTTCTAATGATGTCTAGTTGGTCTTAAATGAAAATGGAGCCAATCATACATCCAATATGGCTGCCACAACAGTTGATTTCTAAATATTGTTATTGCTCAAAAATATCAGATGGTTTCAACACTCAGCAGTGAAAAAGAAGAAATGGTTTTAAATTCCTGGAAATTCTTTTCAGCCAGTAGAGTGCAGGTCCCTTTGAGGGACTATTATGTTTTTATATGTATTTATTTTAACATAAGATGTTAAGTTTGGATGTTTGCGCACTTCAGTGAAATTCATTGGTACTTACATAAAGATGGTTGAAAAATAGCACCCCATAAAAAATAGTTGAAAAATAGCACCCCAGAAAACAACATTAGAGAAAGGAAATAGATCAGTCGTTGCAATTATAATTTAATCAGTATCAGAACAATATTCAGAGGAACAAATGTTGTGTCTTCTTTTTATTTTTTTTTGTACAAACATATGTGTGATTACTTTTGCAACAAAAATCTTGGAAGGTCCATATGCGCTTGTGTTCAATATATACTTTTTTTAAATCAAGACTTCAGGGTATGTTTGAAGTTTGTACCCAAATATGCTAGGAGTAACTGTCTTGCCTTTGTAACAGAAAGCTTAATGAGATTAATGCCATTCACAGACAAGATTCCACAGAACACTTCTCTGTATAAAAGCAAGTGGACATTGATGTACATAGCGCAGGAACAGTGTCATACATGTAGATTGAATAGCGAGACACAAGTATAATTGTACACGATTAAATGGCAAGAAAAACTGTGGTGACTGCGGTGGCTGCTAAGGTGCTGTGTTACAGTGTTTCAAAGTCAGTATCTTCTAGATCAGTTGCTGATATTTTGATTAAATACTACTGGTACTACAGTTCTCCATTTTTATAATGTGGTAGTTGGGGGTCCAATACGGCTGACTGCATTGTGTACTGAACCGCAGTGAGAATGATTGAAAATCTGACAATTGTGTGTAAGTGTTTTGGGTGTGGGGTGGGGAGAATAAACAAAATGCCAGCTAAAGGTAAAGTGATAATTTTATGTAAATTAAGTATATTTTTTCATTTTGTGGTATATGAGCATTTAAATTTGTCAAATAATGGCAAGGAAATACAGATAAACATGCAATGTTAAGCTTCATTTTTTTTCCATCTCATTGTGGCCACATTTGATAGACCAATTCAAGTGCCATGTTTTAATTTTTGTCTTGGGGTCCATAGCTGAACTATGTTATATCCAGAATTGCATTATAATGAAGGGCGTTATAATGAGGGAGTGCTGTATATGTTTAAAGTTTGCACCCATTCATGTTTGATGTGTATGTTGTCTGTCTCTCTTATCAGTCCAAACATAATGAATATATACTGTTTTTAAGAATAATGAGTTACATCATGCATTGTATAGATAGTTGGATGTGCATTTCTACTTTTATTAAAAAATTTCCATTGTTAATTTTACATCCCACTAAACCATATTCATCATACTTCCAATCCATGATGAAATGAAGACATATACATTGATTCTTTTTTCTATTGGTACAATGTACCTGTGTATTCTGATTCTGGTATTTTGTCACTTCATTTTTAGCTCACCTAGCCATAAGGTCAGGTGGGTTTATAGCATGGTCCTGCATCCATTATTCTGACAAAGAACACAGCAAGACAAACCTCTTTTTGTTATCAGTGCAATAAATGTAATGTTTCTATTTGTATACTCCATCCATAAGGCAGATCATATCATATTATTATGTCATCCATCTGTATGTCTGTTCCCTATTTTGTTCAGCACAATAACTCAAGTTCTCCACCGTTAACCGTTACCAAACTTTATGAATAGCTTGCATTCAGGGTAAATACGAAGACTGTTGATTTCAGGGTCAGAGGTCAAGGTCACTATGACTGCAAGATGAAAAATAGTTTCTGCAGTATGTCTTTGGTTCTACATAACAGACCTGGACTAATCTTTGTGGAAGTATTTGCATTTTGTGTAAAGTAGAAGGCTGTTGATATTGGGTCAAAAGGTGAGAGGTCAAGCTTATGGTGGCTGAAAAATGAAAAATGGTTTGTGCACATAAATTTCATGTACCGTCATCCAAGTTTGTGAATAGCTTGGATTTAGGTAACAAAGAAGGATGTTGATTTCGAGGTTTGGGGCATTTGATTGGCTGATGATTTTTTTTACCACTCTACAGAGTTTAGTTTTGATAGAGTTTTGATCAAACTTGTCATCAAGAAGTTGGTTGAGTATGATTATGAGTGAAATTCATTTATAACAAAGTGACCTTGCATCTAATTGGCTGAGTTTGTCAACACTCTAGCAACTATGTTGGTTCTCTTGTTTTTTGGGCAGTGCATTACCGACAGAGGTGTTGGGAAACTGACCCCAGTTGAGGACAGCAGTGACTCTAACAAATGTATCAGCATTTTTTTTTGAAAATTTGAGCCCAGTTATTGTAAAAGAGTTTCCAAATGTGGAAAGGACTTTCAAGGAGGATAATTTTCTGGTTTATGTTTCAAGGAGGACAAAAAAAAGACCAAAATAATGAATCTTTAACCTGGTCATCACAGACTCTGGACCTCAATACTGTTGAGAACATATGGCAAACATTTAAATCCAATCTTGAAAAAGGCTACATGAAATTAAATCTAGGGCTGATCTCATTGGTGTTTTTCTTGACATTTTGGGCATCTCTCAGTCAATCTTACACCAGAAGACTTTATGGCTCCATACCAAGGCATTACAAGGGGACCAATTACCAAATATTAGAAGTGTAAGCACTGTTTATTTCATAATTTTGTTAGGAGATTGGTTAGTTTTCCTTCTGTGACATCAATGTAAGTGGCTACTCAGTTTTGATGAGGTACTGAATTATGTATAGTGTACTTTGTATTTTGGTCAACACGTAATGATTTAAGATAGGGAATAAGTTGTCAGACTTATGGACATAGGAAATTTAGAGTGGTCATGTCCTTTAGGCATTTTAATCTATTTATAACATGGAATGCTATCATATTATCATAAAGAAGTTTTAGATAATTAACACACTTAAATTTTTTCTTTTTTCAGGCATTTGGGAATGCAAAAACAGTTCACAACAATAATTCCAGCCGTTTTGGAAAGTTTATCCAGGTCAATTACAAAGAAAATGGAATGGTTCATGGGTATGTTCTGTGGGAGTAATTATTTAGTACAATTTCAGCATAAGCTAAATTTCAAATACTGAGCCAGGGAGTACTGTTCTCTTAGCAAATATTGCTGTTTTAAATTGGAATAGTAAAGACATTAATCATTATCTTTTTTTTTTCTTCACCCAGAAATGAGCATATTTTGGAAATAAAAAATGTATTCTCACCTAATATTATTTTTTTTAAAAACTTTTTTATGACCAATATGCCAGTTGGTATGAAATTTATCCCATGATAAGCCCAGGGGCCAGCTTAATAAATTTGTCAGAAAGTGGGGGTGGGGGTTGGGGTGGGGGGCGTGTTAACAGCAAAATATGTCCTTGGTAAATATTTGCCAAAACTCATCATGTGGTGTGGGCTTATTATCAGGCATGGTCTTATCATTGGATAAATATGGTATCATATTTGCAGTGACTTCCAGATTGGAATAACATTAATATTCAGCTTTTCTTCATAAGTTTATCTCAGTTTTCTGTCTTAAATTTTCCATTATAACCAAATGATCAATTTACATGTGGAAAAAGGATGGTTCTTTAACACAGGTAAGGAAGCATAATGATGAAAAAATTGCACAATATTATGGTATGCATGTATAAAATATCTGTCATATGAGAATAATGATTCTGAACAAAAGTCTTGGATTGTCAGTAGGCAGTAAAGAGCATTCCCCTTGTTCCACTTTCTTGTAATAAATACCATATTTGCCGGCCTATGAGTTGATGCGGAGTTTAAGTTGAATTCACAAATTTTGTAAATTTTCCATCCTTCATCCATATATAAGTCAAAGCAGAGTATAAGACAAGGCCAGATCAACACCTTGGCTTCATCTTTTTCACTAGTAAGTTCTGGTTTCATGAATATTAATGGTATCACTGTATGCTATTACAGATAAATGGTAATCCGGAAATTGTGTCACTGACGCTACGCTAACATGCTTTTTCAAAAATTTCGTTTTGGAGAGAGAGAGAGAGAGAGAGAGAGAGCAATAGCAATTGTAATCTGTATTGTTCAGTTACCTGACGATTGTGATCCTACTCATGTACAAGGGCACTACTATATTCCATTTATGAATTAACACCTAAGAAAAAACAGTTCATTCTTGTTTTAATTACGATATCCATTGTCACAAAAACCACATGGCTGTGCAGTCTTATTTACTGGTACATTCTAATTAAATATGCCTAGAGCTTTAGCCAGGTTATTCCAGTTGACACCGGTTTTATGGCATGATTCAACAGATGATATCAAATTAGCGAGGCTACGAATAGGGAAATGAGGCTATCCATAGGGAAGTCAGAAATGTAAAGAAAATTAATGACAGAGACAGAAAAACAGAGAAAGTCAAATAGAAAGAATAAATAAAACACTTTTGTATAATTCTTTAATATATCTATGTGAGATAAGTTGGATGATTTGTTCGGGATATTTATACAAATGAATAGGACTGAAAGGATTGATCAGAACATGCCTAACTCATTAAAATATATCAGTACTACCACAGTGAAAACAGTGGCCTCGGCTAACTTAATTATTTACGTCCAGAGAAGAGAGAGGGCATCATTTCTTGTGGTTCTTAATCCACTTGAGATTGCAAAACCGGTACCGTTATCGATGTGGATTAATGATAGAGAACAAAGGGGTACCGGCATTACCTATTACCCGTAGCCAAAGACAATATCAGGGTTTAAACAATTGCGGTAACTGGCTTTGATTGTTGTCCGAAAACCAAAGACCAGTTTATCAATTACCAGTATAATCAAAGATAGACGCTGAAACAACAGCTGGTTAAAAATGAATATGGGTATTGTGTTGACATTACATTTTGCTTTAAGCTGAAATGCAAAACTAAAAAATGGATCATTGATGATCTACAAGTAGTCCATTCCTATTTCTGAATTTTAAGCGATATTAAGGGAATTCTTTAGTGAATACATGACAGTATTGTAAATCTAAGATAATTATGCGTTTATTCTACTGTATTTTATAAATATTCATCGAACATTCAAGTAGTTAATATGGATTACATCCCTTTGGAGGATCAGTTATATCAATGAAAACGATCTTCCAGTAATCATTTGAGTGCGTCAAATAAAATACTGGTAAATCAAATATCAATGGACCTATGGCTAAGATATGATCAGGAAGAATGATGTATGGTAACAAAAAAGATGAATAAAGCAAAACCTTTTCATATTTTTGTTTAGGAACAAACGATATGCTTTCAATAAGTACAGTACACTATAGAATATAGACCATAAGTGTGCTATGCAGCCTGTGAATTGTGAACTCTTTAATTGTTTTCTTTTATTTCCTGTTGGAGAAATCAGAAAATACAATCATATACAAATGCATTCAAAATAATGATAAAACTTATAATATAAAAGTCGTCATATTAGTTTCTGACATTTTATTGACATAGTAATTGAACAAGAATTGGTACAGCTATGTGACCTGTTTTCGATTTTGCCAATTACAGAGCAATTTCAATGACATAATCCATATATAAGTCAATTCGGAGTATAAGACGAAGCCCAGACTTTCAGGTAAAAAAGTATCGACTTATAGGCTGGCAAATATGGTAATTACTTTTTCCTTATTTTTGTATGACAGCGGCTTTCTCCTCAGATGTTTCAGTTGTTATAAATTATGGTAACCCATAGCTAGGCCATGGGGTACCAGTAACTGGTATTCCACAGATGGGCCTTACCAAGTTGAATTTTGATTAATAACTTCAGATGCTGTCTCTCTTATCTGGTCGATTTGATCTATGAGAGAGAGAATTTTCTAAATTGAATAATTTAGCCAGTAACATAAAAGACAGACATTAAAAACTGCTGGTATTTATCTTGCCATCCAATATACAGGATGAACAATGAAATCCTATATTGCAAAAAGAAAAAAAATTAATCAGCATGAGGAAAATTCTAGATTACGATGAGAGAGAGTGAATTGATTTTCATAATTGATTCAGACAATACAATGAAATGATGGTCATTGAAAATTTATTGCATTGCATTCATTGCATGATTGCTTCCTGTAAATGAACAATACAAGAAAACATTGAATTGCAAACAACAAAATGAAACGATGCAAGAACCCCTCACCCCCACTATCCTTTTTAAACCATTGCATCACGAATGAAGTCTAGAAATGGACCATAATAATGTTGTCCATATATTCAGTTCCGCAGAACCCATTTGAATGCAATATGAATATGTGCCAGAGAAAATAAAATAAAACGGAAATATATTTCTCGGTCAATTTTGGTTGGACTGTTAGAAGGTCTTGCACTTTTAAGTCAATTTTCCTTCAGCAGATGAAATAATGGCACTTTTCTTTCAGCAGCAGAATGTTGTCCAGAAGCAGTCAATTTCCCATATCATATTGTCCAAAAATCGTCCTTGAATTTCCATTTAATTAGACTATAGGCCTAAATAATATCTTCATGTTCTGCCCTGCCTTCAACATGGTCCAAAATGTGTGTCAGATTTATGTAGAATAGTCTTGTCTTAAAATCTTCACAGTACCATCCAATGTACTTGTACAAATGATATGTTAATGAGAGATTTAGAATAGACAAGGTTATAATCACTTAAGCAGTTAAAAATGATTGGTTAAATTTATCCTGCTGATGCAAGATTTAAAAAATAAATAGACACCAGGATGCTAGTGAAAGATTCACATCAGGGAAACATGTGACCAAGGTGTAAAAGAGAATTTATCATGTAAAAATCAGAAAGAAAGCCGCAGTCATACAATAAATCAATTAGACAACATTCTTTTGTGTGATTTAGGTTGTATTGTAGTGTGGGCAACTCAAAGGGTGTTGGCAGAGAAAACTTGAACGCTAAGCACCTTTTGTTTCTCAGCAAATACCCTTTTTTCCATCCCACCCTGCAATATATTTGGTAACCCACATCCTCTTATTGCAAAAGTACAAGGTTGGGTTAATGCAACAATATATCAAAAAATGTTAGTATTGCAAAAATTGATTGTTTCATTGTTACAGTTTGTAAAATTTGACATGGTGTGGAGAGAGAGGGGGTGGATGGTTAAGTTGGCAGCCAGCTGCTAATGTGGACACTTGACATGTCCTCAAACTGTAATTCTGTGCAGAATATTAGTAAATCGGGGGGGGGGGGGGGGAGAAGGTGACTGCTGATGAAGACACTCAGCATCTCCTCAAAACTTTAATTCTGTGCAAAATAGTAAGGAAGAAGCATTGCATGTTTGAGTAACTAATACTTGGAGTTTACCTTTTTGAAAATTAATAAATGACTGAAAGAAGAATAATTCACAGACAGTATACATTTACAGTATTGGATTCTCTTTTTCTGTTTTGCAGTGCTATAGTAGAGAAATATTTATTAGAAAAGTCCCGAATAGTATCTCAAGCTAAGAATGAAAGGTAAGTTGAAACTTGATAAACCTATTTTTACAGTTGTAGTGTATACATGTAGGTACAAAGTGTGGGCATATGTACAGTTTTATTGTATCTAATTCAGAAATCCCAGAAGCCATCAGCCTTTGGCGACTTAGCATTTCCCTTTAAACAGTCACTTGTCTATTTATGGCAAGTGGATGTCAAATTCACTTGCCCAAGCTAAATATTTAGTTAGCCAGAATACAGACATAAAAAAAATTGCAAAATTTAAAAGACCCCCCTC
The DNA here is from genome assembly GCA_029931535.1 of Margaritifera margaritifera. NCBI lineage: Eukaryota > Metazoa > Mollusca > Bivalvia > Unionida > Margaritiferidae > Margaritifera > Margaritifera margaritifera. The sequence goes on from JAQPZY010001685.1 coordinate 3,142,430, forward strand.
CCCCCCACCCCCCAACTATTCCATCATTTGGTGTTAAGTTCTGCATGATAACATTATTGCAGCATTTTATTGTTGTTTTCATATGGCACTGTGAAAGGTAACTGGTACTGCATCCAAAAATGTATTTCTGAAAATGTACTGAAAAATGGACAAAGACTTCTTATGATGTCTAGTTGGTCCTAATCTTGTTATTGCTAATCCTCCTGAATGAAAAGCAAATATTGCCAGGGGGTTTTCACCAGAAGACTTCCTATAATGTATAGTTAGTCAAAAATGAAAATGGTGTCGATCTGATGTCCAGTATGGCCACCACAGTGGCCATCTTGAATATATTGTTATCACTACTCCTCCTGAATGGATAGTTAGTCGTATCAACATGGGGTTTTTACTGAACAACTTTTGATGTCTGGTTGGCCCTAATGGTGCCATTCAGACATTTCAATATGCCTGCCACAGTGCCCTTCTTGAAAATCTTGTTAGCACAATTTGCCCAGAATGAATGGTCATATCAGCATAGGGTTTTTACTAAAAGACTTCTTATGATGTCTAGTTTTTCGTAAATGAAAATGGTGCCAATCCGATTTTATTTGACTGCCATAATGGCCATCTTAAAAATCTTGTTATCACTACTTCTAGATGGCTGGTCATATTGACATTGTGCTTTCACCAAACGATTTCTTATGATGTCTAGTTGGTACCAAATAGAAACGGTGCCAGTCTGGTATCTAATATGGTTGCCATGGCATCCATCTTGAAAATCTTGTTATTGTTGCTCCTCCAAAATTGGACTTCTTATGATGCTTTGTTGGTCCTAAATGAAAATAGTGCCAAGTTGACATCCAATATGTCCACCAAAGCAGCTAATTTGAAAATCTTGTTATTACTGAAGAATATCAAAGATGGTTTAAACACTCTGAAGTTAAAAGAAAGAAATGGTCTTGTCTTGAATTTCTGGAAATTCATTTCAGCCATAGAGCATCAGTCCCATCAGGGGACTCCTATTATATGTTATTATTGATAGTGTACAGTTTAGATGTTTATGCACATCAGTGAAATTCTATGGTACATTACATAAAGGTAGTTGATTAACGTAAGGAAAGATAGCACCCCAAAAAAGAATTAAAGGAAGTAAAAGAAATGGATCAGTTGTTGCATTAAGCATTTAATTAGAGCCAGAACAATATTTAGAGGAACAAATGTTGTGCCTTGTACTTATTTTATCTTGTACAAACATATGTGTGCCTTTTTTTAGCTATAAAAATACTGGATGGCCTGTATGCACTTGCGTTCAACATGTACTTTTTTAGATCAAGATTTCATGGTATGTTTAAAGTTTGTAAATGGCAAGAAATACTGTAGGTATCTCTTTTTCTGTGGTGACTACAGTGGCTGTTAAGGTGCTTTGTTACGGTGATTGAAAGTAAGTATCTTCCAGATCAGTTGCTAAAACTTTGATAAAATATTTGGTACTACAGCTCTCCCTTGTTGTAATGCGGTAGTTGGGGTCTGATACTGCTGACCTCATTGTGTACTTAACTGTGCTATGGTGAGAAGAATTGAAAATTTGATGATTGTATGTGTGTTGGAGGTGGAGTAGGTAGAATAATCAAAATTACAGTCAAATGTATAGTAATAATTTAATATATGTAAATTAAGTATATTTTTTTACTTCATGGTATTTGTGCATTTAAATTTGTCAAATAATGGCAAGGAAATAAAGATGAACATGTAAAGCTAAGCTTTATGTTTTCTTTCAACTCATATTGTCGCACATTTGATAGACCAATTCAAGTGCAATGTTGTAATTTTGGTCATGGGGTCCATAGCTATACTGTGTTATATCCAGAATCACATCATAATGAAGGGTGTTATAATGAGGGAGTGCTGTATATGTTTAAAGTTTGCATTCATTCATGTTTGATGTGTATGTTGTCTGTCTCTCTTATCGGTCCAAACATAATGAATAGATACTGTTTCTCAGAATAATGAGTTACATCATGCATTGTATAGATAGTTGGATATGCATTTCTACCTTTATTAAAAAATTTCCATTGTTAATTTTACATCCCACTAAACCATATTCATCATACTTCCAATCCATGATGAAATGAAGACATACTCATTGATTCTTTTTTCTTTTGGTACATGTACCTGTATATTCTAATCCGATACTCCTGGTATTTTGTCACTTCATTTTTAGCTCACCTAGCCATAAGGTCAGGTGGGTTTATGGTATGGTCCGGCATCCATTATTCTGACAAAGAAGAACACAGCAAGACAAACCTCTTTTTGTTATCAGTGCAATAAATGTAATGTGTCAATTTGTATACTCCATCGATAAGGCAGATCATATGTTATTATGTCATCCATCTGTCTGTCTGCTCTCTATTTTGTTCAGCACAATAACTCAAGTTCTCCACCATTAACCTTTACCAAACTTTATGAATAGCTTGCATGAAGGGTAAATATGAAGCCTATTGGTCTCAGGGTCAGAGGTCAAGGTCACTATGACTGAAGATGAAAAATAGTTTCTGCAAAATATCTTTAGTTTTGCAAAATAAACCTGGACTAATCTTTGTGGATGGCTTGCATTTTGAGTAAGGTAGAAGGCCCTTGATATTGGGGTTAGAAGGTGAGGTCATGGTAGCTGAAAAATGGTTTCTGCACGTAAGTTTCATGTACCTTCATCAACAAAGAAGGCTATTGATTTTGGGGTCAAAAGGTCAAAGGTTATAGGCACTGTGACTGAAAGAAGAAAAATGTTTTTTTGCATAATGACTTTCGTTATAGACCATGTACCATAAACAAAGTTTGTGGAGCACTTGCACTTAAGATATGAAAGAAGCTTATTCATTTTGGTGCTAAAAGATAAAAGGTTAAGTTCATTGTGACATGAAGAAAAATAGGTTTTGCACAATCACTTTAGTTCTAGAATAAGGTCCTTGACCAAACTGTGTTGGTGGCTTGCACTTAGTGTACTAAAGAAACTTTGTCAAATGCCATGGTCATGGAAAGTCAAATAAGACGATAAGTTTCTGCACAGTAAGTTTAGTTTAAGAACTTATGCCTTGAATGACCAAAGGTCAAGGTTATTGAGACCCATTGGTCAATAATCTTCAGAGTCAGCAGTTCCCTACTAGTGCATACATAGAGAACTATTTCATACAGGAAGGTGTATAATGTACTGTTCACAGTACTTTTGTATGTCATGCTGTGTTGCAGATGAATGTGCTAGCCATTTAAAGCCCTATTGTATTTTCACTGCAAATAAGCCAGGGATTAAGGAGGAAGACAGAAGAGAGTATCAGTTTTCAAATATTCTCTTTCAACATTATCAGCACATTACCTATCGTAAACTGCATTTTTAAATGTGAAAATCTGACATTTATAAATTATAAGAAAATTGCTGGCAGTAAAGGCATTGCTTTTAAAAGCTTTTTTATTTTGGGTTTTATGCGCTAAGTTCCACGAAAGTTGAATTTCACATGAAGAAAAAGGCTTTGTTTTCAAAATCTTTGTGTAGAGTAGCATGTAACAGAACCAGGAGTCACTATGGCACACTGGTTTGTGACACATTTGAGTCCCACCATAGACATTTCAGTGATGCTTTTGTGGAAGCCCCATAACCTCACTTGCTCTGGCCACCCACTTTGTAAATTGAAACCAGCATCAGTTGGGGTGGTGGTGGGGTGGGTTAGTTTGGGTGGAGGGGTGGGCATTACCTGCAATTGACTGGCATACCATACTGGGGGTGGAGTGGGGTCATGTACTCTATCTTTTCATGTAATGCAGAATGTTGAGAACTATCATGTTACATGTCTCTAGAAGGCCTAGAAAGGATTCAGATTTTTCATGCAGTAAAACTAAAAGCATGGGCCACACATGAATTTTCCAGGTCAGCCATACAATGAGCAAGCTCTTGCCTTTTGTCAGAATCATTTTAGGGTCTGGCTTGAGAGCCAAAGAGTGTTAAAAAGTCGGCTCAGGCCAATTATTTAGAGTGCAGCTGTCTGTCTGTACCCAGACGGACATTGGCCATAGGGCGAGACCAAATTTACAGTCTTGATATCTCCCAAACCCATGTGAGCAGTCACCCCCACAAGTCAAACAGCAGTCCAGTACAGCATATAGAAAGAGGGATCACCTAGGGCAGTGGGAGTCTTATCAGTGCCTATATCCCTGAGACCCACTGACAATATTTGGCTGACTTTTAGAGGGGATTAGATATTTTCCTTTAATTAAGCTGAAATTTGGAAGATTTGTTCTCAATAAAATTACCAGCATAATGGTATAAATTGCATGCAACATGCAGAAATGAGAAAGCTCATGCAGGAAGGTAAAAATGTGATTTATTCCATTATTGGTCATCAAATCACAATTAGTCCATTAATCCATATATAATTTCAGAAATTCTTTGCAAATCCCCACAGAATAAAACAATCTTCAAGACAATCAGTCAGAAATGCTGGAAACAAATGCAATTCATTTGCATTTGGGTCAAATTCATTGTTGGTCCCCGAATTGGCCTCTTGTCAACATGGCTTCTATCATTATTGATCAATTGAGCCTCTCTTACTTCATCTATTTTTCTGTTCATCACCATCTTCACTCAATCCTGTCACTCCTGCTCTTTTCTTCAATGGGTATTTCATTGTCTCTGTCACATTCAGTTGATAAAATTTTTAAATTCTTCATTAGAGTTAGTGGTTTCCTGGCTGCTGATTCTTCTTGTCTTCCATAATTGTTATTTTCAAATAACTTCTTTATTTCTGGTGCTATCAAAATCACATTTTATTTTCTTTGTTCTTCAGTGTTTTCTCTATATATGTAAGCTCAAATTTGATTGGTTGAATTGCATACATAATTAGTATATTGAGGAAAGTAAATCAGTGGTGTGTGCCATATTAACTCTTTGGGCGTGATAAAGGTTTATACAAATATGACTGCTCAATTGTGGCACCACGTACATATGCAAGGTTAACCACACCAGTTTATTGTGAGACACAGGAGACTAGGTGTGTACAGTACAGCAAGTTATTGTGGATGTAGATGATAATGAGTATCTAACAAAGAGCAAATTAAAGAATCTTATAGACTTCCAAAAGGATCTCATGATCCTATCAAGTTCGTCAATAAGTTTGGAAATCTAGAAAGTATGGAAACTGGAGATCCCCCCTGTTACCAGGGAAACCACCCAGATGTCCCATACATGTACTTTCACCACTTGCATAAATATGTATGACACCATAATTGATTGGAATTGACAAGGTTTAAAGACATATATTGATAAAATAAGTCTTCTAATTAAGGAACATGACCTAACAGTTGATTGTCTTCAGGAGACTTTTTTAGAAGATCATAAATAACAAAACTTCTCACAGCCAAATTAATCTCAGTACTACATAACAAGCTGTAGCCATTCTTGTGTCCATACACAAAACTCTCTCACTTTTCTCAGTATATCTTTCCCTAAGCATCCCAATAATTCATCCTGATCTTCACCATCTTATTGAACCCTGTATTTTTAAAGATTTTATATTTTTACCTTTATATTTCATTTTATATACATTTTACAAAATTTTATCATCTGAACCTTTTATCTTGTAGTAATTTATGTTCACATTTATTTGGAAGGGTCTACATAAAGTTGTTGTGCCTGTCTTCATTTGTATACACCATATTATGTTATAATGATCTCTAACCATTCATCTGTTCATCTGCTACCAGTTTGGTTTCTGTACAAGAACTTGAGTTGTCCACCATCTTCAGTTACCAGACTTTGTGGATGGCTTTCACTTGGGGTAAAGAAGAATTCTATCGATTTCAGGCTCAAATGCTCAAAGATCAAGGTGACATTGACTTGAAGAAGAAAAAATGTCTGCACAATAACTCAATTTTTTCTCCACCATCTGCAGTTAGGAAATATTGTGGATAGCTTGCATATGGGGTAAGGAAGAACCCTATTGATTTCAGGCATAAAAGCTTAAAAGTCAAGGTCACTCGGACTGAAAGAAAAATAGTTTCTGTGAGAGAAGAATAATGGCTTTTGTACATTACCTCAAGTTCTCCATCATCTACAGTTACCAAACTTTGTCAATAGCTTGTGCATGGGGTAAGGAAGAACACTATCTGTTTTGGTGTCAAAAGGTCAAAGGTCAAGGTCACTGTGACTGAAGGAAGAAAAATGGCTTCTGTACAATAACTTGAATTGGCTCTTATCTACAGTTACCAAACTTTGTGGATGGTTTCCACTTGGGGTGCTGAAAACCCTATTGATTTTGGAGTCAAAAGGTCATAGGTCAGGTTCACTGTGACTGAAAGAATAAAAATGGTTTCCACTCAGTAACATCAGTTCTACATCACATACCTCAAGGAAAGACAAAGGAGTGGTCATACACTGTATAATGTGCCATTCAAGGTACTCTTGTTACATTTTTTTTAAACTTTACTTTTAATATGCACTATATAGTCATTATTGTGCTGATGTGGTGTTGAATGCTCATATATATATATATATATATATATATATATATATATATATATATATATATATATATATATATATATCCCATTCAACAGTTACCAGCACCTTTTGTTCTGTTTGGTGACTTTAATGGCTACTGTAACACTTTGGGACTGCAAAGATATCAAGAGAAGCAAGAAAATCGAAGACTGTCTAAAAAAACAATTGCTGCCTTTTTAATGATACATTGTATGCTTACTTGCATCCTGCCACACGATCCTACTCCCTAGATCTGACAATCTATGATCCATCTATTTTACTTGGCTTATCTTGGGATTTAGGTGCTGACCTCTGTGGTAGTGACCAATTTCCAATATACTGAAGAAGTAATACACTTAAGAAGTAATTCTCCCAAATCTCAAGGGTTATGGCAGAGATGGAAATTGAATAAGGCAGATTGGGAAACATTTCAGGCCCTCTGCAAATCAAATTTGACAGCTGATTGTTTCAGAAATGTAGCAGATCTGATAGTCATATTTACTAACATACTCCAGGATGTTGCTGGGGTTACACTACCAAAAACTTTGGTGATTCCTAAAGATGTCTTACAACCAAGCTTTGACAATATTCCAAAGGCACCATCAGGGAACCAGAAAGGGTTCTTTCAAATTTTGGTGTCAATCCAACAGCTGAAAATCTGAATAAATACTGTATATACTAAGATAAAACTCATTGTGCCATTAAATCAGTATATAATATGGTATGGAAAAGCAGTAAAAAATAAACAACACTTAAAGAAACTCTAGATTTGTCATCACCCTGCAGAACATTTCAAACATATTATCTGAAACATTCAAGAAATTCTGCACCAGAGAAGTATTCTGAAGACCTTGCCATGTCAAAAACCTGAAAGAAAAGGTTCCTGTAAATTTTTAATCTGTTAATGCTAAATGGTAAATGGTTGTATTGGCATGGGGTTCTCACCAAAAGTCTAGTTTGTCCTCAATGAAAATGGTGCCGATCGTACATCCATCATAGCTGCCACAGCAACTAATATGAAAATCTTGTCGTTCAAGAATATCAGAGATGTTTGCAAACAGTAGAGCATCAGTCTCTTTGAGGAACTCTTGTTTTTGGAAGGCTTTATCTTCCAAGATTTTTAAAAAATGCAATTCTTTATATTTACAATTATAGAATTTTACTTTTAATTGGCACCATATAGCCAGTCTTGTGCTGATGTGCCATTAAACCCTAAAACTACTACAACTGCTAAAGTTCTGGATCAACAGGTCTGATTTATGCATACATTTTAGTAACCAGATAAAGATTCTTGTAAGAGTTACTTCCCTTTTCATTATGTCTTTGTTGTGCTACAGTGGGTTAAATTTATGACTCGGGACCATTTACCATAGTGCAAAATCTAAACACCAAAGTAGAGAGTTGTCTGTTTTGTAGTATTGTAGATATTAAGAGTTTAATATGGAAAAAGTGCAAGGTTTGGCTCATGGATACATTTCCATCCCTGAATCCATCCCATCCCATCCATCTCTGTAGAAGTGTTCTACCTATTTCCATGGAGCATGAATAAAATTCTTCTAGATTTGCTTCAGTTAATAATGTGTTAGCCAATCAGCATGTGACTCAGTTCTTGGTGATTCCACAAACATATTTTGTGGCACTTGTGCTGATTCTTGAACTGCTGTCATGACCTGGATCCTGCCCAAAATGTCAAGGTGCAAAACTGAAGATTCTGATTAACTTTAGTTACAGTCAAGTAAAAGAACTAAAATCTGAGAATTGTCTCTCTAAATTGGTTCTCATAAAATAAATGCCGTATAGAAATACAATTTAACTGGTGGTTAATTGTAGAACCTGCAAACGCATGCCTTAATTTTGTCAGTATACTTTAATAGCTATAACATAACAAACAAAATGTTTTATCAAAATCCCTGACATGGTTGACTATAACATATACCAAGTTATACACCAGTAATCACAAGTTAGAGAATAAATATGATTTTAGATAGCAGCCAAATCTTTGCTCAACAATATTTTTAATTTAATATCAGTAATACATAACTGGTTACTATTGCTTAGCTTACTCTTTTCCGGACGGATTAAATACCTTTGACCGTATGATGAGAATTCATCGTCCCATAGGGTGCCTTTCGAACAAGATCTCATGTCCGAATTATTTCTGTCTTGATTTATTGACTTTTCTAAGTTATGTTGTGTTTTTTTCTTCTTCATAACCTTGCATTTACAATAGTCCCCAGCAGGTGTGTCAGAGTAACTATTATTGTGTTTGATTTTATTCCTTTTTCAGCTCGGGTAGGTATTTAGGTATCCCTGTCCTTTCCGATTTGGCCTGCGGACTCGTATTGATTCTGTTTTATTGTTTTAAAGCAGTAATGAATCATTGGATTTCATATTCTATTTAATTTGACCTTTGCTCTTTTTATTCTACGGAAGGAGGTTGCATACCAGTCCTTCCTTTCATTTATGTGTGTTTAGTGATCGAATACCTTTGATCCTTAAAAGTCAGTTAAGATAGTATTCCTCATTATTATGACTTTATTATGAGCATCTTACCAAGCTGGTCTTTTGCTAATTTTCATCTGCAATACTCATGAATTAGCATTGCTGATGTCTTTGTTTTTAAAAGAAATATTCAGCATTTTTGACTTTATTCTAATTAAAACATTTATTCTAATTAAAGCATCAGTTGTGGTTGTTTTAATTTTTTTATAGAAATGACACCTGCGAACAGGTAAGATCTTGCTGAGAAGTTTTATTCTTCTTGTTTTTCAGATTTTTCTCTTGCAGCTTTGCCAAAGCAGAGTTTGGGGTGGTGCGGGCACAAGAAAACCCCCTGTGATACCCACCCCACCTGCATTGCTTGTACGAATTTTAATAGGACAGATAGCTGGCCCTTTTGAAGTCAATAGTAAGTTGAAGTTTGGGACCTTACTGAAAATATATGAACTTACAAAGGAAAGAAGAAAGGGCCTTCCTCTTCTTGCTCAGAATTTTCAGATTTTTCTGTTGCGGAGTCCCTCATATCTCATTGTTAGATGGGGAAAGTCTCTTCAGAGACGTTAAAGGCCTATGGAGCCCCACCCAAGGGAGGATACAAGGGGGTGGAGAGTGAGTCATGACCTCCAGTGAGGGAGGAGCAGCACCTTCTCCAAACCCATAGGACTGAGAGCGAGTCATGCCCTTCTGTGAGGGAGGAGCAGCACCCTCTTCAGTCCTGTAGGGCTGAGAGCGAGTCATGCCCTCCCATGAGGGATGAGTAGCACCCTCTTCAGTTCCATAGGACAGATGGTCAGTCATGTTACAGGTCAAGGTCCCTCTTAACGTCAAGTCTACTCTGCAACAGAGAGACATTGGGTCACAAAGTCCTGCCTCCTAGGAGCGAGAGCAGGATGAGGATATTCTGTCCATCGTCATAGATTGTTATGAGTTTGACGTAGAACAGGTCAAGGTGGTACCACCTCATGTCAGCTTCTCTACCTCCTCACAACTGTTGATCAAGGTGGCAGAGGAGGAATAGATCTAGTCTTTTGACAAGGCGGTTGATGAGTTTTACCATCTATTACCCCATAATCTGTGTCCCAAGCCTTCAGACTCCGCAGACACCAAAATTCTCTTCAGCTTGGAGAGACTCTCTGGGGCTACTTCTCACTCAGATCTCTTGTTGCTCCTCACTCAGCTATGGTTAAGATGCTTTCCGAAAGGTTTAGTAAGGGCCAGGAGTTTCCTTGACAGCATAAGGCAGGGGTCGGCAACCTATGGCTCATGAGCCAAATGTGGCTCATTACGGAACAAAAGATGGCTCTTTTGTCATCCTTAAAATACCCGACATTTTTTTAATTAAAATTTTCTTCTCGTATTATTAATTAACATGTTTAATATCAATAATGTTAAATTGTATATTGTCAGTTATGAATGGGCTTTCTTATACTGGCTCTTTGTTGATCTCTTGCTCCGAATTGCGTTATAGTTTAGCTCTTTAAGTATAAACTGTTGCCAACCCCTGGCAAAAGGGTAGTCTGTCCCCCTCACCCTACTTTTAGAACTTTGGCTCACCCTACTTTGAGAACTTTGGTCTCTATAGCTAGTAATAGGGTTCATACCCCCTTCTGGCCCCTAACCCCCCCCCCCCCCCCCTTTGGATGCTGGAGCAGCACAAGTCGATAGCATAACCTTGCATGCCAACCTTTTTCTGCAGCCTCTTTCAGCCTGCTTAAGGAGGAATCTCAGTTCCCAGCAGCCTTTCAATGTTTGTTGGAAGCAGTGGCCAAGACATTGAGGCATGCATTATTTATCTCCATGGTTTTATCAGCGGAGCTTCTCCACCTCTTCAGGGATGTTGCCCTGGACACATCTAAGGTCTTACTGGAGCACAGTAAGAACCTTCTGAGGGCTCTCCCCGGTAGACAGAGACCCTCTTAGGAGGACTTATCCCCTCCATGGCTTCTCAGGATTTGAGAGACCAGCAACACCAGTTCCTCGCATCTGCTCCTGGCCTGTTAAAACTGGCCAAGAAGCGGAATCATCATGACTGCCCACAGAGGTCCATCAGCAAAGTTCTTCAAAGCAACACAGCCTCAATCCAGACAACAACCCCAATTCAGAGCTTCCCCTTGGCTGTCGGGCCTAGAAGGACATGCTGAAAAGGCACAGGGAGGAAGTTTGTGGGCCCTTCCCCCTTTCTTAAGAAAAAGGAGGGCATTCCTGGGGACTTGCTCCCTCTCCTGCAGTGTGTTCCTCTTCTGTCAGTTCCTGTCGGTGCCAGGCTAAACTTTTTTAAGAGATTTGGCTAGGTATCACAGAAGATGGTTGGGTCCTTTCTATCATAAAAGGAGGATACTGACTTCAGTTTTGAGATCTTCCTCTAGTAAGGTCCCCCATGTACTATCACCAGTTGAATCTAGTGTGATTAAAGGAAGAGGTAGACTCACATCTTCTGAACGGTGCAGTAGAAAGGGTGTTGAAGGACCAGTCCCTGGTCTTCTATTCCCGGATTTTCCTGGTACCCAAAAAAAGGGGTAAGTTTGGACCAATTATTTTGACCTTTCATCCATAAACAAGTTTCTGCAGGAGGAACCTTTAAAGATGGAGACCTCAGCCTCAGTCAGGAATGTGATAAGACCTGGCACCTGGTGGTCTCCATCAACCTTCAGGATGTGTACCTTCACATTCCTATCTTTCCTCCGCACAGGAAGTACTTCTGATTTTGCTTAGAAGGTGAGGGGAAGTACCTCTGGTTTTGCTTGGATGGGTAGGTCTTCCAATTTTGCGCTCTGCCCTTCAGCCTAGACTCTTCACCCTCTTCACCAGACCTTTACTAGGGTCATGGGAGTAGTTGCTGTTGACTTAAGGTCACTGGGGATCCCAATCCTCCAATAAAATCCACAACAGCCGGCTAGAGTCCCTCAGCCTAGATCTGTCTAGCTGTCGGTCAGAGTGACCAAGCTGGATCTTTTACCCAACCTATAGAAATTGGAGCTTACTCCATCTCAGGATTTTGTCTATGTGGGGATGACCCTCTTGGAGGCACTGAAAGCCAAGAACATGTTGTCAGTTTATTTCTATTTCTTCTGAGGACCTTGAACTCTGCAGTGGACCTGGTGCTCCTAGGTAGATTGCACTTGTGTCCTCTCCAGTTTCTCCTTCTAGCAAACTGGACACCGCACAGGAACCCTCTGACTGCTCAGATTTCTCTAGGTCTTTATATCCACCATCATCTGATTTGGTGAATGAATTGGTAGTGGTTTCTGGTCAGAGTCCACATGAATGTCCCCGGACCCCACTCCTATCTGTTCACAGATGCGTCAGATTTTGGGTGCCGCACTCATCTAGAGCTGGAAAGGCTAATTATTCAGGGTTCGTGGTCACAGGAAGAATCTGCCCTTCCACATCAACAGTTTGGAAAACAGAGCAGGGTTCTTATCCATTCAGGGGTGCAACAACAAAATAATAAATCGCTCTCTGATGGTCTGGAGGGGCAAGATGGTCTTCAAGGACTGATCTCTTACACTAATCCATAGTAGATTCCCGGTTCATTCTTTGGGGAAGACCCATCAAGGACTAGTTTGTGACAAGGCTAAACAAGTTCCCCTTTGACATTTCTCCAGTCCCAAACGAGAGAGCCTGGGCTGAGGACGCTTTCAGCCTGAAGTGGGATCGTCTGTTCACTTATGCCTTCCCACCCTTTAGGATGATTCCACAAGTACTTCAAAAAGTAAGGACCTCCACTGCTGAGCTCATTTTGATAGCCCCTCAAAGATCGTGGTTCAATAGTCTTCTTGACCTGCTGGTAGACCAACCCAGGACATTACCCCAGAGAAGGGACCTTCTTTCACAGCACAGGGGGTCTATCCTCCATAACAGCCCACAGATTCTCAGCCTTCACACTTGGCTTATCTCAAACAATCTCTCTGCCAGGACAAGTTCTGAGCAAAGTTGCTAAGTGCATCATTGAATCCAGGAGAAATCGATGTCCAAGGTCTATGATGCCACGTGGAGAATCTTTTGTGATTGGTGCAGTAGGAAACGTGTTAATCCTAGCTGTCCCACTCTGAGCACAGTGGCTGAAATTCTTCTTTTCCTTATTGAAGAGAGACAATGCTTGGTTTCTACTATCAAGGGCTATAGGGCAGCCCTATCCAGCACATTCAAATTTTCAAAAGGCCCGGCCATTGGTGTGGACTCTAACATATCTGATCTGATCAGGTATTCCGAGCTGCAAAGACCGGTGTCTCACTGGCTAATGCCTAGATGAAATATCTTGTGTGTCTTGTGGTCTCTAACTAAAACCCCCTATGAACCTTTGCGTGAAGCTTCTTTTGATGACTTTACCCTAAAGATTGTTTTCTTGCTCTTTCTTAGCATCTGTGAGATGAAGAGCTAGGTATATGCCCAGTCCTACAGAACCAGGCTGTCTGCATTTCAGTGGGAATTATGAATTGGTTTCTCTTGCTATGACTCTTGGTCTTAAAAAATATATAACAGAAAGAAAGTGAAACCAACAATGTAAGTAATATCAACAAGCAATTTATTTCTCTACAATACAAAGTGAAATTCAAGAGATACTTACAATATTGTGAATCAAATTCCAAATAATCCTAAATGTCCTAATCACAAGTCCAAAAATATAGAATGTTTCAAATGAGTTCTAATAGTCTTGAATATCCTGATATAAACTCAATGTTACAATCCAGAATGTCTTTGAACGAGTTCACAAAAGTCGAAATAGATTTATGTAACAAAACGATGGCCATAACCAGAAAAAAAATAGTTTTAATTCATCAGGTGTGACAGGCTTCCATTTTCTCAGGTGGCTGTTGTCAATCAAGTCTGCCCCATTTATTCTCTGCTGTGCATAAAGATTCATTTGATCTATGATCAGATGCAAGAAATCCTAATAAAAAAATAGCCTAAATGGTCTATAGACTTGATATTCCCCATTTATACATTTAATTCTGAAATACCGTGGAACAGGGGGTTGACCGGCATGCAGTCAGTTTTTGTCCATCCAGCATGTACATTGGATTCGTATTCAACATAAATTTTGGGCTCGAAATCACTGGCTGGCATTTCTAGTAACACTTTCCAAGCTCTAATAATCACATATACTTCAAAACTTTAAAAACCTCTGTCATCATCAGTATTTGCCGAATCAATCATCTCAAGATGATGAACCATGTTCAGAGTCAGCCATTTTGAGTTTTCTAGGTAGTGCCTATCATAAACATGCATTTGTAAAACTTCTTTGATGAATAAAAGGTTAAAACTATGACAAAATGCTTGATCCAAGGCCCAATATACCAATAAAATTTAGTTTAGCAACCATTCATGTCAAGCCGAAGTACCGGGATACGTAAACAGTTGCTTACCTGAAAAATGACTTAAGTCGCGACAATCAGTACAAGACCTCTACTGGCAGTGCGACTTATGTCGTGACTAGCATTTTAAGGGCTAAGTAAATAATTCCTCAAATTATATCTGATTTCAACAGCATAAACTGTAAAATCTGATCTCAAATGGATTCCCACAGACTGATCTAAAACAGGAATGAATTATTTGTTTACCAAATCCCTATTTATACACCTTTTCACTTGACTTATATCATAACAGAATGTGAAGCAATAAAATGGAAAAAAACAGTCTAACTGTAAATAAAGAATGGTCTTGAACTCAAATGACCAGAATCCGAAGTACAACTTACCTTCATGGACAAGATTTAAACACACATCATAGATTAAATATACATAACACTCTCCTTTGCCAACCATGTTTTGTTTTTAGCAAAGAACAGCTTCCATCAGTTGCTCCACTCTCAATAGAGATCCCCAATCTCAACTGTTTCTGTGCTAGAGATGATCAAGATAGACTTTTATGCCCAGTTACAGCTTTATGTCTTTGTTTGGCAGCTTCACAATTAAGAAGAAAGGGTAGGAAGCGTCTTTTCATCCTCCTTAAGGGCTCGGCTGATATTTTAGCTTCCACCATTTCAAGGTGGATTACCATAACTATCAAGAGAGCTTATAAGTCCCTTACTGCGAGGGACCTTTCATCTATGATTATTAAAGCCCATGAGGTTTGAACCATTGCTACCTTATGGGCATGTCTTACTCAATCATCTCTGGAGGATGTGATGAAAGCCACATTTTGGCGATCTCACACTACCTTCTGCTGCTTCTGCTTTTGCTTGTTGGATTATTACCAAAGCGAAGGCATATTTTCTTTGGGCCCAATGGTTGTAGCACAAAAAGTGGCCCATGTGGATACCTTCTGACAGTAGTCTAAACTTCTACAGTAAGGGCGAGTATTCCTTGCTTTTTCCTTCACCAGTTTGTGGGATCATCAGCCTTCCATTGAACTTGCAAATTCAGCTATGCAATAGCAACAGGTTATGTATTAATGTAGTTGGGCTGTGAGGGAGCTAATTTGAATGATGTAATACTTACCTGTTGCTATTGTCAGATTCCCTGCTCCTGCCCCACACTGATGCCCCACTAATTTTTAGGCTACTTCCTGAAAAAGAATGAGGGTTAGTGCGCATGGGCCACTGTCATGGGTTAGACTTGAGATCTTTCTCGAAAGGAACCCTATGGGAGGATGAATTCTCATCATACGATCAAGCATATTTACCATCTGAAAAAGAATAAGCTACACAATAGCAACAGAGGTAAGTATGACATTATTAAAATTAGTTTTACATCCCAACCCCCACCCCCAACTCCCAAATAACAAACTACATATTCAACATACGATCGAACGTATTTTCCATCTGGAAAAGAGTAAGCTACACAATAGCAACAGAGGTAAGTATTACATCATTAAAATTAGTTTTACACCCCCCCCCCCCACCCCACCCCAAATAACAAACTACATATTTAACATTTTTAGCTCTGCACAGTAGAGGAGAGTATTGTACTACAGACTCATTAATAAAATATGTCACTGTGTCCCATATTACACACTTCACTGACTTTGGTTGAATTTTGTTTTAAGTTTATTTCTCAAGCTATCTTCATACTAGAATCATCAAACTAGATTTATGTGTGCATCTTTATTAGTACTACACCCTAATAACAAAAGGTCATTGTGACCTACATGTACATTGCACATTTTACTAGCTATGGGGCTAAGTTTTTGCATTTAGCTCATGACCAAATAGGTCTTTTGCACCCTGTATACCTACTACTATACTCACAATCATGAAACATTGAAATGCATGTTATAGTACTAGTATGTATGTATGTAGTATGTATGTATGTATGTATGTATGTATGTATGTATGTATGTATGTATGTATGTTTGTATGTATGTATGTATGTATGTATGTATGTATGTATGTACCTCGATTAATGGCAAAATTGACTGAATAATGTCAATTAAAAGTTCCAAAAATGTTAAGATAAAAATGCCCCCCCCCCCCCGTCAGTTCAGTTGGAAAATGGACCAACATTTCAGTGTCAAAATCACTTAGTCAAAATTTATTTTATGCATGATAATTAACATTTACAGTTACTAAATACTTCATATGTGAGCTATGTAATCATTGATAATACTCTGGTTGAAATTCCAATTTCAAATATTTCTTTCCTTCATGGAATTTTTTTTTGAATTATGATATACTATGTTTGCCATTTAAAACCTTTAAGAAAATGTATACTTTTATAAATCTATCGCATAAAAAGCTAAGTTATAAGGCTTAGAAGACAAATACTTCAAAACTTGAAATGGTCCCCTTCTTATCTTGAGTGGCCAACTATGGGCAGAAGAAGATAATGGCTGTTTAAAAATAGTAGGGTGCTTTATACATGTTTATTTCTTTTGTATTTTTGTTTTATGGACTCTGGCAATATGGCCCTTTAGAAGGTGATTGCTTATTAGAGTTGACTTGCTGATCAGTATGTATTGCTGGATGAAATATACAGGGAGTACTGTTTAGGTTTTAGAGTTGTGACCTCAAGGTTCTTGTTTTGACAGTAGAGCATAGCTACATGATATTTTGCTGGCTCTATCTTGGAAGCCAATATAAACAGTTCATAAACTTGTGGTTGATTATGGTTATAAATAGCTGGTTGCTGATAGGCACAGTAAATAGATCTTGCATAAAATGTCTCCACCAACCACACAGCTCTTGCTGTAGACTAATTAGATAAACATAGATCTTAGACAGGATCTAAATTGGCTCTGTCCACTACAAATGGCTTGGATTTTTGTGGAAGGCAACAACTGTTTATTGTACACCCACAACACAAGATCTGAGAAACCTTATTTGCTTACAGAGATGGCAAATAACTAACATTTGGTATATTTGAACAAAGTACAGTATAACCTGCCTTAGTGGACACCCCATATAGTGGACACCATTAATAACAAACACCTTTGATGATTCCCAATGAAAATCCATCAATAAACGTCATTTATATAGTGGATACCTGTCTAATGAAAGTGTTTTTTAATCAACAAAGTTCAGTATAACAGACATCATGAGCTTTCACATGTACCGATTATTCTCCCTTGCTGCTCACCACTGGTGCTGTTGAATGCATGTAGATTTGTGAAGCCCAGCTTGTTTTGTCAGT